>JAAONU010000007.1:4399679-4999679 GCA_012932295.1 Cyclina sinensis | reverse complement strand
GTTAAATAAGTTTTATTTTTATTTTCAGAGTCAACCAAAGCGTCCCCTTATTAAGGGAAGGCCCATTCTAGGTGCCCCACAGATGGTACAGTTGAGTTTAGATGGGAAACGTTTGTATGTGACGACATCTCTCTTCTCTAACTGGGACAAACAATTCTATCCGGATATGTGCTCGTATGTTAACTTTTGACTGTTTAAGTAAAAGCTCAGTGACATTTCAGATGCGAAAGCTTTTTATTTGGTGTAGTTCATGTACTTATAGTACCTTTATTCCAGATTTTATGTTCTCGCGAAAGTGTAGCTCTAGAAGATATTTAAGTCAAGCAGAAAAACAGAAAAACAAATGATCTCCTTACAGGCCATTGTTTTTAAAACATAGCATGTCATTGCACAATAATGTGGTAGTATGTAATGTCAGAACAATTTCCTACAATGTAATGTCACATTAATACCGTAGCATGTAATCTCACAATGATATGATAGCATACAATGTCACAATAATGTCAAATTGTGATTGCACGTAATGTCTAAACAATGTGGTAGCATGAAATGTCACAGTAATGTAGTAGCAAGCCTTTTAACAGTAATGTAGTAGAATATCATGTTAAGGTTATACAGTATCATGTAATGTCACAGTAATATAGTGGTATGCATTGTTAAGGTAATGTTGTAGCATGTCATGTTACAGTAATGTAGTAACATGACCTTTCGCAAAAAGTGTACACTTTTAAGCCCAAGACGAGGCTGCAGTTTCACGAAAATACTGCAGTACATCCTGGTATATAGTAATGTACTACGGAATACCGTTAGGGCCATCGTGGTAAGACGTTATAATCCAGAGGGCGACAATGCGATAGTGCGATAATGCGATGGCGATAATGCGATATGACTATCGCACTGTCGCCATCGCACTATCGCATTGTCGCCATCGCATTATCGCATTGTCGTCATCGCATTATCGCGTTATCGCACTGTCGCCATCGCATTATCGCACTGTCGCGTTGTCCCCCTCTGGATTATAACGTCTAACCACGATGGCCCTAACGGTATTCCGTAATTTACTCAACTAAATTGCTACATGTTTTGGTATTTTGGAAATTCAAATGTTTATTCTATCAGTCAGAATCAAAGTCGCTAGACTTTGAGTTTTTACTGAACTTCTTGACGTTATACTTTAAAACATGTTTATGGTTACAGTGCAAATGAGAGAAATTAAACTATAACTCATCTGTGTATAGGGAGAATTTTTCCTTTAAAGTAGGAAACTCAAATGAGTTAACAAGTATTTTCATGAAAGTGCCACGAATATCTACATGAAGCATTCAAGCAAAATGTTGTTTTTTTCACCACAATTATTGAACTATTTATTTCAGGAAGGGCTCTATGTTGCTACAGATAGATGTAGACACTGTCAAGGGAGGCTTGACCTTGAATGAAAATTTCTTGGTTGACTTCGGGGATGAACCCGGGGGTCCAGTCCTTGCACATGAAATCCGGTACCCCGGCGGCGACTGCACATCCGATATCTGGCTCTCAAAGAAAACCTTGGCTAAAACAGGTGGAAAGACAATATCAAAAATATAAAGATTTTCGGTCAAATTTTAGGTTCATGCAGATAAAAAAAATCGCTTATGTTTAATTTGAGATAAGAAGTAAATATATACGGTGTGAAAATATAGGACAGATTAATCTATGCAAGCACTTTTACGACCAATATAGCCCGGTGTAAATGGTAATCAGTTAAAGGTCAGGGACATTTTCGAAGTCCTACAGTAAAGGTAGAGAGTAAATAGTAGCCTATCTTACGAAAAGTACTGAAAAAAACACATTCAAATTTTAACAGTCGTTATGGAAAGAAATGACGCATTAGTTAGACTGATCAAAATGGTCGTTTTATAGTTATGTTATATTTAACCTTTCATTGATTTTTGTATTTAGTCGTTTATCTTACCTTTATAAGGTATGATGTTTATTAACTAGATTTTTGTTTAACAAATACTGTTTTGACTAACAACACGTCACGTGTATTGTATTACCATTGTTTCAATCTCTTATATATATAATTCTTTCACAGAATAGCTAACAAAGGTAAAACAATTATTGAAGCTTCAAATGTAGATTGTGTTTATTTTAATCCTATGCATTAGTGCATTGTTGCACTCATATTAGAATGGGTGAACAGGCCTAAAACAACGGGTTTTTAAGCATGCATGTATTGATTCAGTGTTTCGGGTAGAATACAGCTCGACGCTTCATCGAAGAAAAATAGCATCATTTCGAAAATGTTTAAAGTGTTCTTGTAATACCTCAAGATGTTTTAGATGCTACAGAAGTTCACCCCGTTCTTTCAGGCGAGTTTATCCTTATCTGTAAACACACTTGTTTATATTTCTGCTTTAGCGCCTACTAACAGAAGCACAAGTCATTTAAAACATAGCAAATATACTTGACTGGATTTGAAACCACGTTAGAACTGCAACAAGCTATTGGAAGCTGGGGCAGAACTCAACTACTTATTCTTTGAGCTTTGCTTAGAAGTTTTACTTAGTGGCAGCCCATAGAAATCGGGTAAATAGTTCAAAGAAGATAGCACTCGAAGAGCAAAGATTTTATGGACGAACGAACGGACGGACAGACGGATAGCCGCGGCTTCACATTAAGCTAATACAACTCTTCGTCTTATTGAACAAGACATGTTTGTTTTCATAAGTTTCTGACAAAAAAAATAGAAAAAACTGATTTGATCAAAATAATACAATTTGATGAATTAGAATAAAAGCCAATGAGATACTAGTATCTCAGTCATATCCTCAAAAATCTGTATCAATAAACTTGACAGAAAAGATCACAGATCACACTAAATGATTATACCAAATACCCGAGTTCAAACGTTCTGCATTCTATAGGGGTTTTATTCAGACTTAAGCAACATTGTTCCCATTCAGAGAGACTTGAAAATTGATCATTACAAAAATAGTAATGTTTTGTAATGTTGATAAAGCAGTGTAGTTACTGTAGACTGTTACACTAATAACACGGCTGTAGACTGTTACACTAATAACACGGCTGTAGACTGTTACACTAATAACACGGCTGTAGACTGTTACACTAATAACACGGCTGTAGACTGTTACACTAATAACACGGCTGTAGACTGTTACACTAATAACACGGCTGTAGACTGTTACACTAATAACACGGCTGTAGACTGTTACACTAATAAGGCTTCGGCTACACACTGTTAAATGTTTACAGCAGTATGTATTTTTCTACATACATAAGATTAAGACCTGCAGTAAACGTGTGCAGCAATACAAATTGCGTAAACGTTCAGCTACAGACAGTAAAAAAGATCTTACAACGGATCCAGAAAATACGAGCTACAAATAACGTACTAACCGAGAGACTGCCTGGATCGGGTTAAAAAAACAGTAACTTCCGACTGCTAGCTCTTGTGTTTGAACAGATCACAGGAATTGGTGACAATGTGTTACGAATATTCACACAAGTATTTTAGCACAGCTTTTGTATCTTAAAGCTACTAACAGAGTCTGTAGTGGGTGTGTAGTGTATATAACTGATTTTTATACAGGAACAGTTTCCAGGTGCGTATCTTATTTCACTTACTAATAGTTCTTTATCAGCGGTGGCAATCTGGTTTCTGCAAAGAATAAGATAATGAGTAAAAACTATTTTGTGAAACAGAGTGTAAACTTACTGGTTAATTTAACTCAATCAAATGTGGTTGTCAGGATTCCAAAACAGTAACCCTGATTTGTCATGAGGGGTTTATCCTACATATTTTTTTAGTTTTCATCACTTAAAATGGCAAGCTGAAAAGATATTTGCTTTGAAGTTTTATTGAGTATCTTTTGAAATATTAAATTCTCATACTCGTTCTATGCGTGTCTTGGTAAAGAATTACTTGATTTTTTATTTAACTTATTCAAACGCTTTTTTTGTTTTTACAGGCTGATGTACAGTCGTGATAGTACACAACCAAACATCATGTATTTAGGGTTACATATCATAAATACAGCATATGAAGGAAAAGAGAGACATTTTTTATTATCGCGTGCAACTTTTTTCTCTTATGTCGTCCTGCTCTATACTGCATGGAATGCCATTTCCTGCGCTGAATATCAAAACAACTAATCGACTTTTTATCGTCCGCAAATATCTTTGAGTATGTCATAATTTTTGAAATTTGAAACAAGAGTTCGAGCAGTTTATGTTATGTACAAGTTGTGTATAAACCTATGCATATGTACAATATATCCATGACATTTAATCAGTTTCATAATCAATTATAGAGACGTATAAAGGGAAACTACTCCTTATATATAAATTGGTAAAATATACTGATGAATTAAGTCCCTTGATGTCTTATATGTTGATTTCATCATGAAGTTAATGTGAAGGGTATTCAAAAGATTACAGTATCCCGTTCCCGCCAGTTAAACGTCGTCCTTTTAAGAACGCGGAGATGCGACAACGCGAGATTTATTTCGCATCTCCTCCCTTCAGAAATCGCATACAAACACGCAAATATCGACCTAGCATTTTTAAAACTTTGTGCAAATCCTAAAGCGCGGGATCTGCAGATTCTAAAGGTTAAATTTTGCGTCGTCGCTCTAGGATTAATTTTTGGTAGGATGAATTTTCCGTGACAAACTATCCACGTAATATTTTGTATTGACGCTGATACATTCTGCTGCAAACTTTTCAGGAAAACAATCAACAATCAATAAAGACCGAAATGGAAGGAAGTTTTGTTCCCATACCCTTACACTGTCAGACGGTGATCTAGTAAATATTAGTGAGTTAGTTTAAGTCATCATGGACAATTAGTCCGAGGGCGACAAGGTGAAGTTTAACATTTAGAATCTGCAGATTTCGCACCTTGGGCATCGCATAAACACGATATTTAAAAAAAATGCTATGTCGATAATTATCGCCTAATTTTCGTGTTTGCATACGATTTCTGAAGGGCGAAGATGTGAAATAAATCTCGCGTTGTCGTACCTTTGCGTTCGTGAAAAAGGGAAGATATAAATGGAGCGAACAGGACACCGAAAAAAGATACTTGTCTAATACAAATAAAATGCTTTCATTTCAGTTGAATTGTGTTCAAGTATTTCCATATCACCCTTCATTATGTTTATGTTCTGAAGCTTTCTTTTTGAGCTTATGCATCGTCGGTACCGGTTACCCGTATGTCCGACGCCCCCTGAAGAGATTAGTTATTTTTT
The DNA here is from genome assembly GCA_012932295.1 of Cyclina sinensis. Classification (NCBI taxonomy): domain Eukaryota; kingdom Metazoa; phylum Mollusca; class Bivalvia; order Venerida; family Veneridae; genus Cyclina; species Cyclina sinensis. The sequence continues at coordinate 4,994,427 of JAAONU010000007.1, read as the reverse complement.
GTTGTGGGGGTAGTGCAAGATACAGAAAGCATCCCATTCCAGAAACACCCCTGGTTCTTTTGCATGCTCAGTGTATAGCACTGATACATGGAACCTCGGTTTAACGTCTCATCCGAAAGACTATTAGTAATGTTAGTGGAGGAGCTGGGGATCGAACTCGGAACCCCTGGTATACCAGTCCAGCGCGTTACCACTGGACCACATCCACTCCTTATTCTGAACTTTGTGTAAACAGTATTAATATATTAATATCTTCAGCGACTTACCCAATAGCAAACACCCATGATCAGTGATTAGTCAACGTTCAGATTGAAAATCACTGAGATAATCATTAAAATCTTTAAAGCAGTTTTGGGTTACTTTAGCTTTTTCCTTAAAAAGATTCCCCGTTTACAAAACAGAGCAATTAAATTATTAGTTGTTACTATCAGGCCGGGGACTAATTCAACGAGCAAAAGTACGGTTTTTATTGTATTTTCAAGGAACCTTAAGCTACAGTACTCTATTTTGTTTGCAGATTCCAATAAAAAGGATTTTAATATATATCTTTAAATTGAAGACCTGCTGTTCAGACATATTATAACTAAGGTAATGCACATTTTTGAAGAACAACAACAACATATTTGTTCAACTTTTTATTTCCATATATCTCTTGATGTTAATGGTGATAATTATGATACTGAAACATTGTTCGTTTCGTTAAGTAACAAAATAACATGAATTTCATGGAATAAAATGCTTGAATAGAATAAAAAACATGCTTGGACAGAATAACAAATATACTTGCAATATCAATTATAATAATAAACTATGACCATGCTTTGATTACTTTGATATAATTCAACATAAAGATTAGGTGAGAAACAGTCACTTATTATCATGCTTCTGATCTGTCATACATGTATATGTAATTTCAACAGGTAATACATTAAGATACGGTAAAGCAATTCTAAATACTTATTAGTGTTCTTGACCATATTCATTGCAAAACAGTATAATGGTCCTGTATTAATGTTTTGTTTTTTTTTGGTAATAGGTTCTATTACTGTACTAACAATATATATTAGACACAGTATTATTAAAACATTATACAGTGTCACACTGAACTGAACAAAAGAGTGAATTACTCTTCAGTTCATTGATATTTCAATGCCTTTTCATGCCTTGTATCAATACTTCTAATGACATAATGAATTATAATGAAAAATGTCAGTAAAACGGTATAATTATAAGCAGGGTGATGCGGTGTTTCCTTTTTAAATAGAGCGTTTTTTTTATACCCTTAGCATTTGCCTTGATTATCTCTAATGGTTTACAGAGGAAGTATTATGTTTGTTACAAATTAATAAAGGACCAGGTTTTGAGATAGCAAATGTACAGTACAAGGTCATTCTTAGATATCTGCAGGTTGATTTTCTTAATGTCATCTAATTCTTGTCAGATATTTCGAGATGGGTAAAACCGAAGGGGGTTAAATTTGCGTATATGTAAATCACTTTATGTTGAAACTCTCCTTAGAGCCTCATATGCCATTCCACCTTGGAAGATGTCACCGCAAATATATATGCATACTGTCTTTAATGTCTTACACTTTATGTATTGTTACACCAAAAGATACAGCCAAGGGTGGTTGTGTCCACTGGACCAAAATTTTTGTTTTTCGCACAATGAATTGGACTGTTATTGGTTTTATTTCAACTGGTGTATGCTCGTTTTCTTTGTGTATTGCCCCTACTTTTGGATACTTGACTGTATCATCTGAATGTCGTTTTCTGTTTGACTACCCGCTCGTACTCTGTTTAAAAGTGATGCACATCAACAAAATAAAATGAACAGCAGTAATTTTCGTTGCCATGTGTGGACAATTATGGTAGCAAATCTGGCCTATATAATAATGCATTTTTCATTAATGTTGAAGTTGTAACCTAAAATTAATTTTACAGGAGCTTAAATGATATCGCCATTGCATATACAAAAAAGTTCAAACAATATTGACACGAAAACCGATTTTCAGCATTATCTCCCTTGACTCAACTATTCGGGCACCTGCTATGTACAGAGTACTTACAAAAACCCGCTATGATTTTGTTATTACGATGCTTATTCTCCAAATTAAACACAACTTTAATATTAAAGTTTACTTCATCAATTAAGTTAAGCTGCTTCACCCTTTGCAGAAATCTTAGACACAAAACCTCCCCATAAATCATATAAATAAACACAATGGAGCATACCGTCCAGATATATGCAGATATAAACAATACAAGTTAGAAATTGCTGCATGAATGCTGAAAAGGGGAGGGCGCGACCCTCGAAAAAGGAGTGGTAGAGACAAAAGGTGTAAATACGAAGAAATCTCTGAGAAAAAAAAATTATTGCAAAAACAACGTAAACAACATGTATTATAAAGATGCATCATTTTCATAATGTTTTAGATGACAGAAAGCTCTGAAAGCATTGCTGAACCTGAATGAAGCACACTGACAGATAGCTGCTGTTATATGAAATTGCAAAGATGCGAATGTTTTAGTGAAATAGTGGTTTAACGTACAATACCATAGAATACCAGCTGGAACGGAAGTTCTTGAGCATTGCAGACATGATGGAAATGATGCAGGTCATGTATCTGGTATGAAATAAAAAGACGAACACGACAGTACAGTAAACATCCCCTATTAAGACCATAATTTTTTAAGGAGGAAGACATTGCTGCTGTCTATTTTGAAATCAACGGAACATACTGAGCGCCGATAAAGCCTTCATGATAAGGCAAAGTTAATATTGAGGACTATGAAAAGCAGAAACTTAACTGGTCTTAACACGGAAACTTTACCGCAAGACAGAAAACATTAGCAAACTGATGTATGTACAGCATCCTGCAGAATGGGTGGTGTTATGTGACTGTGTTACACATGAGCTGATTTAATCATTTGGATATGTTTTGAGCAGGACAGGAAATGTGCTAAAATTATAAGATCTGTTTCAAAATGTGTCTTGGAACTGACACCAACACCAAAACAAGAGGACCAAATGGTCTTGGTTGGCCCACTTGAGCATATACTACGAGTTTTTTTATTTTTTATTTGACGTAGTGACCTATGACCCCATGTGACAGTAATGAAATTATCAAAGATTTCATGAAGGCAAATATGCTGACCATGTTTCATAGAGAATTGTTAAAAATGTGACTTCAAGAGTGTAAACAAGCTTTTCCTATGATCTGACGATGTGACCTAGTTTTTCACCCCATTTGAGCCAGTTAAGAATTCAACAAAGATTTGATCAAGGCAAAAATTCGGATCAAGTTTCATTAAGATTGGGTCAGAAATGTGGTCTTTAGGGTGTAAATATTGTTTTATCATCATTTGACCCGTTTCCTAGTTTTTGATCTGATGTGACCGAGTTATGAACTCTTCAAAGATTTCATCAAAGTAAACATTCTGACCAGTTTCATTAAGTTTGGGTGAAAAATGTGATCTCAAGAGTGTAGGTAAGGTTTTCCAACGATTCGACGCTGTAGATTTAATTGGCATAAATCTTTAGTACATATTACAATAAACACGACATTTAAAACACAATACATTTAAAATACACGTTAAACGTCAGTTTAAAAATGCTTCTTCCTGTTCCATGTCATTCCATTCATAGGTGTTCTGGAACATGTGTGGAACAGGTTCTGGACAGCAAATCGAGCACGGTCAAAAAATGTTCCCGGATTGTCGACCGAAGGGACTTTTCACTTCCGACCAATAGTGCAAAAAAATGATACACACAATTCTATACAGACCTTTTTCGTTAGTGTTGGCCGTTATTATTCATATTTTCATACGATTTGTCTACCGATACAGATACCATGACATTTTCTGCATTTTGTCTATAAGTTTGTGCTAGCCATTGAATGGAAAGGACAAAAATGTATCATATCCGACAATATCAGTACTTGCCAGTAACCATATGTTGTCCTAAAGGACATTTCGGATTTGAAGTGTTGAGAAAATTATAATACTTTAGCTCTTAAAAAAGCAATTGCTTTACTACTTTGCCCGTTATCATTCCTTTTTTTCACAGCACAACTTCTGCTTATACATTTTGTGCGAAGCCCATAAGCAATGGGCTCACAATCGTCAAATAATAGTTGATCGAAAGGAAAAAAATCATGTCATATACCCCCATAGCATATTTATAAACCCATAACAGTATGCACGGCCCTGATGGGTTGCGCAATTACTAGACAGTCACGTGATTCTGTTCGAGAGTTTCCGGAATAACCCAACATCGGAATCAAGCATTCAACAGGTAGTATATCGTAAAAATACGTAATGCTTCGGCAATAATTGGATCTTCTAACAGCCAATCAAAACTTAGAATAACATAATATTGGATAACACTAACTCTGCTCCAATTGCAAATATAGGAATATAATACTGGCATTTTTCCGTACAGAAAAGACTTAATTCAATGTTGCAAATGAGGTCAAATACCCTTTATCTCCATGATTATCTCCAAATGTGTTAATTCTATCAAGGAGTGCACATGTTAGGCATTAATTGTGTGCTGATGTGCTCGGGTATCATTGGCTAATCACGATTACTTTACCCAATGAAAATATACGACGGACATGACAATTGGCTGTCGTAGATAATATCATTGTATAATTAGATGTGTGAAGTTAGCGGCCTAGCGGCCTGGCGGCGTGAAGTTAGCGGCCTAGCGGCCTGGCGGCGTGAAGTTAGCGGCCTAGCGGCCTGGCTGCGTGAAGTTAGCGGCCTGGCGGCGTGAAGTTAGCGGCCTGGCGGCGTGAAGTTAGCGGCCTAGCGGCGTGAAGATGGCTGCCTTTATCACAGTTTAGGTTGATCTTAACAACGGGTTGAAATCTATTTTTACAGCATATAATGTAAATTGCAGGGGTGTATAAGAAAGTTATCGACATGATTTAGCTTTTATTTTTTAAAATAAATTATTTAACAAAGTTCTAGCTTATCTGCAAAGACGACTCGGAATCTCTTTGTACATTTACTCCCATGTACTCTTTGTAAATTACATTTCAGTTTACGATTAAGTAAAATATCAACAAGAACTAGCTTTGATTTTTTTTAACTTTTCGAAGCCTGGCGGCCTAGCAGCCTTGCGGCCTAGCGGCCTAAATATAAAATTTATCATAATTTATGTTTATCTAAACGTCTTGAAATCAATTGTTTCAGCATGTAATGTACATTTCAGGGGTGAATAAGCAAAATATCAACAAGAACTAGCTTTGATTTTTTTTTAAGTTTTCGAAGCCTGGCGGCCTAGCGGCCTAAACTTAAAATTTATCATAATTTATGTTTATCTTAAAAACGGCTTGAATTCGATTTTTACAGCATGCAATGTACATTTCAGGGATGATTAAGTAAAATATCAACAAGAACTAGCTCTGATTTTTTTTAAGTTTTCGAAGCCTGGCGGCCTAGCGGTCTAAACTTCTAGCTAGGCCGCTAACTTCACGCCGCCAGGCCGCTAGGCCGCTAACTTCACACATCTTGTATAATTTATGCTTAAAAAACGGTAGCTTGTCACTACTGTAGGACTAGCAGATATATTGAAATACCACTAGGTTTTTATCTACCGGCGCCAGATTTCACATGTATGATATTAAATAAAGTGAGATTTTACTAACTTGTGGTTAGTACAGCATGAAGCTCCCGAGTCTCTATCATCGCTACAACTGTGCACACCATTTTTGAAAAATATCGGCCATCTTGGCGCACAGAAGAGGAATAAAAGAGCTTAAAAAGCCGGGCCTAATAGTCCAGTGGTTAGTATCTTTGCCTTTCAATCCGAGTTCGAATTCCAGCCTTTGATTTGATCACGTACTTTATGTGTAATGCGTATTCCTCTTCCCGCTATTTCATGAAGAAAAGTTGCCATTTACTGTAGGAGAGAGTGGTTACTAGTTTATTGGTTGGAAATCCAGGAAAACTTGTCAGGTTAACTGGCCACCCTCATTGTAATGTACCCTCTAGATGGAAGAGCACTGTAACATTTCACTTTGGGTTCAAGCGCACTTTGGGGTCAGATCCCAAAGTGCGTTACTGGACCCAATATGCGTTACACAGGTATCCGGGTGTTTTAAGCAATACTCAGTACCCAAACCTCTAGTGCGCAGTATTCGAAATTATCAGTTAGTATTAAGTAGTCACACAATTACCAGCTGAACTTCATAATAATGTACATTTCTCACTGAGTGATCCGGGGGGTCGGGGATCGAGGGTGTCTGACCTCCTTGGATTATGAAAATTATGTTTTTAGTGGAAAATCAATACAAAATGGACACTCGATCACCCCTGAAAATTCAATGCGGACCCCCTCTGTAATAAGATTTCCCTTTAAAAGGGCTTTTCGACCCCCTCTGGCGAATGCTCTAAACGGTTGTATTGGAGATTACAAAAAAAATAAGTTTTTTGATTAACTTGATAATGTATTTGTAAAGATCATTTTTTATAGTCTTGCCGAGAATCCTGATATTTCACCAGAACCTTACAATAGAGCACAATTATAGTTCTTTCTCTGTTGAATGTTGTAGAAAAGACTTTCATTGAAAAGAATTCAGGTGCCATCCTGCCACTACTGGCAAAAATGAAACATTTAAGATGGCGCCCAAGATGGACGCCAAATTATAAGAATTCAACATACTGATCAATATTATAAGTGCATATTTAGATGAAATTCACGTTCATTTATGGCAGGAATTATTTTTAAACACGTATGAGGTAATTTTCGGAAAATTTGAAATTCATCTCTTTTCTGATATGGCGGTCATTTCAAAATGGCAGCATTTTTGGTACATTCTGTAAAACATTACAATAATCCCTATATAACCTGTAAGATTTCATTGATTCAGATTATAAAATGCCTCGGGCTATAAATTAACGTTTACATTAAATTTCATTCGTGTCATTTAATTTTTAGTCTCAAGATGGCGTCCAAAATTGCCACAAATTGAAAATAAGTCATTGCGGACATATTAATACATATTTAAGAATTCTTTAAATTTACTAATGGTAGCAGTTACTTTCATGAAATAACATGATTAATTCCTGACAAACGAAAAAATCATTAAGATTTCAAAACGGCAGCTTTTTACAAGGTGGTAACCAAAAATACATTTACTTGAAGGCATTTACTGATCGAGTGATAATAGTCATTCCGTGTAGATGTAAATTGTTTTGCAAACTATATTTTCTTCTAAAATTTTAATGATTTTTGATATTGTATACGTTTTCATTAGCGATGTCATGTGGTCCAAATATTTAGGAAAATCAAAACTTGTGAAATAGGTTTTTAATGAAGTTACAGCTGAAGCCCTCACGCAACTTTACGATGATGAATGTTTATTTCTAACTTTTCTGTTACAAGTCATTTAAACAGAAAAAGAATTGTTTGAAAATAAGATGCAGTGAGATGATATTAACTACATTTTGTTATATCCCCATCATATTTAATTTGGAATTCAACATGGCACCAAAACTTATCAAGAGAATTTCTGACAGCACAGAATGCTCTTCGAAACGTCTGTTATTATTAGGAATACATTTACATTTAAACAGTTTGTTATATAGTCATGATTTTCGTGATATCTAAAGTGGTAAAATTCATAAAACAGTTATCACTTACATTTAATAAGCGACAAATATAATGTTTGTTTTGTTGTTGTTGTTTTTCTTTTCTTTTTGAATTACTGCTACATCAGAACTTAAATGGCACTAAGTAAGATTATTTGATTGCACAGTGATATATCTAAGTATCTTGAACTTCACCTTAAATATTTCAAGGTTGCAGATGGAAAATAAGTCAGTACTCAGTATTTAAGCAGAACTCAGTTGACGCCTTCAGAACTTTGGAACCCAAGTGCGTTGATATGTAGCATATTAGCGCATTTTGGGGTTCATTTCTCAATTTTGATCCCAAAGTGCAATGTTACAGAGCGTGAAACATCAACCACACACAACTCCTAAATGAAAATGTACATGTTTAATGAGCACTTATTGATTCAATACATTATATTATTTAAATCCCACTGATGTTCGAATTGTAGTTAAGGAGAGGAAGCGCGGATATACTGTGACATCAACACAGACGGACGGATGGACGGAATAAGGGCTCAACATCAAAATGCCATCCTTCCAACTACGTGGGGAAGACAAGGTGATTTCGGTTGTTACTTCTATTATTGTTTCTGCGGAGAAAGTAGTCGAACTTGTACTGAAAATAATTATATTTGTTTCAGTAGTCGATAAAAAAATATAGAAAAAGCTGTATGCGTATGATCGCATAAACTGACTTATAGAACTTCCCAAGACTAGGAGCTGTTTGCGGTTCTAAACTCGACACATAGATCTCCGCGGTGAGCTCTTTTCGTTAGGAGCTCCACGCGGAGAGGATTTAACTCATAGTGACGCTGGACCCAGAATGTGACGCTGGGTCCAGAATGTGACGCTGGGTCCAGTATGTGATGCTGGACCCAGAATGTGATGCTGGGTCCTGAATGTGATGCTGGGTCCTGAATGTGATGCTGGGTCTAGAATGTGATGCTGGGTCCTGAATGTGATGCTGGGTCCAGAATGTGATGCTGGGTCCAGAATGTGACGCTGGGTCCAGAATGTGACGCTGGGTCCAGAATGTGATGCTGGGTAGAATGTGATGCTGGGTAGAATGTGATGCTGGGTCCAGAATGTGATGCTGGGTCCTGAATGTAATGCTGGGTCCAGAATGTGATGCTGGGTCCAGAGTGTGACGCTGGGTCCAGAATGTGACGCTGGGTCCAGAATGTGATGCTGGGTCTAGAATGTGATGCTGGGTCTAGAATGTGATGCTGGGTCCTGAATGTGATGCTGGGTCCTGAATGTGATGCTGGGTCCAGAATGTGATGCTGGGTCCTGAATGTGATGCTGGGTCCTGAATGTGATGCTGGGTCCTGAATGTGATGCTGGGTCCTGAATGTGATGCTGGGTCCTGAATGTGATGCTGGGTCCTGAATGTGATGCTGGGTCCAGAATGTGACGCTGGGTCCAGAATGTGATGCTGGGTCCTGAATGTGATGCTGGGTCCTGAATGTGATGCTGGGTCCAGAATGTGATGCTGGGTCCAGAATGTGACGCTGGGACAAAATGTGACGCTGGGTCCAGAATGTGATGCTGGGTCCAGAATGTGATGCTGGGTCCTGAATGTGATGCTGGGTCCAGAATGTGACGCTAGGTCCAGAATGTGACGCTGGGTCCAGAATGTGATGCTGGGTCCTGAATGTGATGCTGGGTCTAGAATGTGATGCTGGGTCCTGAATGTGATGCTGGGTCTAGAATGTGATGCTGGGTAGAATGTGACGCTGGGTCCAGAATGTGATGCTGGGTAGAATGTGATGCTGGGTCCAGAATGTGATGCTGGGTCCAGAATGTGATGCTGGGTCTAGAATGTGACGCTGGGTCCAGAATGTGATGCTGGGTCTAGAATGTTACGCTGGGTCCAGAATGTGACGCTGGGTCTAGAATGTGATGCTGGGTCTAGAATGTGATGCTGGGTGTAGAATGTGACGCTGGGTCCAGAATGTGACGCTGGGTCCTGAATGTGATGCTGGGTGTAGAATGTGACGCTGGGTCCAGAATGTGACGCTGGGTCCAGAATGTGATGCTGGGTCTAGAATGTGATGCTGGGTCCAGAATGTGACGCTGGGTCTAGAATGTGATGCTGGGTGTAGAATGTGACGCTGGGTCTAGAATGTGATGCTGGGTCTAGATTGTGACGCTGGGTCTAGAATGTGACGCTGGGTCCAGAATGTGACGCTGGGTCCAGAATGTGACACTGGGTCTAGAATGTGACGCTGGGTCCAGAATGTGACGCTGGGTCTAGAATGTGATGCTGGGTCCAGAATGTGACGCTGGGTCTAGAATGTGACGCTGGGTCCAGAATGTGATGCTGGGTCTAGAATGTGATGCTGGGTCCAGAATGTGATGCTGGGTCCAGAATGTGACGCTGGGTCCAGAATGTGACGCTGGGTCCAGAATGTGATGCTGGGTCTAGAATGTGACGCTGGGTCCAGAATGTGATGCTGGGTCCAGAATGTGACGCTGGGTCCAGAATGTGATGCTGGGTCTAGAATGTGACGCTGGGTCCAGAATGTGTCCAGAATGTGATGCTGGGCCCAGAATGTGACGCTGGGTCCAGAATGTGATGCTGGGTCTAGAATGTGACGCTGGGTCCAGAATGTGTCCAGAATGTGATGCTTGGCCCAGAATGTGACGCTGGGTCCAGAATGTGATGCTGGGTCTAGAATGTGACGCTGGGTGTAGAATGTGTCCAGAATGTGATGCTGGGCCCAGAATGTGACGCTGGGCCCAGAATGTGACGCTGGGTCCAGAATGTGATGCTGGACCTAGAATGTGATGCTGGGTCCAGAATGTGATGCTGGGTCCAGAATGTAGTTACTTATTTTAACTTATGTAAGATATTCCCACTAAATCATTTTGAAATATGATCAAATTTATACATGAACGTAAATCAAGTTCCAGAATAACAGAACTCGCTGGGTAGATCCGGTTACTCAGTTGGTAACTCATTCGAATCCCCAACTACCTTCCAGATAAAATATTATATCTAATTTCTTCAGCAATCTTATAAAGTTTATACATAAATATAAATAATGTAAACACTTAAACATTACGAAACTGTTTCCGCCTAGGTACGTAGAAATTTTAATTCCCTTGAAACTCTAACTATCTCCTAGCAGTTGGTAATTAGAACTTAAGTAAAATTTTACATCTTATTTCTTTAGTTATATGATTAACTTCAAACATAAATGTAAATGCAATGAACATCTCAACATAACAGCCCCACACAATTGATAGATACCCTGGAGGTAATTCGCTCGACTACCTTCCAAAGTTGCAGCTGGGTTTTCGAAATTTGGAAAAGAATTATAACCCTCTCCCTCCCTCTCTCTCTCTCTCACACACACACACGCACACACGCACACACACACAGACACACACACAGACACACACACAGACACACACACGCAGACACACACACACACACACACACACAAAAGGATCAAGCAAATTACCGATATACCCAGAATGGCGAAGACAGAGCTTTTTGAGGCGTCAATTTTTTATCTGTGTAAGTATTAACTTAATTGTATTGCGAAAGAAAAAGGTTTTAATATTTTTTCCAATATTCGGATTTTTATTTACCGTCTGGGAAGTAGTTTAGGATTCAAAATTAGCTGATCAAACCGACCGGGCGAAACCAGTATTGGGATTCGAATAATCAACCGTTTGGCAATTTGCATGTTTTTAAAAAAACTGGATCCTTGCTATCGGTTTGCGTGTTTTACTAATTTTCATCTATTTTCTATTTTAACGTTATATCACATTGTCATCTAGACTAGGAAAGTAGTTGCAAGTTGCCATCTGAATCGGCAATGGACAAAGCTGTCTTCCTGACTCCATACAAAGACAAATAGTTTTCAAGTTTAGAAGTTAGAAGTTTTCATAAATTATTATCCGGGTCACATTATGAGTGATCCTACGATCTAAAACTATCTCTTATCCCCTCTATTGTTTGGTATATAAAATGGTAACCAAGAACAGTAGAGCTTTGGGCCCGCCCGCTTAGCTCAATAGGTAGAGCACTGGATTAGTAATCCATCGGTCGTTGGTTCGACCCCTGGGCAGGGCAAAATTTTTTCCGTGACAACTGTTCTCAGACATTGTGTCTTATGTTCATTTGTCTCTCACCGCTGATTCAGAGTAGATCATGTGGGAATAGTAGTCAGTCACTTGCGGAGAAATTGGCAATTACTGGTTAGTTATCCAGGAAAACCGGTTAGGTGTACTGACCGCCGAGATATAACAAATGTTGAAATCGGCATTAAACCCCAAAACAAACAAATAGAGCTTTGCGATCTGCTGTGGCGCGATATTTCTTCACGTGACAACACCAGTCCCATGAATGCAGGTATTTTTTGGCTATTTTTAAATTCCCTAAATAAAGAAATGGAAATTTATATTCTGTATTAAAAAAGGCCAAGCGACCAAAATCTTTGTTTCAATACAACCGGAAGAGGATATAGAGCATTTGGCGAGGCGTTAACCGGAATACATGACCTTTAACATAGTGGTATGTGTGTCAAGATTGTTACACACTTGATACATGTACGTTAGGACTGGTTATGCTTCATTTGTGCATTCACTATTTAATTATTTTCCTGATCCATCGCAGTTTTAAGCCTTTACATGTTACTAATTAAATATTGAAGAAATTAGCCTCTTATTCAGCCAGTCTAATGGTGTTCGAATACCACCTAATAAAGCCTTACAAAATTGCCGAGGCTTCAGTGATAGGCTTATAGACATTCAAATTAAGTGAATAATTATCGCCATTAGTGATACTGAACTATTGTTACCAATTCTAAGAAAATAAAAGATCCGCGCAATAAAACGCAGAATCTTTTATTCCCTTGGCTTTGATCGGCGGAGTAATATCTGATGGTATATGTAGGTACTTCCGCGGTAACAATGAGTTCCTACAGGATTTTCAGTTTAATTCAGTTTTCTCTAATATGATGGAGCCATTAATCTACTGTGCATAATACTTGTATTGTATGGCCTGTCATTAAATCTCCCGTTGTATTCAAACCAGAGTATGAAGAGATTCAAAGAAACATTGTCCTTCTATTATGCTGAAAACCTTCAAATAGAAATAAAACATTTCCAGAGATTAAGTGCAAGAGAATAGGATGCTCCGAGAGAAACATGTAACTCTATTGTTCGGTTCTAAGCCATGCACAAAGTAAAGATGTTACGTCGCTATGAAATGCGACCATACGAATCTCTTAATTTCTCTAACGCAAGGCTTGTTTTATACAATACATGCATCGAAAGAGTATTTGTTGTACCCATAAAGACTTGATCTCACTTGATTTAACATGAATGGAAAAAAATATTCGTTTTATAGAGAAAGTCATCTTGAATTGTTGGGATTTATTTCATAGCATTTTACTTCGTTGGTTAAATCATTTATGAGACAATTTGTACTTTGTCATCTTTGACAATTCTTATTCTGCTCTTTTTGGGCTGATTAGATCAATAGATATGACATGTCTCTTCGGGCACGAGTTTCCAGCATAGTATTCTATCTTACTCTCAATATAAACATTCAGTAATGAACTAGTTGCACGTGATTCAGAAGACAGAAGCTTATTTCTCTATTAAGTTAGACGGTCTTAATGACTTGAACTCCGGGGCAACCGAACCTGAAACAAGTTCACTTTGCCCGGAGGTACCAAATAAACTGTAATAAGTGAAATAATAACTATTCAACGCTATCACTATTGATGCTGAATAGTTCTGTTGTGTTTTGTAAAGAAACGACTTGACGCACTCCGAAGTTCAACACCGCAGCGCGTGAGTCATACAGACTGCACCCGCACCATGGTGTTAACGTGCTTCTGTGACGGCTGCTTTTGTTCACTACGTACGCACTTCGGTGCTTGACGTGTTTCTTTTTCCATACACTGATTCAAAAATGAACAATATCTTATGAAAGTCTGTCTGTCCGTCTGTTCTTCTCTCTTTCCATCAATAAATTATCTATATTTTCTTTCATAATTTTAACAGCATTACATAAATAAATTTTAAGTTTGAAAACAATTTGTTCTTACTAATACTTTCACTTCACTGAAGTAATCACAAACCGTACAGTGCGTAAATTTAGCATGAAACGCTAAACTTATCCTGTCACACTTCATAATATAAAAAAGGGCATTTTAATAAGTTTGAAAATATCGAAGTCTGTTTCATCCCAACAACTGCGAGAACGCCAGTTATTATAAACAACATTAATTGTATCGGTGAAGTATGTGAAGTTGGCTTGTACATTGTACATCGTAGTTCAGCTTGTAATTCGCCAATTACAAGCTAGTAGTTGGGTATTCAGCTTGTAGTTCGGACCAAATACATCAGCATACGTTATATTTGAATTACAAGCTAGTAGTTGGGTATTCAGCTTGTAGTTCAGCCCAGATACACCAGCATGCGTTATATTTGAATTACAAGCTAGTAGTTGGGTATTCAGCTTGTAGTTCGGACCAAATACATCAGCATACGTTATATTTGAATTACAAGCTAGTAGTTGGGTATTCAGCTTGTAGTTCAGCCCAAATACACCAGCATGCGTTATATTTGAATTACAAGCTAGTAGATGGGTATTCAGCTTGTAGTTTGGACCAAATACATCAGCATACGTTATATTTGAATTACAAGCTAGTAGTTGGGTATTCAACTTGTAGTTCAGCCCAGATACACCAGCATGCGTTATTTTTTAATTACAAGCTAGTAGATGGGTATTCAGCTTGTAGTTCAACCCAGATACACCAGCATACGTTATATTTGAATTACAAGCTAGTAGTTGGGTATTCAGCTTGTAGTTCGGACCAGTTACACCAGAATGCGTTATATTTGAATTACAAGCTAGTAGATGGGTATTCAGCTTGTAGTTCAACCCAGATACACCAGCATACGTTATATTTGAATTACAAGCTAGTAGTTGGGTATTCAGCTTGTAGTTCAGCCCAGATACACCAGCATGCGTTATATTTGAATTACAAGCTAATAGATGGGTATTCAGCTTGTAGTTCGGACCAAATACACCAGCATGCGTTATATTTGAATTACAAGCTAGTAGATGGGTATTCAGCTTGTAGTTCAACCCAGATACACCAGCATACGTTATATTTGAATTACAAGCTAATAGATGGGTATTCAGCTTGTAGTTCGGACCAAATACACCAGCATGCGTTATATTTGAATTACAAGCTAGTAGATGGGTATTCAGCTTGTAGTTCAACCCAGATACACCAGCATACGTTATATTTGAATTACAAGCTAGTAGTTGGGTATTCAGCTTGTAGTTCGGACCAAATACACCAGCATGCGTTATATTTGAATTACAAGCTAGTAAATGGGTATTCAGCTTGTAGTTCAGCCCAGATACACCAGAATGCGTTATTTTTGAATTACAAGCTAGTAGTTGGGTATTCAGCTTGTAGTTCAACCCAGATACACCAGCATACGTTATATTTGAATTACAAGCTAGTAGTTGGGTATTCAGCTTGTAGTTCGGACCAAATACATCAGCATACGTTATATTTGAATTACAAGCTAGTAGTTGGGTATTCAGCTTGTAGTTCAGCCCAGATACACCAGCATGCGTTATATTTGAATTACAAGCTAGTAGATGGGTATTCATCTTGTAGTTCAGCCCAAATACACCAGCATATGTTATATTTGAATTACAAGCTAGTAGTTGGGTATTCAGCTTTTAGTTCGGACCAAATACACCAGCATGCGTTATATTTGAATTACAAGCTAGTAGATGGGTATTCAGCTTGTAGTTCAACCCAGATACACCAGCATACGTTATATTTGAATTACAAGCTAGTAGTTGGGTATTAAATTTGTTGTTCAGCCCAGATACATGAGCATATACAATATTTGAATTACAAGCCAGTAGTTGGGTATTCAGCTTGTAGTTCGGACCAAATACACCAGCATGCGTTATAATTACAAGCTAGTAGATGGGTATTCAGCTTGTAGTTCGGACCAAATACACCAGCATATACAATATTTGAATTACAAGCTTGTAGTTGGGTATTCAGCTTGTAGTTCGGACCAGATACACCAGCATACGTGTATTTGGTCCGAACTACAAGCTGAATGCCCAACTACTAGCTTGTAATTCAAATATAACGTACGCTGGTGTATCTGGGTTGAACTACAAGCTAAATACCCATCTACTAGCTTGTAATTCAAATATAACGCATGCTGGTGTATTTGGTCCGAACTACAAGCTGAATACCCAACTACTAGCTTGTAATTCAAATATTGTATATGCTCATGTATCTGGGCTGAACTACAAATTTAATACCCAACTACTAGCTTGTAATTCAAATATAACGTATGCTGGTGTATCTGGGTTGAACTACAAGCTGAATACCCAACTACTAGCTTGTAATTCAAATATAACGTATGCTGATGTATCTGGGCTGAACTACAAGCTGAATACCCATCTACTAGCTTGTAATTCAAATATAACGTATGCTGGTGTATCTGGGTTGAACTACAAGCTGAATACCCAACTACTAGCTTGTAATTCAAATATAACGTATGCTGATGTATCTGGGTTGAACTACAAGCTGAATACCCATCTACTAGCTTGTAATTCAAATATAACGTATGCTGATGTATTTGGTTCGAACTACAAGCTGAATACCCAACTACTAGCTTGTAATTCAACTATAACGTATGCTGATGTATTTGGTCCGAACTGCAAGCTGAATACCCAAGTACTAGCTTGTAATTCAAATATTGTATATGCTGGTGTATCTAGGCTGAACTACAAGCTGAATATCCAACTACTAGCTTTTAATTCAAATATAACGTATGCTGATGTATTTGGTTCGAACTACAAGCTGAATACCCAACTACTAGCTTGTAATTCAAATATTGTATATGCTCATTTATCTGGGCTGAACTACAAATTTAATACCCAACTACTAGCTTGTAATTCAAATATAACGTATGCTGGTGTATCTGGGTTGAACTACAAGCTGAATACCCAACTACTAGCTTGTAATTCAAATATAACGTATGCTGATGTATCTGGTCCGAACTACAAGCTGAATACCCAACTACTAGCTTGTAATTCAACTATAACGTATGCTGATGTATTTGGTCCGAACTGCAAGCTGAATACCCAACTACTAGCTTGTAATTCAAATATTGTATATGCTCATGTATCTGGGCTGAACTACAAATGTAATACCCAACTTCTAGCTTGTAATTCAAATATAACGTATGCTGGTGTATCTGGGTTGAACTACAAGCTGAATACCCAACTACTAGTTTGTAATTCAAATATAACGTATGCTGGTGTATCTGGGTTAAACTACAAGCTGAATACCCAACTACTAGCTTGTAATTCAAATATAACGTATGCTGATGTATTTGGTTCGAACTACAAGCTGAATACCCAACTACTAGCTTGTAATTCAAATATAACGTATGCTGATGTATCTGGTCCGAACTACAAGCTGTATACCCAACTACTAGCTTGTAATTCAAATATAACGTATGCTGATGTATTTGGTCCGAACTACAATCTAAATACCCAACTACTAGCTTGGAATTCAAACATAACGTATGCTGGTGTATCTGGGCTGAACTACAAGCTGAATACCCATCTACTAGCTTGTAATTCAAATATAACGCATGGTGGTGTATTTGGTCCGAACTACAAGCTGAATACCCAACTACTAGCTTGTAATTCAAATATAACGCATGCTGATGTATCTGGGTTGAACTACAAGCTGAATACCAATCTACTAGCTTGTAATTCAAATATAACGCATGCTGGTGTATTTGGGCTGAACTACAAGCTGAATACCCAACTGCCAGCTTGTAATTCAAATATAACATATGCTGATGTATTTGGTCCGAACTACAAGCTGAATACCCAACTACTAGCTTGTAATTTAAATATAACGTATGCTTGTGTATCTGGGCTGAACTACAAGCTGAATACCCATCTACTAGCTTGTAATTCAAATATAACGCATGCTGGTGTATTTGGTCCGAACTACAAGCTGAATACCCAACTACTAGCTTGTAATTCAAATATAACGTATGCTGGTGTATCTGGGTTGAACTACAAGCTGAATACCCAACTACTAGCTTGTAATTCAAATATAACACATGCTGGTGTATTTGGTCCGAACTACAAGCTGAATACCCAACTACTAGCTTGTAATTCAAATATAAAGTATGCTGATGTATTTGGTCCGAACTACAAGCTGAATACCCATCTACTAGCTTGTAATTCAAATATAACGCATGCTGGTGTATTTGGGCTGAACTACAAGCTGAATACCCAACTACTAGCTTGTAATTCAAATATAACGTATGCTGATGTATTTGGTCCGAACTACAAGTTGAATACCCAACTCCTAGCTTGTAATTGGCGAATTACAAGCTGAACTACGATGTACAATGTACAAGCCAACTTCACATAGTTGTATCGGTGTCATTTTGAAAGTTATCTGATAATTAATGCAATCAATTAAAATTTCTGCTCCGAAATCGAAGATGACGGCGACGACCATGATAACAAGAGCCATGTTACACAGGGTTGATCCCCACTCCGGGAAGAAGTTACCTGGAGGTTGTACTTTCAAAAACTAAATGCAATAATTCGCGTATGCAGTCTAAAGAAAATACCTCAAAAATAGGCAATGTACAGTTATTGTTCTTGAACACTGTACTTCTTACCAATGTGCTATATCAGTGTATTAAGTTTGAAGAAAATCCCTCAAGAACATTTGGAGTTATGCTATGGATTTTTTTCAAGTAAATCTGATAAAGGGGAATAACTGTTAAAGAAGGCAAGGTAGAGTTATTGTTCTTGTATACTCCACTTTCTATCAATCTGCTATGTCAGTGTATTATGTTTGAAGTAAATCCCTCAATTACTTTTAGAGTTGTGCTCTGGACAAAACTTTTAATGTTAATCTGATAAAGGGGAAAAACTCTTAAAGTGGGCAAGTTAGAGTTATTGTTCCTGCACACTGCACTTTCTCTCAATGTGCTCTGTCAGTGTATTAAGTTTGAAGAAAATCGCTCAAGTACTTTTGGAGTTATGCTTCTGACAAAGTTTTTCAAGTAAATCTGATAAAGGGGAATAACTCTAAAAGTAGGCAAGAAAGAGATATTGTTCTTATAATTGCATTTTCTCCCAGTTTGTTTTGTCAGTGTATGAAGTTTGAAGAAATTCGCTCGAGTACTTTTGGAGTTATGCTCCGGACAAAATTGGGACGTACGCACGGACGGAGACCATTGCTAATGTCCCCTTCGCCTTTGGCGGGGGGATAAATAATTGCAATAAAATAATATTATTGGCTATAACAGTAAGATTTTTTTAAGCGTTTCGGTCCCAAACTGATATGTAACTGCAATGCACACTACCGCTGAAAACGCTAAAACCAAAGTGCGTTCCACATTAAAGTGCATTCAACACCATAGTGCTTCTCACATTAAAAGGCGTTCAACACCTGAGTGCGTTCCACATTAAAGTGCGTTCGACAACATAGTTCGTTCAATAACAAAGTGTATTCAATACCAAAGTGCGCTTAATACAAAACTTCGTTCAATATCAAAGTGTTTTCAATGCAAACGTACTTTCTACACCAAATTGCGTTCAATACTAAAGTGATTCATATTAAAGTGTGTTCAATACCAAAGTGTGTTCAATACCAAAGTATGTTCAGTACCAAAGTGTGTTCAATACCAAAGTGTGTTCAATACCAAAGTGTGTTCAATATTAAAGTGTATTCAATACCACAGTTTAATCAATAGCAAAGTGTTTTCAGTACCAGATGTGTTCAATACCAAAGTGTGTTCAATACCAAAATGTGTTCAATACCAAAGTGTGTTCAATACCAGAGAGTGTTCTATACTAATGTGTGTTCAATACCAAAGTGTGTTTAATACCAAAGTGTGTTCAGTACGAAAGTGTGTTCAATACCAAAGTACGTTCAATACCAAAGTGTGTTCAATATCAGAGTGTGTTCAATACCAAAGTGTGTTCACTACCAAAGTGTGTTCAGTACCAAGTGTGTTCAATACCAAAGTGTGTTTAACATCAAAATTCAAAATCAGTGTGTGTTCAATACCAAAGTGTGTTCAATACCAAAGTGTGTTAAACATCAAAATTCAAAATCAATGTGTGTTCAATACCAAAGTGTGTTCAATACCAAAGTGTATTTAACATCAAAATCCAAAATCAGTGTGTGTTCAATACCAAAATGTGTTCAATACCAAAGTGTATTTAACACCAAAATTCAAAATCAATCTGTGTTCAATACCAAAGTGTGTTCAATACCAAAGTGTGTTAAACATCAAAATTCAAAATCAATGTGTGTTCAATACCAAAATGTGTTCAATACCAAAGTGTGTTTAACATCAAAATTCAAAATCAATGTGTGTTCAATATCAAAGTGTGTTCAATACCAAAGTGTGTTTAACATCAGAATTAAAAATCAATGTGTGTTCAATACCAAAGTGTGTTCAATACCTAAGTGTGTTTAACATCAAAATTCAAAATCAATGTGTGTTCAATACCAAAGTGTGTTAAATATCAAAATTCATTATCAATGTGTGTTCAATACCAAAGTGTGTTCAATGCCAAAGTGTGTTTAACATCAAAATTCAAAATCAATGTGTGTTCAATACCAAAGTGTGTTCAATACCAAAGTGCATTCAATACCAAAGTGTGTTCAATACCACAGTGATTCAATAGTAAAGTGCGAGTAATATCAAAATGTGTTCAACAACAACGTGTGTTCAATACGAAAATGTGTTCAATGCGGGAGATCGGAGTTCGAATCCCGCTGTGTATTCTAAGATGCATTGCATCTTTCTGATACGGATTTTCGTGTTCATAAGAAATAAATATACTACTCAAAATTTGATAGGGATCACTTTTTATTTCTTAAATGTCTTTTTAATGATAACCTCAAGATATCTGATTTTTTCTCATACATGTAGTTTATTCATATGGCAAAGCCGACCTGTTCATCAGATTTTGATTGTTTACCTGTACATGGCTCGAG
The DNA here is from genome assembly GCA_012932295.1 of Cyclina sinensis. Lineage (NCBI taxonomy): Eukaryota > Metazoa > Mollusca > Bivalvia > Venerida > Veneridae > Cyclina > Cyclina sinensis. The sequence continues at coordinate 4,973,729 of JAAONU010000007.1, read as the reverse complement.
ATGCACGGAAAAAGCGATACCTCTGGAAAAGTGGTGCACCTTCATGTACACATCCGTTTTATTCAGACTTTGCTTGTGCATGGTAACGTTTATATTGATCCGAGCGATGGTCATGACAAATCTACAGCGAAGACGGCGTATTGACGATGAGGAGATAAATAGGGGGGTAGGGATGCTTGAGGCTGGGTGTTCCCAACGGCACGTGGCAGGTGTCCTTGGGGTGTCCCAGAGCACCGTTGCCAGGATGTGGCGACGGTTTCAAACTTAGGGCATATCACGCATAGGCATGGCGGAGGGCGTCAGAGGTCCACAACTCAGCGTGAGGACCGGTTTATTGTCGTTCAAGCGCGACGTCAGCGCTTTGTTACCGCTAAGTACTGCTCTCCAAAATGACTTTCAGAATGCCACTGGTGTAAGACTTTCCACTCAAACCATCAGGAACCGTCTTCATCCAGCTGGCATGAGGGCTAGAAGGCCAGCAATCCGAATCCCATTGACGCGAAACCACATCCAGGCACGTCTTCAAGGGCCTGCGATCACGCCAGGTGAACGCTGCATGACTGGACCCCAGTGCTGTGCACTGACGAGTCTAGATTTTGTGTGGACTTCACTGATAGGCGAGTGCGGGTAAGGAGATCCGCCAATGAGCGTTTGGCATCCGTATGTGTTGCTACCCATGACCGTCATGGCGGGGGCTCGGTCATGGTGTGGGCGGGCATTGGCATGCAGGGAAGAACGAACCTGCACATTGTTCAAAACGGCACATTGACGGCTGTACGATATGTCAAAGAGATCTTAGATGTGTATGTTCGTCCGTACGCTGGTGCTATAGGCCCTGAGTTCATTTTAATGGACGACAACGCCCGGCCTCACAGGGCAAGGGTCACCGACGAGTACCTAGAGGCAGCAGCCATAGAGAGAATGGACTGGCCAGCAAGGTCTCCAGACCTCAATCCAATAGAGCACGCCTGGGACATGCTGCAGACTGCAATATCTGCTCGCCCAGTCCAGTCAACCACGGTCCCTGGGCTACAGAAGGCCCTTCTGGACGAGTGGGCTCGACTCCCACAACAAAGCATCCGGAGACTCATTAGCAGCATGAGAAGGCGGTGCAGAGCAGTCATCCAAGCAAACGGACACCACACGCGATATTAAAGCAAAATTCAGGCCATAGACTTCATTTTTCCAAAATGTTCCATTTCATCTCCTGTCTGTTATCCCAAATTCGTGCCCCTCCCACTGCTCAGCCTCTGTCACGCTTCAACGGTTTACAGACTTACTCATGTGTTGGTACCAAACTGTTGTCATATGAACATATTTTCAGAATCACAACAAACAATGTAACCTTTCAACCTTATGTAGTAAATATACACATTCTTATAAGTGATCCCTATCAAATTTTGAGTAGTATATTATATGTAGTTCTATTTAAACGTTTTCGAGAAAATTTCTGAGATTGTGTTCAAAATTATTGAAAAAAAATCATAGTTCTTTTAAATTGTTTGCTGACCTTCCTATATGTTTTGATATTTTCCCTGAAACTCAAACTTCACTTCAAGTGATTTTAATTTGTCTCAATGTTTTCTGACTCTTTATGTCGTATTTATTCATCTTAAAATGTTTGTTGAAAGATATTTCAACTTCTCAATATAGTAGGGAAATTGTTGTACATCCTTTCCAATCTATGTGGAAGACAAATCCCCGGTGTGTTAAAAAATCCTCGGTGTGTTAAAAAATCCTCGGTGTGTTCAAATGTTTTAGGAGAAGATTTCGTAGTTCCGTCCAAACACTTGCAGAAAAGGTAATCGTTCTATCGCCTTATATCTATCTGAAATAATGTAATATCTGATACTTGCTCATGGGAAAAGAACATGTACTGCATAGGGTAATTGAAAGCAAAACACTCATGACGAGCCCTTGTAGACAAAGAAACAAAATTTCGAACTCTGAAGGTATTGTATGCATTTTTAAATATTCAACGGAAAACATAATATCCATCTGTCCATTAACTGAATGGGGAAAGTTTTTTTTCTTCGATCAATATGTTTCAGTCTGAAAGATTTTGCTACTATAAAGCGTTCAGAAGTGTTATATTTGTATGTCGGTCTATTTTTCTGTTTCATATGGTAAGTTTATACATATCTGTCTTCATTTCAAAAGCAAATTTTGACTAATGTTTCCGGGAAACGTGTGTTGCATGCCCATCGATAGTACAGTGTCGGATATCAAAGGAAAGTCATTGTTCGTCTGACATATGCACGTTCGCAATTACATGAGCAGCGTGTGCAAAATGCATAGCAGATCCAAAATTAAAAAAAGTAGTTTACTAGTATTGGACGCTCTTCGAAGATGCAAGGAAAAATGCTATGTTCTGTCAAATGCCATAACGTTCTCTTTCCTAAACATAAATACGGTTAATTAAAAAATGTAGTTTCCTACCGAGTTCCGTGCAAAATAGATAATGAAAACAACAGTCACTAATTAACACACTGACACTTGTAAAGGCGCAGCATTTATTGTGTCACTAGTTAATGTTCTTGCAGCACGACACGTTTTTATTGTTTGTACAAGTAAATGTTTATATAGTCATATCTATCAGTCACAGAGATTTTTTTCTACCACACTGTCAGAAAAAAACATCAACATTTTATTCAGATCTGCAGACTTCATAAAAGCTATTTGTTCTGTGATATTTGAGTACTTGTTCATAATAATATCATCTAATACTTTAGACCAAACCGCATCTGCGTCTGTATTCCGTCTATAGAAAACCTAACAATGACGTTCTCAAAGACTTTCAGTCTCTTTGAATTTGCTTATTTCATACGATGGAATTTCATTTCCTCTAGCAGATGAGTTCATTCAAGTCCCGAACAATGGCTCCTTTTCTCTCTCCCTCTTGTGTTAGGCCAAGTTTTTAATCCTAGCCATTTTGAAGCGGCTTTAATTGACGTTGGTTTGACCACTTGAATAGCGAGAGGGACAAAAACGCCATAGAAATGTTCCCTAGCTTCTGCGTGTTATAAAGAACACTACGCGCACAAATGAGTCCGCTGCGTAATCTGATTGGATGTAAATGAAAATGCTTTGTCGTCTATTGAAATTGTATTTGACACGATTATCTCAATAATTTAGTGGTTTATTAACATGTTTTGTTAGATTTACCGCTCAGCATGACATCACAGTTAACTTCAGTTATTGAAAAAAAAGTTCGATAAAAACATGGCAGAGAGGGGCAGTCGAAGAAGCTTTGATTTCACATAGCCTTCTAATGACACTGGTGTATTTTCAGAATTCACTGACGTAAAAATAGTCAACTCCTGTGTTTAGATTATAGCTAGAACTGCCATTTCCTCGGATGTCATTCGATATTTACCACAGCCAAAATGTACAATGTCTGCCTTGAGTATTGATGTGAGAACTGGCACTACATTTGATAAATGTAAAATTTAACTTTTCCCTATTAAACGTCGAATTCAGAGGTGGCTCGAATCATGTCCGCTTCATGATAAGCATGTGCCAACCTGAATATCAACAATGCATGTCAAACTTCCCTTAATATTGACATTAAATTTAAGCAATATTTGAGCTGGGATGACAAAGACGAACCTTAGAATTCGACATTGAAAGCCATGACTGCGAATTTTGCGCAATGGTGAACATCAAAACAATCGGAGACAGGTATTCGGTGAAGCAAAGGGCTGAGAAATTTAGCTCATCACACTTCAGTCATGTATGATTTGGAATGCGGTTTGAGCTTATATATTATCCTACTCAACTCAAGTAAGAGTTTGAATATATATCTCTGATTTGCTCGATATTTGTTACTGCTCGAAATTTACAGGATTTCCTCGAATACAGATTACAGCGACACTGTGAATATCGAGTTAGGGCATATATCGTGTCAGCCCCGAGATCGATAATTGAGAGAAGTCATATATTGACCAAGATAGAGATCATTGTTATGTTCAACGCGGCGAGTTTCGGTCCAATGGAAAATATTCCTCAGCTCTACGATCAACATTTTATAGTATTTCTAATAGTTTTAAAGATTTTTCTGTTAAAGCAAACATCGGACTAGCTCTGAAATGAAAAGAACACCAAGCAACTTCGACCCTTCGAATTTCGGTCAATACTGAGGTTGATATTGAAAGAAATGAATTTCGAGTTGACACTAAGATTTCTGACTGTAAAATATGGCTGTATTTTCGCCGCACCTGATAATTTGCATAGTCAAGTTTGAATATTGATCTCATTTTCAATACCAATCTCAAATTTGAGAGAAAATCGATCTAAGTGCTACATTCACTGTAACAGACAATTTTCTGTATACATTTGACAAACGATCAAAAAGCTGACTCAGAAATCACCGTAGTTCGAAATTAACAGGGTCTCTTTGAAAATCGTTCACTACTGCCTTCACGTTCGTCATAGCTCGAAGTTTCAGCGTCTCTTTTAAAGTCGTTTACTCCTCATCGTTGCCCGAAGTATTCAGGGTCTCTTTGAGAGTCATTTACTACTGGTTTCACGTAAAAAGGAGCCCGAAATTTACAGGGTCTCATTTAAAGTCATTTACCGATGGCTTAACGCTCGCCGTAGCTCAAAATTTACAATATCTCTTTTAAAGTGATTTACCGATGGCTTAACGCTCGCCGTAGCTCGATATTTACAATGTCGCTTTGAAAGTGATTTACCGATGGCTTGACGTTTGCTGTAGCTCGAAATTTACAATGTCGCTTTGAAAGTGATTTACCGATGGCTTGACGTTTGCTGTAGCTCGAAATTTACAATGTCGCTTTGAAAGTCATTCACCGATGGCTTAACGCTCGCCGTAGCTCAAAATTTACAATGTCTCTTTAAAGTGATTTACCGATTGCTTAACGTTCTCCGTAGCTCGAAATTTAAAATGTCGCTTTGAAAGTGATTTATCGCTGGCTTAACGTTCGCCGTATATCGAAATTCACAGAGTCGCTTTGAAATTTATTTACTTCTGGCTTAAGGTTCGCCGTAGCTTGAAATTTACATAGTAACTTTTTAAGTTATCAACTGCTGGCTTAACGTTTGCCTAGTTCGAAATTTACAGAGTCTCTTTGAACGTAATTTTTGCTTTCTCTTTCTGCTTGCTTAGCTTTCACGTTAGCCCAAAATTTCCACAATCTCTCTGCTGTTTTAACGTTGGCAAAAGCCAAAAATCTACAGTCAACTGTTGCTAGTTAAACGTTCGCCGTAGCTCGAAATTTGCAGGGTTTCTCTGAACGTTTTTCATTGCTAGCTTTACGATCGCCGTATCTCCAAATTGTTAGGGTTTCTGTGAAAGATATTTACTAATGGCTTAACGTTCGGTGTAGTTCGAAATTTAAAGGGTTGCTTTGAAAGTCATTCATTCCTGGCTTAACGTTGGCAATAGCTCGAAATTTATAGTCTATTTAAAAGTCATTCATTGCCAGCTTAACATTCGCCGTTACCTCAAAATTTACAGGGCCTCATTGCTAGAATTTAACGTCCGCCGTAACTCTAAATTACCAGGGTCTCTTTTAAAGTGATTCATTACTCGCTTAACGTTCACTTTTTCCCAAAATGTACAACGTCTCTTTGGCGGCAATTTATTGCTAGCTTCTCGTTTGCCATACCTCAAAATTTGCAGGGTGTCTTTTAAAGCCATTCATTCAAGTAGCGCCAATTTAATAAGATCTTTTTGAAAATCATTCATTGCTGGCTTCATGTTTGTATAAGCTCTAAATTTATAGGGTCTCTTTTAAAGTCATTTTTTGCTGCCTTTACGCTCACTTGGCTCCAAATAACAGGATCTTCTTGAAATTTCAATACAATTGCTGGCTTAAATTTAGCCGTAGCTAAATTATCAGGGTCATTTTAAAGCCATTCACTGCTGGTTGTACATTCGTCGTAGCTCGAAAATTACAGGGTCACTTTGAAAGCCATTTACTGATGACTTAACATTTGCTTATTTCGACATTTACAGGGTCGCCTTTAAAAAAACATTCATTGCAGGCTTAACGTTCAGCGTAGCTCGAAATTTACAGGGTCTCTTTTAAAGTCAACAACTGTTGACTTAACGTTCCCCGTAGCTCCAAATTAACAGGGAATCTTTGAAACCTATTCATTGCTGCCTTAACGTTCGCCGTAGCTCGAAATTAAGAGGGTCTCTTTTAAAGTCATTCATTGCTACTCTAACGCTCACCGTAGCTCGAAATTTACAGCCTCTTTTAAAGTTATTTACCACTGGTTTAACGTTTGTCGTAACTCGAAATTTACAGATTCTCTTTTAAGTCAACCATTGCTGGCTTAACGTTCGCCGTAGGCTCGAAATATTTACAGAGTCTCTTTGAAAGCCACTGACTGCTGGCTTAACGTTCGTCAAAGCTCTAAATTTACCGGGTCTCCTCGAATGTCATTTACCCCTTGCTTAACGTTCGCCGTAGCTAAAAATTTACAGGGTCTTTGAAAGTCATTCTTCCTGGCTTAACGTTCGCCGTAGATCGAAATTTACAGGTTCTCTTTGAAAGCCATTCATTTCTCGCTTAACGTCCGCCGGTGCTCGAATTTAACAGGGTATCTTTACAGTCAATCATTGCTGGCTTAAAGTTGGCCTTAAATCGAAATTAACAGATTGTCCTTGACAGGCATTTATTGCTGGCTTAAAGTCCGCCGTAGCTCGAAATTTAAAAAAAAGGTGGTTTTTTTAAAGTCATTCGTTGCCGGTTTAAAGTTTGCCGTAGGTCAAATATTTACAGGGTCTCTTTTAAAGTCATTCATTGTTGGTTTCACGTTTGTCGGAGCTCGAAGTTTATAGGGTCTGTTTTAAAGCCATTCATAACTGGCTTAACGTTGGCCATAGCTCGAACCTTGCAGGGTCTCTTTTAAAGTCATTCATTTCTCGCTTTACGTCCCATGAGCCCGAAATTTACACCGTTTCTTTCAAAGTCATTCATTGCTAGGCTTAACGTCCGCCGGAGTTCGAAATTTACAGTGTTTCTTCAAAATCATTCATTGCTGGCTTAACGTCCGATGAGCTCGAAATATAATGGGTCTCTTTTAAAGTCATTCATTTCTCGCTTAAAGTCCGCCGTAGTTCGCAATTTACATGGTCTCTTTAAAGTCATTCATTTAACGTCCGCCGTAGTTAGAAATTTACAGAGTCTCTTTTAAAGTCATTCATTTCTCGCTTTACGTCCGCCGTAGCTCGAAATATACAGGGTCTCTTTAAATTCTTTCATTGCTGGCTTAACGTCCGCCGTAGTTCGAAATTTACATGGTCTCTTTTAAAGTCATTCATTTCTCGCTTTACGTCCGCCGTAGCTCGAAATATACAGCGACTTTTTTTTAAATCTTACATTGCTGGCTTAACATCGAAATCTACAGGGTCTCTTTTAAAGTCATTTATTTAACGTCCGCCGTAGTTATAAATTTACAGGGTCTCTTTTAAAGTCATTCATTTCTCGCTTAACGTCCGCCGTAGCTCCAAATTTACATGGTCTCTTTTAAAGTCATTCATTGCTGGCTTAACGTCCGCCGTAGTTCGAAATATACAGGGTCTTTTTTAAAGTCTTTCATTGCTGGCTTCACGTTTGCCGGAGCTCGAAACTAACAGGGTCTTTTTTAAAGTCTTTCATTGCTGGCTTCACGTTTGCCGGAGCTCGAAATTAACAGGGTCTCTTTTAAAAAAATTATTACTTGCTTTACCTGAGTCCTTTTTCAGCATCTGCAATTGCTTTTTATTGCTCTCAGTGCTCGAATGTCGCTGTACCTCGAATTGATGTAAATTTTATTTTTGAAAATCAAATACAGAGCAGTCTTCACTTTTGCCGTTTTTCGTAATTCGATTAAAGCCTCGCTTATACAGTTTGGTCGGTTATCGCTGAAGGTCGAATTTCTCTTGATTTTCTTTATACATGTGTGTATATCAAACTCAGAGATTGCTTGACATTTTCTGAAAACAATTGTATTGATCTCGAGTCATTGTCTATTTTTTTCCTTTTATGCATATTAACTTTTGAGAATTTTACATACTTTTCAGTGAATTATTTTCACCAAAGTCAAATGCAGTATTTTGCACGAAAAAAGGCTAAAACGACAGAATAGCATTGAATACGTAAAAGTATTTCAGCGGGTATAAAGATATGTCCTGTCCGTAAACTTGTTCTTAAGTTTATTGAAACTCGATGCGCAATATCGACATTCTCCAATTGATATTCAGGGAAACAATGTTAATTTCGAGAAGTATGTGTTGAATTCACTAAATTTTGTTCGCACTGTGCCTTCTATCTAATACAGTGTTTAGAACAACATTAAGGGGCAAGAGAAAAGCACAGAAATAAAGGGATAATATCCTAATATTAGTCGTATTTCCGTTCGAATTATGTTCTCTGCCATGCACTTTTCTTTTCTGAACGGCGTTATGCTTATCTGTATTGAACCTCTCCTGGTGCACGGTAGCCGGCATGTTAGGCGTGACACTTCTGTGACGGTGCATGTGTAGGTGCGCGTGCGTGCGTGCGTGCGTGAGTGTGTGTGTGTGTCATAGGCTCGTGGTCGATGTCCTTGTTCTATCTACATTTTTACTTCCCTTCTTGTGAAGCGTCTTTGTTGTGGGCCAGGCTTAAATGAATGTTAAAGTGATTCAGACCCTTTTCCCCTTGCATTTTACGGCATTGTTAACTTTAGATCTCAGATGTCACATCATATATTTACAGATGTAATTTCTTCCGACATTTGTATATATACTAATCAACTTTCAAAAAAACTGGCTTGACATTTAAGTAAATAACATGTCTCGTTTAAGGTAATAATCAAGTTGAAAAGTGAAAAATAATCTAATTTCCCATTTTTAATGAATAAAAAGCCTTTGTATTTGGGGATTTAAAGATTTTATTGAGTATATGGCCTTACATAATGCCAGGCTATAATGATATTGTTAAAAGATTGTTATACCTAACAAAGGACCTTGTTTTATCCATTTTAAGCGACAATGCTTGTATAGCGGCCTATTATACGGGTAACAAAGCCCCCGCTACATATCAATAAGACTCTTTGCATTTTGCTCTTGTGTATACTGGTCGCGTTTTGTTCTTTTTCTTTATAATAAATAATAGTAGTTCGCTTTATTAAACGCTCGGACAATGCTTCTTTTCTCCTTTCAATGAATTGAAATTTTTAAAGGCCATGTAGGAAAACATAATCATAAATCCTGATTGTTACAAAATCCAGGGTAGGCTTAATTCCTATATATGTATAACATAAATCAGAATTGAATAATGACATTTTCATTTGGTATAAATGGGCAGTGTTTACGGATGTAACACAGCTTCTGTGGACAGTAAGTTTGACTGATTATTTATACTTTTCAAAATACGGGAATTGTGAATAGACAATTTTGAATGTAATGTAAATTCTTGAAACATTGGTTTTTCAAATACTTCCATAAGAAACGGTGATATCAAATTAAGAGTGAGTTGTTGTTGTTTTTGTTGATGTGATGCTAATGATGATGGTGTTGTTGTTGTTTTGTCATCTGTTTTCTTTAAATCTATAATGACTATGGAAGTAACACTGACAATCAAATTGTTGTCATTTCTAGAGTTATAGCAACGACAACAACAATAATTATGAAATAATGTAATACATTCTTATGATTATGATTAAGATAATTACGAATACACGAGTAAGCAAATAATTTAACAATTTTCATCATGATAATCATTGAAGAAGATACCTAAAAATTTCTATTTGACTTGTATGTTGTTTAATTTTGAAAACATAATTTTGTATATAATGATAACAAATGTTATGACTATCAAATTCCAAAGTTACAAACCGTGGCTACATTCGATTGAGTTTCTTTTATACTAGCTTTAGTAATAATGTCATTTTTTGTCTGCAGTAAAATATTCAAACCTTTATACAAACTTTGGTCGTCTGTGTCATTAACACTTGACATATTTTTATATCTATGCTATAAACAGCAACGTTGGGTGAAATAATAGATTCATGTCTCTTATGTAGTAACTGCTAAATGTTTCGTTCTCTGTCGACTGTTACCTCATGCCATCATTTTTGACAGTACTCCATTGAAACGTTCACACACATTGTAATAAAACTGCCTGAATGAACGGTAAATACAGTTATAAAACAGTAACCTATTTATATTGTATCTAAATTACACAATACTTACGACTTCATAAATTGAACTGCAATTTCCGGAACCGCATTTAAATAAAGTCAATATTTCACTAGAGTTTAAGTGCATTTGCCCAACCTCTAATCTACAATTATGGTAATTGAGAATCATTTAATCGCGGTCACGTGACTTGTATATTATCAAATATTTGAAAAGAGTTTTTGTTCAATTTCCTATCATGCCAGCATTGGTAACAGTGGAAATTGAAAGCGCCTTTTCGCCAGCCGGTATGGCCTTTATAAGCCCACAATACGCTTTTGACGGTTCTTTGATGATGAATGGCGGTAAAAGGATAAATTGGGCCTCATTGTTCCGCGGTATTGTGGCAATATTGTAACAAATTCTAAAGCGAAAAGCGTCATATCAGTTTATGGCCATACGCAGCCAGTTTTCTGTATTCAAAACCTCAGCTTTTTATCATGAATACATAAAATGTTAAATGCCTATTCACCAGTTTATATGAAACCTTTACAATTTTTTTACACAAAACGGTATAAAAATCTTAACTTTCAATCCAGACTGTAATACCAGCTCAAGAACTCATTACAGGATAGACAGACGCCATGTTTCATGTTTACTGTTTTGATTTTTAACTTCTTATGCTAGAACGTGAAAGACAAACGGCTTAACTAACCTGCGCATGTTATGTAAGTAGCAATCTATCTTAAATATAGAATATAAAATATCTAAACATAGTTTTAATTGATAACCGGTGTTAGATCGTTTTGCGTCACATAGTCTAAGGAGTCAGTGACTTAAGATTGTGTTTACTGTAGAACTACTACTGTTCACGTGAAAAACGAAACTGATAGATATAGATAGATAGATAGATTCTTTATTTCCTCCTCAAGGAAGATTTCTATACAAATGTCTTACAAACAAACTAACTACTGAACAAAAATAATATAGACAGCAAACATCATTAATACATAATAATCTTATATAAATTTGAATGTTGAATGACAAAAGCAATAGTGTTAAATGGCATCACATAACTGAAATTACCACTGCCACTGTATTATATTTTCAAGGCTACTGTCATTTCTGTCAAAATTTTCACTCAATATAGTGATAGCGAGTTCTCACTGCAGGAGCGTTTAATATCCACAACAGTCAATGACCACTTCGCTTACCTTTTCTAAGGCATTAGAAGAACACAATCTATTATAAAGTCATAGGCTTTTTGGAGAAACATATTTTCCTCCATCTCGCTTTCTAAGCAAAAATATTCGTTTTTACCACTTAGTATTAGTATCAGGAAATGTTTCTCATCCATAGATTCGATTATATTCACAAAATCTGTACCTAAATATAAGGCTAACTCTTGAAAGAAAACATTTCTACGTTGACAAGAAATTGAACAGGTTTTTAACACATGGGATAGGTAGTCATCATAAAAAACATTGCATATATCACAAGTGGCATTCTCTGTTGATACTGATCGTACCCATATTGATGCGATTATTTCTGTCTTCAAATTGTGCTCAGAGCAACTAGTATCATAAACTTTATATACAACTGCTGGGCTTATATTATCGTGTAGAAGTTTAAAATATTCAATCTCTGGGTCAGAGTTTAGTCTATGTACCCATAAATCATTTTCTTTAGAAGCAACTGACTGATGAACAATACGTTTCCATTCATATCTGGAAGGAATATTCTTACTTGAAAAGTAATCACTTACAATAAATTGAAGATTATATTTGTTCAATAAACGACATATATCTGGAATGAAACCAGTGCGTACATATTGCCCATTTGAGATATATAAAAGGTACTTCCTACAGAATGTCAGCCAAAGACTGTCGGTACAAACGATCCCTAAGATAACTATATCAGCTGTAGAATTGCAAAAACTGCGAGTAAGGCAGTTCAAGCAGTATACACGAAGACATAAGTCGCTAACGTTTTGAAGAAGAGTTAGACAGTCATGGACTGTATACACGAAGACTTAAGTCGCTAACATTTTGAAGGAGAGTTAGACAGTCATGGACAGTATACACGAAGATATAAGTCGCTAACATTTTGAAGGAGAGTTAGACAGTCATGGACAGTATACACGAAGATATAAGTCGCTAACATTTTGAAGGAGAGTTAGACAGTCATGGACTGTATACACGAAGATATAAGTCGCTAACATTTTGAAGGAGAGTTAGACAGTCATGGACTGTATACACGAAGACTTAAGTCGCTAACATTTTGAAGGAGAGTTAGACAGTTATGGACAGTATACACGAAGATATAAGTCGCTAACATTTTGAATGACAGTTAGACAGTCATGGACTGTATACACGAAGACTTAAGTCGCTAACATTTTGAAGGAGAGTTAGACAGTCATGGACAGTATACACGAAGATATAAGTCGCTAACATTTTGAAGGAGAGTTAGACAGTCATGGACTGTATACACAAAGACTTAAGTCGCTAACATTTTGAAGGAGAGTTAGACAGTCATGGACAGTATACACGAAGATATAAGTCGCTAACATTTTGAAGGAAAGTTAGACAGTCATGGACAGTATACACGAAGATATAAGTCGCTAACATTTTGAAGAAGAGTTAGACAGTCATGGACTGTATACACGAAGACTTAAGTCGCTAACATTTTGAAGGAGAGTTAGACAGTCATGGACAGTATACACGAAGATATAAGTCGCTAACATTTTGAAGGAGAGTTAGACAGTCATGGACAGTATACACGAAGATATAAGTCGCTAACATTTTGAAGAAGAGTTAGACAGTCATGGACTGTATACACGAAGACTTAAGTCGCTAACATTTTGAAGGAGAGTTAGACAGTCATGGACAGTATACACGAAGATATAAGTCGCTAACATTTTGAAGAAGAGTTAGACAGTCATGGACTGTATACACGAAGACTTAAGTCGCTAACATTTTGAAGGAGAGTTAGACAGTCATGGACAGTATACACGAAGATATCAGTCGCTAACATTTTGAAGGAGAGTTAGACAGTCATGGACAGTATACACGAAGATATAAGTCGCTAACATTTTGAAGGAGAGTTAGACAGTCATGGACAGTATACACAAAGATATAAGTCGCTAACATTTTGAAGGAGAGTTAGACAGTCATGGACAGTATACACGAAGACTTAAGTCGCTAACATTTTGAAGAAGAGCTAGACAGTCACGGACAGTATAAACGAAGACATAAGTCGCTAACATTTTGAAGGAGAGTTAGACAATCATGGACAGAATACACGAAGATGTAAGTCGCTAATATTTTGAGGAATAGTTAGACAGTCATGGACAGTATTCACGAAGACATAAGTCGCTAATATTTTGAAGAAAAGTAAGACAGTCACGGACAGTGTACAAGAATACATAAGACGCAAAGCTTTGAAGAAAAGTTAGACAATCACGGACAGTATACACAAAGATATATGTTGCTAACTTTTTGAAGGAGAGTTAGACAGTCACGGACAGTATACAAGAAGACAAAAGTCGCAAAGCTTTGAAGAAGAGTTAGACAGTCATGGACAGTATACACCAAGAAATTAGTCGCAAAGCTTTGAGGAACGGTAAAATAGTCATGGACAGTATACACCAAGAAATAAGTTGCAAAGCTTTGAGGAACGGTAAAATAGTCATGGACAGTATACACGAAGATATGAGTCGCAAAGCTTTGAAGAAGAGTTAGACAGTTATGGACATTATTCTCGAAGACATAAGTCGCTAACTTTGTGAAGAAGAGTAAGACAGTCATGGACAGTATACACGAAGATTTAAGGCGCTAACTTTTCGAAGAAGAGTTAGACAGTCCTGGACAGTATACACGAAGATATAAGTCGCTAACTTTTCGAAGAACAGTAAGACAGTCCTGGACAGTATACACGAAGATTTAAGGCGCTAACTTTTCGAAGAAGAGTTAGACAGTCATGGACAGTATACACGAAGATATAAGTCGCTAACTTTTCGAAGAAGAGTTAGACAGTCCTGGACAGTATACACGAAGATATAAGTCGCTAACTTTTCGAAGAAGAGTAAGACAGTCCTGGACAGTATACACGAAGATATAAGTCGTTAACTTTTCGAAGAAGAGTTAGACAGTCCTGGACAGTATACACGAAGATATAAATCGCACAACTTTGAAGGAGAGTTAGACAGTCATGGACAGTATACACGAAGATATAAGTCGCTAACTTTTCGCAGAAGAGTTAGACAGTCCTGGACAGTATACACGAAGATATAAGTGGCTAACTTTTCGAAGAAGATTTAGACAGTCCTGGACAGTATACACGAAGATATAAGTCGCTAACTTTTCGAAGAAGATTTAGACAGTCATTTACAGTATACACTAAGACATAGGTTGCTTTGCTAACGTTTGGAACGAGAGTTAGACAGTCCTGGACAGTATACACGAAGATATAAGTCGCTAACTTTTCGAAGAAGAGTTAGACAGTCCTGGACAGTATACACGAAGATATAAGTCGCTAACTTTTCCTAAGAAGAGTTAGACAGTCCTGGACAGTATACACGAAGATATAAGTCGCTAACTTTTCGAAGAAGAGTTAGACAGTCATGGACAGTATACACGAAGATATAAGTCGCTAACGTTTTGAAGAAGAGTTAGACAGTCATGGAAAGTATACACGAAGATATAAGTCGCTAACGTTTTGAAGAAGAGTTAGACAGTCCTGGACAGTATACACGAAGATATAAGTCGCTAACGTTTCGAAGAAGAGTTAGACAGTCATAGACAGTATACACGAAGACATAAGTCGCTAACTTTTCGAAGAAGAGTTAGACAGTCATGGACAGTATACACGAAGAGATAAGTCGCTAACGTTTTGAAGAAGAATTAGACAGTCATGGAAAGTATACACGAAGATATAAGTCGCTAACATTTTGAAGAAGAGTTAGACAGTCATTGACAGTATACACGAAGATATAAGTCGCTAACTTTTCGAAGAAGAGTTAGACAGTCATGGAAAGTATACACGAAGATATAAGTCGCTAACGTTTCGAAGAAGAGTTAGACAGTCATAGACAGTATACACGAAGATATAAGTCGCTAACTTTTCGAAGAAGAGTTAGACAGTCATGGACAGTATACACGAAGATATCAGTCGCTAACGTTTTGAAGAAGAGTTAGACAGTCATGGAAAGTATACACGAAGATATAAGTCGCTAACGTTTTGAAGAAGAGTTAGACAGTCATAGACAGTATACACGAAGATATAAGTCGGAACGTTTTGAAGAAGAGTTAGACAGTCATGGACAGTATACACGAAGATATAAGTCGCTAACGTTTTGAAGAAGAGTTAGACAGTCATGGAAAGTATACACGAAGATATAAGTCGCTAACTTTTCGAAGAAGAGTTAGACAGTCATGGACAGTATACACGAAGATATAAGTCACTAACGTTTTGAAGAAGAGTTAGACAGTCCTGGACAGTATACACGAAGATATAAGTCGCTAACGTTTTGAAGAAAAGTTAGACAGTCATGGACATTATACACGAAGATATAAGTCGCTAACGTTTAGAAGAAGAGTTAGACAGTCATGGAAAGTATACACGAAGATATAAGTCGCTAACGTTTCGAAGAAGAGTTAGACAGTCATAGACAGTATACACGAAGATATAAGTCGCTAACTTTTCGAAGAAGAGTTAGACAGTCATGGACAGTATACACGAAGATATAAGTCGCTAACATTTTGAAGAAGAGTTAGACAGTCATGGACAGTATACACGAAGATATAAGTCGCTAACTTTTCGAAGAAGTGTTAGACAGTCATGGAAAGTATACATGAAGATATAAGTCGCTAACGTTTCGAAGAAGAGTTAGACAGTCATAGACAGTATACACGAAAATATAAGTCGCTAACTTTTCGAAGAAGAGTTAGACAGTCATGGACAGTATACACGAAGATATCAGTCGCTAACGTTTTGAAGAAGAGTTAGACAGTCATGGACTGTATACACGAAGATATAAGTCGCTAACGTTTTGAAGAAGAGTTAGACAGTCATGGAAAGTATACACGAAGATATAAGTCGCTAACGTTTTGAAGAAGAGTTAGACAGTCATAGACAGTATACACGAAGATATAAGTCGGAACGTTTTGAAGAAGAGTTAGACAGTCATGGACAGTATACACGAAGATATAAGTCGCTAACGTTTTGAAGAAGATTTAGACAGTCCTGGACAGTATACACGAAGATATAAGTCGCTAACTTTTCGAAGAAGATTTAGACAGTCATTTACAGTATACACTAAGACATAGGTTGCTTTGCTAACGTTTGGAACGAGAGTTAGACAGTCCTGGACAGTATACACGAAGATATAAGTCGCTAACGTTTTGAAGAAAAGTTAGACAGTCATGGACATTATACACGAAGATATAAGTCGCTAACGTTTAGAAGAAGAGTTAGACAGTCATGGAAAGTATACACGAAGATATAAGTCGCTAACGTTTCGAAGAAGAGTTAGACAGTCATAGACAGTATACACGAAGATATAAGTCGCTAACTTTTCGAAGAAGAGTTAGACAGTCATGGACAGTATACACGAAGATATAAGTCGCTAACGTTTTGAAGAAGAGTTAGACAGTCATGGAAAGTATACACGAAGATATAAGTCGATAACGTTTTGAAGAAGAGTTAGACAGTCATGGAAAGTATACACGAAGATATAAGTCGCTAACGTTTTGAAGAAGAGTAAGATAGTCATAGAAAGTATACACGAAGATATAAGTCGCTAACGTATTGAAGAAGAGTTGGACAGTCATGGACAGTATACACGAAGATATAAGTCGCTAACTTTTTGAAGAAGAGTTAGACTGTCATGGACAGTTTACACGAAGATATAAGTCGCTAACGTTTTGAAGAAGAGTTAGAAAGTCATGGAAAGTATACACGAAGATATAAGTCGCTAACTTTACGAAGAAGAGTTAGACAGTCATGGACAGTATACACGAAGATATAAGTCGCAAAACTTTGAAGGAGAGTTAGACGAAGAAAATAGTTGCCGATTTCCGGCGTTGCCAAAGAAAAGAGACAAACACTGATACGAATATGCTTAAATATGAAAAGCTTTTGTTGCAGACGTTTCGTTTTAAAAAATAAATCGTTGTAACAAGGTTAGAAAGATACAAAACAATCTTAGAAAACGAAGGGAAGTAATAGTTAAATGTACGTCATTTCGATTCCGCGTTTACTGATGTTGGAAGCGCAACTGTGCATCTACTGTTTAGTCAGAAAAATACTGCGATCCTGACATTTTTGCGGAGAATAAACCTCGAAAAGTAAAATTTTGTCGACAAATGGGTCTAATTTATTAATCCACATTCGTTCACCAGATTTCCACGAATAAAATAAAAAAAGATGACTTCAAGTGACAATTCTTTAAAACAACTAACGAGCATACACTAGTATGCAAGTACTTCTTCAACCTTCAAACTTCGTCCAACACACTGGGTCCGGATGTTGCTGTTTCGAATCCCACCAGGGGTGAGAGTCTACAGTGACATTCCACATTCCACACATAAGGTGCAAGTACTGGTTTAAACTCAGGAAGCATTCATCGAGGCTGCAAGAACTTGCTTCCCAATCGATGTAAAATAAATAAGTTTAAACGTTAACATCAATGAAAACATGTAGTATTTTATTTATTTATTATTAGGTATGTGATGACAATATTTGTAACTCTGATGCCAAAGGGCTAACATTACTTCGGTTCATCTATTCTACTTACAAATACATGTATAATCTGAGATATACGGTATTGCATATTGCTTAAAATAATTGATTTAAAATTCAAAATCTATGAAATTGTCTTCCAATAGTGGATCAGTGGTCAGGTGTAGTCCAGGGGTCAAGTGTTTGATCTTTTGCTCTACAACTAACACAACCCATTACGTTGAACAGAGGTCCCATGTAACGAGATCAATCTGCCACATCATTAAATAACTTAACTCTTCTTGACGTGTAAATAAAAAGAACAGGAGTGTCGTAAGAACATTGAGACTACCTTTTCAATACTTTTCCCATATCAATTATCTTCAGTATAAATACACGAATAATAGTTTTTATTATCTCAGCTACTGTCCACTGATATCTTGAAACCTTGAAACCTGCTAATGTTATGTCCTCATGAGCTTTTTTAGCTCAGAAGAATGAAACAAATCTGTCTGTCTGTCTGTCTGTCGGTCGGTCGGTCGGTCTGTCGGTCTGTAAAGTAAAATATAAATATAAGATTTATATCTGCTTTTGGCATCAATCACTTCTCAATCATCTTTTCTACATCCGTACGTGTCTGGTTCAAATAAGTGCCATTGTTTGGTATTTGAATATTTGAAACATAAAGATGAACGTTTATTCAATAAAACAAAATTATTTTTATTTATTTTGTCATAGCATTTCAATACATTAAATACTATTGTTTTGCGTATTTTAATTTAAAGAATGGCAAATCTTTGGTCTTATTAAAATGGGAACAAAAACTAACGATTTATATATCAAAGACATTTGTTACTTCATTCAATGCAATTAAATTGCTTATTTATAACATTTTGATTGTTATTTTATACGTTATCATTCCGTATTGTGTTAGAATTAACCCCCTTTTGTAACAATTTCTATATGCGTTTGTATACATTTCTATAGCATATGAAAATTATTAGCTTGTACCAAATAACTACAATGTTTTATTAAAATGTTCATCGTTAATAAATCTCTGAGGACGAGCAAAAGTAACAATATAAGGAAGTTATTACAGTTTACTGATTATGTGAACAAAACAATCCTTGATTTGAAATTGTTATTTTCGTTTTTCATTGTATTTAAGCTAACATTTAGTTCCAGTTGGATATTATATAGTACTGAAAATCCAGAGGAAAAGGTATGTTATCAGATTACGCTGTTTTATATGAAAACTCGCAGAAACAAAACACGAAACTATGACCATAAGATAGTAAGTACAGTAAGGTCATTTTTATTTCTTGAATTCAAACCACAAAATATATGTTCCTGTAATGTTTTTATTTGAAGGTTGTTGTTTGTTGGTTTCGTTTTAATCCTTCTAGATACTGATCTTTTAACTTTGATATGTATGTAGAATGTTCTCTCGATAAAGAGTAGCTTAAGTTGTCGTCTGCTACAATCTTATCACACACACACTGAGGTGTGGGGACATGATATCCATAAGGAAGTTTTGATTTCTGTTACTTTCCACGTTCTTAGTTAAACATTCGGTTAGTATGAAAAGATGGTACTTGACTATCTTTGACCTATCTTTGGCCTGTACCGGTTTTACATCAAGGGTAGGTGGTGTATTCCCAAATACAATTCTACGAGCGTATATTTAGTTTATGTGCTGTAGCACTGGCAACACTACTTCACATAGTAAAGATACTTGTTTGTTATATAGTGTCACACCTATTGGAAAGGTTAGCCTCCTGGTCTTATGAGACATTCTATTCTTAACTCCCCGATTCCTTATCCTATATCCCAAACGCCGGCAAATAGGCAGTTGCTTACATTCTACCAGGCCGGCCGTCGTCAGAACAAACCCCTGGCGGCTCAACATCAGCACAAGCTTCTGATGGGACTCGAACCTTTGACCGCCAGCTTGTTAGGCGGACACCTTAGCTGCTGGGCAACGGAAACGATTATATATTCTTCTCATAATCTAATCGATTTTCTTTCAGTTTTCTTTCTAAAGATGTTTTCTGTCTGGGGGAAGATTTTATTGAATGTATCTGTCTGTCCAAGGACCGTGATGGTGTATTTCAAGTGACATAAATATTTTGTCATTGCAAAAACATAACATTGACGAAACTTAACATTTTAAGAACAATAATTTATACTGAACGGTTTGTAACAACTTTCAGTGGCAAACTAAGAATGCATAAAACGCGGGAAATTATGAACTGATATCAACTGTTAAAACTACAGGCTTTCATATTTCTTCTTTTTTTTATAGCAAGCGGATTTGTCGTTTGTACGTTTGATTCAATGCCGGTTGCATCTATTGAGTTCGGAGGCTAATCAATCAGTTTTTATTTCTCTCCATTTAATAAACATTCAATAGATTCCCCATCACTCGCTGGGCATAGAGTGGCAGTGTATGACAACCGGCCTTTTGAAACAATGCATCCTTTGAAACCAAATTCCGTGCAGTTATTGTATAGCATTCAATACACGGAACAATTAAAACTATGTAGCTTTCAATGCCATTTCGATGGTATTCACAAGCAAAGAGAGGGTACAAACAATCTGAAACAATGTGTCTTTGAAATTATTTTCGATTGAGATATTGTTATCCGAGGCCTCATTCAATTGCCCGTCTATTATGTTGTATTATCACAACAATTCTAAGGGAAACATCTGTGCGGAGTGAGAAAGTCCACTAAAAACTTCAGTCTGTCAGTTTTTAAGTGGTTGTGTTAAGCCCAGGACGGACGTTTCAGTTCGGAGGTTTCGCTTTTTTCCTGGGTACGTTGGGCTCTCGGCAAAACCTTTTAAAAGTTTGTTTTGCTTACTGCTTTTGAGAGGAATATAATTACCTGTTCAAACTACAAACTGACTCTTATAGGTTTAGTGATTGTTTCAACGTTCTTCTTATAATGATTGTTGTTTATTCTGGCTTTGAAGATTCATGTTTAGACAGGTATGTACCTCAGTTTTTTTGTTTAAAATTTTTGTTCCATAACGCTCTTACTGTTTTGCAACTAACATTTACATGTATTCTAAAATTAATTTCCAGATAGAGTAAGTTATCATTTCTCTAGTTGTGACGCTGGTGTTGAGTTAAGCAGATAAAACAGGTACTAGTTCTGAAAGAGAAGCAAAAGCAAGCATCTCAGATGTAATATACAATAAATGTATGGCAACGAATCGTTAGTATATATAAGACAAAGCATTATCGATGTTATCATATCTAGAGGAGCAGCCAATCCCTTGTCACATTATCGTAGTGATCATAACTGAAGGAGCAACCATCATTTGTCACATTATCGCAGTTATTATAACTGGAGAAACAATCAACCCTTGTCTCATTATCGCAGTGATCATAACTGAAGGAGCAACCAACCCTTGCCACATTATCGCAGTGATCATAACTGAAGGAGCAGCCAACCCTTGTCACATTATCGTAGTGATCATAACTAAAGGAGCAGCCAACACTTGCCACATTATCGTAGTGATCATAACTGAAGGAGCAGCCGAACACTTGTCCACATTATCGTAGTGATCATAACTGAAGGAGCAGCCAACCCTTGCCACATTATCGCAGTGATCATAACTGAAGGAGCAACCAACCCTTGCCACATTATCGCAGTGATCATAACTGAAGGAGCAACCAACCCTTGCCACATTATCGCAGTGATCAAAACTGAAGGAGCAGCCAACCCTTGTCACATTATCGCAGTGATCATAACCGAAGGAGCAGCCAACCCTTGTCACATTATCGTAGTGATCATAACTGAAGGAGCAACCATCATTTGTCACATTATCGCAGTTATTATAACTGGAGAAACAATCAACCCTTGTCTCATTATCGCAGTGATCATAACTGAAGGAGCAACCAACCCTTGCCACATTATCGCGGTTAATTTACCTGAAGGAAGCAACCAACCCTTGTCCACATTATCGCAGTGATCATAACTGAAGGAACAACCATCCCTTGTCACATAATCGCAGTCATCATAACTGAAAGAAGAACAAACCATTGCAAAATTATCGCAGTCACCATAACTGATGGAGCAGCCAAACCTTGTCACATAATCGCAGTCATCATAATTGAAGGAACAACCACCCATTGGCACATAATCGAGGTTAATTTACCTGAAGAAACAACCAACTCTTGTCACATAATCGCGGTGAGTCATAACTGAAGGAACAACCATCCCTAGTCACATAATCGCAGTCATCATAACTGAAGGAAGATCAAACCATTGCAAAATTATCGCAGTCACCATAACTGATGGAACAGTCCACCCTTGTCACATAATCGCAGTCATCATAATTGAAGGAACAACCAACCCTTGTCATATACTCGCAGTGAACATAACTGAAGGAACCACCAACCCTTGTCACCTAATCGCAGTGATCATAACCGAAACAAAAAGAAAACCTTTGTCACACTATCGATGCAAACAAAACTGAAAGAAAAACAAATCCTTGTCACATTATTGCTATAAACATAGCTAAAGGAGCAACCAAAATTAGTCACATTAGTAAAGTTAACAAACTTGTGGTATTGTTGCAGTTACCATACCAGAAGAAACAACGAACCTTTGTCGCTTATCAGAGTTATCATATCTGGAGGAGCAACCAAACCTTTTTGCATTGTCGCATTTATCGTAACTGAAGCTGCAATCAATGCTTGGGGCATTGTCGCAGTTTTCAGAACTGAAGGAACAACCAACCTTTATTGCATTGTCGCAGTAATCTTACACGAAAGAGCAGCTAACCCTTGTGGCATCGTCGCAGTTTTCAGAACTGAAAAGGGAACCAAATTTGTGGCATTGTTGCAACTGTCATATCTAAGAGAGCAACCAATCCGTATGGAATTGTAGCAGTTATCATAATTGAAGCTGCGACCAACCCTTGTTACATTGTAGCAGTTCTCATAACTGAAGCTACGACCAACCCTTGTTACATTGTAGCAGTTATCATAATTGAAGCTGCGACCAACCCTTGTGGCATTGTAGCATTTATCATAACTGAAGCTGCGACCAATCCTTGTTACATTGTAGCAGTTCTCATAACTGAAGCTGCGACCAACCCTTGGGACATTTTAACAGTTCTCATAACTGAAGCTTCGACCAACCCTTGGGACATTGTAGCAGTTCTCATAACTGAAGCTGCGACCAACCCTTGGGACATTGTAGCAGTTACCATAATTGAAGCTGCGACCAACCCTTGTTACATTGTAGTAGTTATCATAACTGAAGCTGCGACCAACCCTTGTTACATTGTAGCAGTTATCATAACTGAAGCTGTAACCAACCCTTGGGACATTGTAGCAGTTATCATAATTGAAGCTTCGACCAACCCATGGGACATTGTAGCAGTTATCATAACTGAAGCTGCGACCAACCCTTGTTACATTGTAGCAGTTATCATAACTGAAGCTGCGACCAACCCATGGGACATTGCAGCAGTTATCATAACTGAAGCTGCGACCAACCCATGTGACACTGTAGCAGTTCTCATAACTGAAGCTGCAACCAACCCATGGGACATTGTAGCAGTTATCATAACTGAAGCTGCGACCAACCCTTGTTACATTGTAGCAGTTCTCATAACTGAAGCTGCAACCAACCCTTGTTACATTGTAGCAGTTATCATAACTGAAGCTGCGGCCAACCCTTGTTACATTGTAGCAGTTGTCATAACTGAAGCTGCGGCCAACCCTTGTTACAGTGTAGCAGTTATCATAACTGAAGCTGCGACCAACCCTTGTTACATTGTAGCAGTTATAAAGCACTGGATCTGTAAGGTACCAAATAAAGTATTTTTTTCATGGTATCTTTTAATGCTGTTAAGTATCACAAATCGATTAACAGAAGCAGAATCTTTTGTTATGTGTTTTTCTTACATGTTTGTGTTATTGTATGTTATTTTTTGAAAGACTTAAGGAACGTCACTAGTGCCACTGGTATGTACATAAAGACTTAAGGGATGTCACTAGTGCCACTGGTAGTGTACATAAAGACTTAAGGAACGTCACTAGTGCCACTGGTATGTACATAAAGACTTAAGGAACGTCACTAGTGCCACTGGTATGTACATAAAGACTTAAGGAACGTCACTTGTGCCACTGGTATGTACATAAAGACTTAAGGGATGTCACTAGTGCCACTGGTATGTACATAAAGACTTAAGGAACGTCACTAGTGCCACTGGTATGTACATAAAGACTTAAGGAACGTCACTAGTGCCACTGGTATGTACATAAAGACTTAAGGAACGTCACTAGTGTCACTGGTATGTACATAAAGACTTAAGGAACGTCACTAGTGCCGCTGGTATGTACATAAAGTCTGGCTCTCTTGTTTACTGACATTTCCTTTGATTTATTTATTTTTGGACGATCTGATCAATTCATTTTTTTTTTGTTAAAACGATAAGTCGTGAATGCGCTCATTTAATTACTTGTCTTTATATTGCCAAATTTCCTTAACTTTATGAATATTTTGAAGCACTTTTGGACTTGACGCTGCTAAAATACTTTATCAAAGAAACCAACAAATGGCGGCCCTTTCTCGGTTTAAAATTGGTTGTTTTCACTTCCAAAATTTATGTACCAAAATAAATGTTTAATGCTCAATTTAATGTTGAACATTTATTTAACAATTATTACTAGATTAATGCGAGCGACAAACAGATTCAGTTATCGCCTTCAATCTTTCTCCAAATATTTTGAAAGGATGAAATGAAAGGAGAACGACTGTCGCAAGCGAATTGGTGAAATAACTTCGAACAATGAAGACACTTTACTTACATTTCGTCACAGCGTAACTGGGAAAAATAAAATACGGGCTCTATTCATCAAATATATAATAGATAAAGTAGCAAAATGTAAAACGTATACTAAAGTTTTTCACAGCGAATGGTTTTCAATGTATCTATGCAAAGTAGATTTCAATACATTTATAGAAAATGGTTCAGTAACAGTTAGAATGGCTACCAAATACGTTTCTATAGTATTTTTGTGACTCTAACATAAAAGCCCAACATTTTCAATGGAAACTCGAAAAACGACTTGTTATTTAAACCACTGTGGCGTGCTTCTTGCTTTTAAAGGGTGTTTCAAACTAGTGTTTTGTGTCTTTTGAGCATGGTTTGGCATATATAGAATATTTCTCTATTGAAAAATCGAGGATAATACTGTTTTATTGTTGAGCTATTGTAACAGATTCTTTTCACATCTTTTCCACTAAAGAATCGATGCTACAAACTTTGTCATCTAGCCTGATATCTGCTCTGACAGCGACAAGAGTGGTTGAGGAAAATTGATAGAGTTTTATAGCATGGTTGCTACTATAGATTACTAAATCATGATTCTGAAAAACGAAACATTTTGTTTAGAAAAGGACAAGTTCTCGTATTCTATATTTCATGACGAAGTTACTGTGAAAGTGTTTTATTGAACATGAGGAACAAAAGAGTGAAATGTATCGCTCGCCGGAGAAGTATAAAGTACAGGTATTTCAAAGCTCTTTGAGTGATCATTTATTTATTTATTCTCTTCTTTAGTACTACGCTGCTTTATAACGTTATAACAGATCTTCTTCTTGTCAATTTTACATGGAAAACAATGTAATGAATATGATATTATAAAGTTTAAACTTTTATAATTCTGATACATTTTTGATCCTACCTATTGAGCAAGTTAAAAGTATTGGCAGATACGATGGAAGTTATATTTTAAGTTTTAATTTAATATCTTAAATTTTAGCTGGAAACCGTTGTATTCATGGACAATACTGTTTGCAATTTATTTATTTCATGTGGTAATGATCATTGAAACTTAGGGTTCACTGATTTACCTTGAGTAAAGGTGATTGATTTTTACAACTATGTTCTGTCAATGTTATAAACTTGTTGCGCAATTCAAATAAAACTGATCTGTTTCGGCAGTTAAGAAACAAGAATTCCGTAAAAGTAGGAAAAAGGTGGATATATGCAGTTGTTAATCAACCTCGTCTCTTTTATCTCGAATAATGACGTGTTGTTATTACGTCGACATCGACAGAAGAGGCGTCGACAAGGACGACAGACTGCACACGTTTTTCGATACAACTACACGTTTTTTATGGGTATTGAGGTGACATTTTACATGCAGTATCAATTTAGGTATTTGAAAATGACTGATTGGAATCTCATTACTATATATGATTTTTTCTTCAGGTATGTTTAACATTTAACCTTCCTTGTAAAGTATTGTCAGTTTTTATATGAACGAACGTTACTAAGACTTGAAAATATGTTTGCAGTTTCTTGAATGAATTTAGATAAATGGTAGTTTAGTGTTGGGGAAGAATCGCTACATAAAAGGGTGTCAAGGGGTCAAGAATTAGTAAAATATATGAGAACATGAGATGAAACAATACACTTCTTTAGAAAACTTGTAACTGTCAAAATTCTTCTTTACCCCTCAACTCTTTTGAACATCTTTCCTATATTAAAAAATAGAAAAAAAGGAAAATGATAAAATAAACTGTTGTTAGGTAAACATTTTAACTAAGTTGTAATATGTTCATCAGCTTACAGTGTTTATGATAACATCGGCAACTTGTTTATATTTTAAAAGTCGGATATCAAAAATTCAACTTTGATAACTGTTGATAGAGTCAGACATGTTGCTCATCGTATAAGTAAGCTAAATACAATTAATTATTTCATACAGCTCCACCTTTTAAACAGATACTTAGATGGCTTCTAAATATGTACTTCCCACGAGCATTTCACTCGCGCTGTTTGTTATACAATAATTAAACATGCTTCTTCGAAGGATCAAGGTCAGACTAAAAGATTTGATTATGTTAAACTTGGCCACCTGACACTGATGCCGTTTCTTGTCTTAGCCAGTGGATGTGGATGGTATTACTTGAAAGGCCGTCTTTTTTACAGAACTGTCTACCAAAGAAGCTGTTTTTTTGCGATTGGTTTAGCTTACAGCAGTCCTATCTGTCTACATAAAGTTCTTGCTTGTGAAGAAATTCTGAAGGAGTTTTTTTTCATATTTGTGTGATTCATTTAAGAATTCTTGTAACATTAGAATGTTTTGAGCTAAAACTTTTCTTGTGCAATGAAGTGCGCTTTATAACCTTAAAATATACTCAAGTAACACAGGCAACCGAATAACCGATCACTCGTTTCATTATTACAAGTATTTCATTCTGATAAACGAACCAAAGGGATGTCCTTTGTATAGAGACATTCGCTTTTATGAAAAAGGAATGTATTCATTTTCAGATGAGTCTTTTATACAAAATTTTATCATTAAACTTTTATTATTATACAAATTTATTGTAGTGTATAATACACACAACAGCCTCAGCAACTCTTCTGTTATAACAAAGACTGGTTTAGTGTTACAGTATCAATAACACAGATCAGGTTTATGTATCTTGTCCCAGTGAAAAAGAAGGTAAAAGGCGGAGACAAACGTCTACAGACTATGAAAAGAATGGATTTAAACGGGTGAGTGACCCAGTCCATGACACGTGACCCCGTTGCTATTGGACACCGTGCAGGTGCGTTCAAAACAAGCTGCATCCATTATAATTGTATGGAGATACAGTGTTACTCATTGCGGCAAAAACTTGTTTCAAAATACCAAAAGGTGAAAATGCTGACGTTCATGCAGTATGACAAAGTGTTTGTGTAAGGAAAAATCAGTGACATAAGACTTAAAAGTTAAATACTCAAAGCCCTCCAAGTATTAATGCATTTGCTTTACATCTAGCATAGTTTGCTCATATTTTTCATTTATGAATGACATAAAAAATGACCAGAAGGAGAATAAATACTAGAACTGTACTCTAGGCCTGTACAATTATTACAAGTAGTCAGTTTTTGATGACGTGTGCAGAAATATTAAGTAATGTGTTTTTCATCCCTCTAATTTTAGCAATATCAATTTTAATAACGCAAATCCAATGTTAAATGTTTTATAAACCGAATAATAAACATTTACGTTTAACACTTTCGTAACAGAAACAGAGGGTTATTGTTCTAAACGGTAAATCATTAAAGTAACTGTAAGATAAATTTGTTTTACAATATACGTACGTTTTCATTGTTCGTTCAGTAAAAAAAAAAACAGGTGGCTGAAATTCTTGTCCATTCAGAAGTAGTTATTTTCAACAATTTATTTAGCACTCTTGTTTTGAAACTGACTGTTTTATTGTAAAACGTATATCTGGTTTATTATTGTCATTGGAATGGTTTATTATTGTCATTGGAATGGTTTATTATTGTCATTGGAATGGTTTATCAATCATTAAATGAAGGTCAGCAAGAAAACTTCAAAACATCAAAGACAGGAATAATAGCCAATCCTGAAATATTTTTTTTCTTAAAAATTTCCCATCTTTTTCCGACCACCTCTCACTTTTTGTAAGACTAAATTACAACTTAACCCCCTCAAATTTATGAAGATACAAAATAAAGGCAAATAAAAGAAAACGTTACAATAGAGAACTATCAGTTACAAAAGCGCTCTGTATCTTTTCTTATCCGGTCTTTTGTGCGTTTAGAATATATAATTTCGAGTATTGTTCTCTCTGTCATATAACACGGGTTCTCAGCCAGCCACTCTAACTTTTCCTTACAAAGCGAAACCGATAAGTGACCGTAAAAACTGGATAAAAAATCCCAACGTCATAG
Source organism: Cyclina sinensis (assembly GCA_012932295.1). NCBI lineage: Eukaryota > Metazoa > Mollusca > Bivalvia > Venerida > Veneridae > Cyclina > Cyclina sinensis. Next base: position 4,945,171 of record JAAONU010000007.1, on the reverse strand, counting down.
TAAACACATATCCATACAATGGCTTCATTTAACTTGTCGTCTGCTTCGAGAGATGTTCAAATTTAGAAAATTATAGCGTAGAAATTCAAAAACTGTATAGTGGATTTATTAAAGTTATCTTTTTCAATGCGAGCATTGAAATGTAACAGTATTGTATAAGGTAAACAATTTCATATAATATATATGTACTTGTATATTTTAACAATAATGTTCTTGCATTTTATGACAACAATATCCACTTGTGTACTTGATAAACTTCATTTTCCGTTCACTATCATTAGACTTTTAAAATTTTCTAAGGAGATAAATAAAATCATAAACATAATCGTAAGTGTAAAAAACCAAATTTTATTCAAATAACTGAAATAATAACTTATCTATGTTAGTATTGCTGTAGCACCAAAAGATCATTATTCAATTGTTTTCTACACACATGTCAAAGATTCGTCAAACCTTCCGTATACCAGCAATGGAGACAAAGTTTATCGGAGAATATATTTTTGTCTTTGTCGAGATTATCTGTTTATCATTTATTTTAGTGTCACTATATTATGTATTATTCTGATTACCGACTTCTACCAGACTTAAGTGTTGTGCCAAATAGGGTGTCGCTGAAATGTATCGCTCATTTTTAGCGTATGTTCAAGATGCAACATATGATGTTGAAATATGTTAACGTCTTGAATTAACGGAACTTAATACCCCTTCCCCAACTTCGAAAAGATTGGAAGAAAGTTTGAAGAGCCATTCGTTTTTATGTTAAGTCTCAAGTTTTCATTTCTTCTTTATATAATGTTTTTCTAGCCCGAACTCTTAATGTCTTCTTTTGTTGGCACTGTATTAATGTTTGCATTACCTTTTTACTTTCAGAACAAAGCTTGTCTACGTGTCTTCAAACGACGACTTCTCGTGGATTACATAATTCTTTTTGGATGTATTATTCAAATTCTTATTCTTCGGAATATTGTGTTGCTTTTGATAATATTTGGTGATTTTGGAATATATATTGTGTCTCGAGTTTAGTGGGCTTTCACTAAAGCAATCGGATTAAGTCTACATGCTAGGATTTACCAAACTCATATATACAGCAAGAGCAATCCAGACTTGAAGACACTGTAAGTAAATTGTCACTTTGTAACGTTCATGTTAGTTTAGCTAGAATGTTAAGTGTTTGATTTATACGAATTGCCTGCGTCGTTTTTACATCGGTATGGGAACGTAGTTTTGTAACTGTTGTTATTTTTCACATGGGTATGGGAAAGATTTGTAACTGTTGTTATTTTTCTCATGGGTATGGGAAAGTTTGTAACTGTTGTTATTTTTCTCATGGGTATGGAAAAGATTTGTACCTGTTGTTATTTTTAACATGGGTATGGGAACGTAGTTTTGTAACTGTTGTTGTTTTTTACATGGGTATGGGAATGTAGTTTTGTAACTGTTGTTGTTTTTAACATGGGTATGGGAATGTAGTTTTGTAACTGTTGTTGTTTTTAACATGGGTATGGGAATGTAGTTTTGTAACTGTTGTTGTTTTTAACATGGGTATGGGAATGTAGTTTTGTAACTGTTGTTGTTTTCAACATGGGTATGGGAATGTAGTTTTGTAACTGTTGTTGTTTTCAACATGGGTATGGGAATGTAGTTTTGTAACTGTTGTTGTTTTTAACATGGGTATGGGAATGTAGTTTTGTAACTGTTGTTGTTTTTTACATGGGTATGGGAATGTAGTTTTGTAACTGTTGTTGTTTTTAACATGGGTATGGGAATGTAGTTTTGTAACTGTTGTTGTTTTTAACATGGGTATGGGAATGTAGTTTTGTAACTGTTGTTGTTTTTAACATGGGTATGAGAATGTAGTTTTGTAACTGTTGTTGTTTTTAACATGGGTATGGGAACGTAGTTTTGTAACTGTTGTTGTTTTTAACATGGGTATGGGAACGTAGTTTTGTAACTGTTGTTGTTTTTAACATGGGTATGGGAACGTAGTTTTGTAACTGTTGTTGTTTTTTACATGGATATGGGAACGTAGTTTTGTAACTGTTGTTGTTTTAGTTTTCTTTTCTACAAATGTGCATGGACAAAAAGAACAAGCGGAAAGCATTCTAAAATTAACCAGTAGATTTGTGTTAAAAATATTTACATGTCTGCGTTACAGGTGATTATGACTCCAACAAATTCTTTATAAATAACACGACATTTTGTATCATATAATTATGACCTAAATAAGACTGGAATTGGCTGTTGTCGATCCGGCTTTTCTCGCTACACTCTATTCATTTCTTCTTCTATATATCTATCTATCTGAGTTTATTTAACGACGGAACCAGTTGTCCATGATACTGAGTTAGCTATGTTATGTTGTGGAGGTACTGGCAGGGCACAGATTTCATCCCATTCCAGAAACACACATGGTCCTTCTCCATATTCATTGTATAGTACAGATACATGGGACCTCGGTTAAACATCTCATCTATGGACAATTGTCGATGCTAGTTGAGGAGTGGGGGATCTAAGTTGCGACCCCTTTATTACTTATCAAGACTGCAAGGAAGCATCACAGAGAGTGACATTAGAAACTAGGGGGGCGGCGGTTCGTCTCCGATAAATGTTCTGCACCATTGTAAACTTTACGCAATAGAATATACTAACTGTTGTGTTGTTATACCGTTATAAACATTATCAAGTTTTTTTTTGTCTCTTTTAGTTTAACCTTTTCCATTTTACAGACTTGGGAATGTTCCTATAGAATACAGTATGAAATAATTACTGTCACTTGAGCTAATGGGAACCGTTTAATGCAGTACATTTTGAGCCTTAAAAACGTCAAACCGTCGTGAAAATACTGCCTGTTTGAAAAGCTGCTTTTGTTTGGTCCCAACAATGGTTCTGTCTCGATTATAGTGTAACAGTCATCTTTGAATAGATGGCAACAACCTAACTATCCCGTCTCCCTTGATGTATAGGAAGAAAGGTTTTGATGTGTGGCATACCTGTCCTGTCATAATTATAGTGATATTGTCTTGTCCACAATGAGGTAATTTATGGCTGTGGAGAAGTAGAGTGTGTGCGGAGTCATTTGAGGTCAAATACTTAGGTAGATCGTGAGAGTGGTAAAGATTCTTCTTTCTTTCTGCGTTGTGATGAAAGGTCACGTGATATATGGTAAGCTTTGTAATGCTTTATAAAGTGCACAGTGTAAACAAAAAGCTATTGGTCAGTGTAACACTTACGTCAACTTAATTGCGGGGATTTCAAACTCAAAGGCTTGTCTTACGGTTTAAATATTTATCAAACTAAATTTGCGGTCTAGTTCATTAGTACATAGCCTAACATCATTGAGGAGAAGCAGTGGTCGAGGGGTTAGAGACCCGATCCGAAGGTCGCTGTTCGAATCCCACCAGGGCTGAGAATCTACAGTGACTTTTCGGATTCCTCACCTTCGGCGATAGTACTGATTTGAACCCAGGAAGTAGTCATCGAGGGGAGATAATATAAGTTGCAAAACATTGCTTTCCAATCGATGTAAAATGAATAAGTTTAAACTAAATTTAACTAAAATCATTAGAATTTCAATACACGTGATTTCAGTACCCCGGAATGTTACACAGGCCGGACGACAATGTTCTGTAGCCATTCGTGAAACAAAATCACATAATAAAAAAAACCCATACCATTTTCATTTGATATATTAAAACTATTTTTTGAAGTTATACAGGAGGAAAAAAGAAACGCAAAGTTTCATCTCGATTTTTTCTCTTTTTTTAAGTAAATGTTTTATAGAGGTTTGTCTTATTATTTTGTCACTGCTTTTAAAATTTCTGTTGTTCCAGTCATGATGGCTATTGATGACTTGTATAGTATAATTTATATTGCACCTTCCGCTAGTCTGTGATATCTAAAAAGGCAACTTGTGTTTCTTTTTTACAATTAAAATATACCAGTAAAAAGTGCATACAAACGATCTTATGACTGCAAAAAGTACACATTTATTTACCAGACAGACTTTGGTATGCTTTTGCAGAAAAAAATCAATAGTTTGATAAATAACCCTGTCTAGGACAAGAACCTCTCAACAGCGTTCACTCATATACGGTGTTATAACGAAATTTGTTCGGAAGAAGTTACACTGTTTATAATTTTGAAGACTAGAAAAGTGCATTTTGTACACAATTAATGGTTCTATAAATAGCAATGATGCGTTGACTGTGCTGTCGTTTTCTAGGGAGCGACTGATGAAAAGCAAATACCTAATATTTTAATGACTCGTATGTATGTATGTCTTTCTTGTTTGTAAGCTCAAAATATTCTACATTCTGTTCCTTCATTATTCATACACCAATCCACATTATATTAAGTTACAAAGCTAAATGTGTTCATTAAAATAACCATGTTACTATTTTTAGAATTCTTTTATTTTTCTTTTCTTCTGAAATTCATTCATCAATTGCAAATCGATAGGCGATAGTATTATCAAAAATTGTAAACATTGAAAAGATATATTCATTCTTGTCTGGCTGATCCATATTATTGGCGATATCTATTTCTACAGATTGAATACATTTTGATACAAAACCCTTTACAAGCGTTGTAAATGCCTTTTCATACGTTTCTCTAAAACCACCTTTCACAATTGAACTGTCCATTGAATTTCGTTTGAAGCGGCTTTTATATGGTCTAAATTGTTGGCATTTGTTTCTCTTAGAACGAAATGTCAAAAGGAACTGAATGGCTTTTTGCCTTTAAGACTTTCGCCTATACAACTCCTTTCTGAAAGAAACAGAAAACGCCAGTATTCCGCCGATAAAGGATTTCTATTGGAGAGTTTTTTCAGCAGTTTTGTCAAGAAAAGTGACGGAGAATAAAAAAGAGAGGGGAATAAATAGCCTAAATGGAATTGAAAGAATAACTATAGAAGGTATTCAGTGACCAGCTGAATACATGCCTTTCATATACGGCCGTTTGTTGATGAATAGTAAAAACTTGCTGCGACCATATGTCATGAACAAAATTGATGTATAAGAACAGTTTTATAAAGCTTTTCTTTGAACTGAGTATCTCGTGCTTATGGATTAGAAACAGCAGACGTACAGCAGACGTGCAGCAGACGCACAGTCTTAGTTTACTTCGTGAAGTTCAGTGCTTACTACACGGATTTATTTGTTTCTAAAGGATAAATATAATGGAATATTTTTACACACTGTAAGTAGAAGAAATGCTTTTTCTCCTATTTTCTGCGTTGAAAAACAAAACAAACAAAAACATATACCTTTAAAATATATAGAATAACATCTACTATTAATGATAATTGATAAATCTATGAATGTTCAAAGGAGATTCACGTTGATGATTCGATGCAGACGTTCTTCAGGGTGAAGTCCTGATTTGGATAGTTCGTGAAATATTGTTGTTGTAGACAGGTTAAGAAATTATTAGACATTGATATTTTGGAAAACAAAATAACCTCATCCTAAAAAATAAGTTTTTCTCAATGCAGAGGACTCAGCAGGGGTGGTATTATTGTATTTTAAAAGCAATTATTATTATCAAACAATTGAAAATTTCTCTAACGTGCACCTGCTGTTGCTTATTTCAATAGTCTGCTATGCCTATTTCAATAATAATATGAAAGATAAAGTAGAAGTGACTGTAAGGATGTAGTGGTCAGTTAGTTCTGTCTATGTTTCAACTTCATCGTATGAAAGAAATGCATTGAGCAAATAGGTTGCTTGTTCCTTTCGGTTCATGTGACGTTTTCGTTGTTGTTACATCTTATAAAATTCACCTTTTGGAATGAAACTTTAATTTTCTTTTTTTTTTAATCGTTTCGTCCAGCATGCCTAAGTAACAAAAAACATCTAAAGCTATTTACATCTGAAACACCTAATTTCTTTCGTCGTTTATAATGAAAGAAATATCGGGGAGAAATGGTTTCGTAATTTTAGGAAGGTTTTGACGTTGTCGCAAATTAGTTTTTTCAAACTTTTGTACCTAGCCAAACCATTTTGCGCTTAAAATACAGTAGACATCTTCTATCTATTTGAGTTTTTTTATCGTCGGTACCGGTTGCCTATATGATCGACGCTGCCTGTTGCCTATATGATCGACAGTACCTGTTGCCTATATGATCGACGATCGACGCTACCTGTTGCCTATATGATCGACGCTACCTGCAGAGTTTAATTATCTAAGATTGTGGAAGATGGTGCGAGATGTAGAATACATCCTACTTCAGAGACACCACTAGTTCTTTTCTTTGCTCAGTGTATAGCACTGACACATGGTGCCTCGGTTTAACGTTTCATTCGCAAGACAATAAGAAATGTTTGTTGAGAAGCGGAGGATCAAACACACGACCCCATTGATCCACTGATCCGCCCCTTAATCGTCTTCTCCTTCCTGGTCGCTAAAAATAGGGTATCAGTTACCAGGACCAGTGCGAGTTAAGATATTGAGTGGTCCCCCTTTAACGTTTTTCTGTTCTGTCTAAATTTTCTCCCATGATTTTGAAGGTTTATGTGGTCTTGCCAGACTCTTTTGTTGCTTTTCTTCTTTTTCATATATGATAACACGATAGTCATTTATGAACTGAAACAAGTTCTTGATTTTATTGTTACAAGTAGCTCATGTAAACATTGCTAAATTACTCACATATTGTTAGGTCAGCCTGATTTCTCATTGTATCATTTTTGGATGCTTCTCCCAAGTGTGACCTTGTACTATATCTCTAAAATATAAAGAGTTACATAAAAGGTATATTGCAACGTCCATTTAGCTCGGCGACAGTGGTCAAAAACGGATAATCTTACAAAATAAATTAACAATCAATATTCGATTTAAAGATGTCAATGGTGATTTGCAGTATGTGGCTACACACGGCTCAGAAAATTCTTTACAGAATGTATTGATACGAATCCTTAATGAATAAACCTAAGTACAACAAAAATAGAAAAAATCGAAAATACGAAAATAAAAGCAGTCTGCGGGAAACAAAACCCCTCTGTGACGGGGTAACAAAAGAAAGAACGGAGATATTCAAAGGTTTACAATGTATCTTTTTGTCGATGATGTCAAACAATGGTGGTCATGCCTCATTACGGGCCCGGGATCGATTCTGTAACAAATTTACGCACCCTTAAATCAATATTTTATTGAAACTGCACTGCTTTAAATTAGTTTCAATGAAAAGGCTTCTTATTTGAGAGACAATAATAGGATCGTAAAAAACTGTTTACGGCCGCAATTATTGAAAACGAAGCACCTACTTCGGACAGCTTCTATTTCATTAAACAATTTAAAAGAAAAAAAAACAAAAGAAAACAAAAGAAAAAAATCTTGCTTAGTTTCTACTGTTGTTGTTCATTTTGCACACAAATTATTAATGTAAAGGGTCTTTAAAATATGTTGCGATGTTCCATATTTCTTATATACCGTTTTGAAATACTGAAGCTTTGCGCCCGACATAATTTTTCCATTCATTAACATTTTAAATGATTAGAACAATTCCATTGTATTGTGCCGTTTTTCTCGTGTTGTTATTTCCTCGAGTCTGTCCAAGCGAAAGGCAAGCAGGTTGCTTTTTTCTTTATTTCTGATTGAAAGTAATGGAAAGCATTAAAACAGTTCCTGAATTTTATTTATTTATTTATTTATTTATTTATTTATTTATTTATTTATTTATTTATTTATTTATTTTTAACAATGATTTTGTTTGCTTGCTCCTGTCGGCCGATGAAGCTGGAACATTTACACTGTCTGGTCTTTGTCTCAACAAGTAGCTGGTTTAACGTATCAAGGGAGGCAATTCAAATGTATTTTGTCAATTTACCGTAGAAGTGTTACTTGCCCTTGAGTTTTCATCTGTTCGAAGGGAGAAAACTGCTCATACTGTAATTATGACAGAGTTACATTTCATGCTATGTTGTTTTCATTTCTACAGAGGTATACCGATATCCTTAAAAGAAAAAGAAGATTAAAAATGGTAGATACGGTTGACTGTTTGCGTTCGTTTTTTCTATGTATTACAATAACCGATGCCGTGATGTCACAAATATTGCTTTAGCTCCTTAAAACACTCTTACACATTAACTTTTAATTTATTTGAGAGTGTTTCTCTAGTTAGTTTGCCACATTTCTTTGTCCGGAGTTTTATATTTACTAGAAAAACTTAGGTTGCATTGAGAACTATGGAATGTTACTTTTTCTATAGTTTTTTATATAAGGGTTCCGGTTAAAAAGATAAAAATGAGAAATAAAACTTGTTTCATGTGGTCTTGCTAAGTGTCACTTGTTGTGTTAGAAAATAGAAATACAGCAATAAGTCGTAATACAATTTGAAAATATATTAGCATTGTTTATACAGAACATACAGCTTCAACTCGCCCTTTGTTGTCTAGGGGAAATTATCTTTGGCAGCAAATTGCAAATGAAACCCAAACCTTTGCAGATGAACAGAACTATGTGGGATAAAGATGCATATATTATTTTATATATGTGGGTTAAGTGCATATTTTCTCTCATATACATATACAAAGCTTCCAAAATATAATACATGTACCATTCATTTCTCCTCTGAAGACAAACTCTTGATAATGATAAATTCAAGATAATTCTTGCAAGACAAAAGCCGCTGATACTTCCGCCGTTTGTTTTTTTCTTTCATCTGTTTTTATATAATGTGTCATAATGAATGTGCTCTCTCGCGGTACAGATGTTGTTATATATCAGAAACTTTTACTATAATGGGAGGTAAATCTTGATGGCAACACTTTTATTCTCTCGGGCTTACTTCCCTTACATTACATATCGGCCTGTTATCTTCATGTGTTTATTGTAGTTGTTGATCTATTTGAAGTGTAACTGTTTATAATTTCATTTATAGAATTTTTCTGGTATTTTTTTATATTTTAGATTTACAAATGCTGTATTTAAAGCGATAGGCTATTTAATATTTATATGTAAAATAGTTAGGTTTGTTTGAATTCATTCAATTTTTATTTGTGCAAGTGAAGAGTCATGACCATTCTTGAAAGGGTGCAGATGCACAAATAGTCACTACATTTATAATAGAAACTTAACAAAAATCCACCTTTGCATATAACTTTTCAGTATTAAGCAAATTGTTCGCCAAGTTAAAGAAACAGCGAACATTTCTTTCGATGTGAGACAGTTCATAAATGAAAAGCTTAACTACTTAATGAAGTTAGAGTTGTTCCCCTTCCACCAGACATATAAACTGGTAATTACAAAACAAACCTTATGATAGAGTAATAAAAGAGGAATCCAGGATAACTGACTAAGTTATATGAAAACATACTGTAAAAGTGAGTTTTGATTCCTCCAAAATGATTTAAACATGAAGGGAAGTAATCCAACCTCAAGCATTTGCCTTCGTATTCTAAATATCATTTGTAATGTATTGCACAAAGCCATTGATGTTTATTCATGAAATTGTTGGTGACAGTTTTTTGATGCTTAGCAACGTTCTAAAAGACATGTCATGGTTTGCATTCCCGTTAAAGATACATGTTTATACATTGAGCACTTATCTGAACCAGGCCATACCTGCCACGGCATTTCAAACAAGTGGTGGTGATAATGTTGTTAGCCACAATGTAACATCAGTACTCTTCTCTACTAGAATCTCATTTGTTCTGTCATCATCGCTTTCAAATACACTGTTGCTTTATATTTTCAGTTTGTATAAGTCAACGGTTTCATTACAAAAGAAAAGAAGATAAATGTCTTATGTCTATACAAATGAAATGCATTTATTTACCATTTTATATACTGTTTTGCCAGAATTTAATCTGTTGATATAAAAAAGGTTTTCTTGTCTCGTAGATTTCTATTTTTTATCTTTACTAATCTTCTATAATTCAGTATTACAGTACTACAACAATACCACGTCAAGAAATATTCCCAGTGTCGCCTATACAATATTTTTATTACATTAGTTATAAGTTTTTTTGTTTGTGTTTTAATATTGCCTGCTTGAGGTGGCTATAAACTGTATACTAACTCAGTATGACAGGGAAATTCAATTTCATAAAACCATATGTGGCCGTTCAACCTATAGATATTGTCAGAAAATTATAATAAAATATGAAAAAGCCAATTTTATAGGATTGTCTTACATTTTTAGTCCGACTTTTCGTTTAAAGGTTTTATAACATTATTTTAATATTGTAAATATTGCTTGTGTTGAAATCCCTGACTTTCCATGAGTCGCAGAACAGAGTAATGTTCTTTACACATTGTGTTTATTATTAGCGGAAAAATATTATGTCCATCAATATATTTACAGTATTTAATTCAACAATAGGGGTACCTAAGGTTAACAAGGCTCTGCTATTCAATTTGCAGTATACAATTATTTACTTTCTTTGATTTATAACAAAGTGCGTATGTATTTTAAGTTTAAGTTATTAATGAAAGGTATGCTAAATTTTCGTTGAATATACAAGTGTAGGTTTTAAGTTCTTTATTAAATATACAAGTTTAGGTTTTAAGTTCGTTATTAAATATACAAGTGTAGATTTTAAGATTGTAATTAAATATACAAGTGTATGTTTTAAGTTATTTATTAAATATACAAGTGCATGTTTTAAGTTATTTATTAGATATATAAGTGTATGTTTTAAGTTATTTATTAAATATACAAGTGTATGTTTTAAGTTATTTATTAGATATATAAGTGTATGTTTTAAGTTATTTATTAAATATACAAGTGTATGTTTTAAGTTATTTATTAGATATATAAGTGTATGTTTTAAGTTATTTATTAAATATACAAGTGTATGTTTTAAGTTATTTATTAGATATATAAGTGTATGTTTTAAGTTATTTATTTAATATACAAGTGTATGTTTTAAGTTATTTATTAAATATACAAGTGTACGTTTTATCAGAAAACAAATTATGAACAGATTACTTTCTGCCAACTTTATGAAAAAAAGTAAACTGTGGTAACAAAGCATATATTATATAGAATGTATATCATATCAAATGTCACACGCCACGTATTATTGTTCAAAAGATTTTTTTAAATCATCCTTTACGAATAAATTGCCTTATATATTCAAACTTAAAACTAGATAGATAGATAGATGTCTTTATTTCCTCCATGTGGAGAGTATAATGGGACTAGAACAGGGAAAAACATATTCTAGGATTGCCAGTGATGTCCACAACAATAAATAAGGAAGGACTATTCATCAGTTCTAATTACAGATTTGTTATAACACAGAAGAACATTTTACAAATCATAAATAAAACAGTGATGTTAGAAAATAGAAGGAAAACATATTGATGAGCTTGATCTGAGAGGTTTATATGTCATAAAAACTGGAGCTATATGCAGAATGTATACACTTAGAGGTTTATATGTCATAAAAACTGGAGCTATATGCAGAATGTATACACTTAGAGGTTTATATGTCATAAAAACTGGAGCTATATGCAGAATGTATACACTTAGAGGTTTATATGTCATAAAAACTGAGCTATATGTAGAATGTATACACTTAGAGGTTTATATGTCATAAAAACTGGAGCTATATGCAGACACACTTATAGACAACTCAACAGTTTGACAGATTTACATACAAGTAACATACTATCACATTGAAATTATGATACAAAATACACACGCCTAGTTGTTACCAAAAGGTTCCTTCAGCCAAGTTATAGGAGCTAGGTCTAGAGATTCTAACATCTCATGAATTTGAATGAAGTAAAAAACCAGAAGATACATTTCATATATTTGTAAAGACAATCTATTAATATATTTGTATATGATAAAGAAAAATAATACTTGTTTGTAGTTTTACGAATTGAAATCGCTTTATTAATTTTTTTCTTTTATCATTTTTACGCTAGGCGGATTTCTCATCAGTTACAATGAAATCTTGCAAACGAAGGATTTTACCTTAATTAGGTTGAGCTTAGCGGATAACAAGTCCGTGGATATTTCCTGTATTTAAACCGTACCTAATTGAGGCGCCCCCTATAATGCTGCTCATTACTCTGGTAATTATTTTTAATGATGGCCGCACCTGGGCCTCTTATAAAATATAGATATGCCAGTCTGAAATATCTGCTACTGTTGTGTTTAAATGCTGACTGGTTTATATATTTTGTTCAAGGTAGAAAAAATGGCAATAGTTTCTAGTGAAATAAATAGTTTGATTATAGACAACAAATATCTTATTTTACTTCGTTTGTCAAGAACTGATAAAGCTCATAGAAAAAAAATTATCTTGTTGAGCTAGTAACTCAAAATGCCACGATTTTCTTGGATTGTTATTTAATCTAGATCATACAAAGGTGACACCAGTTCATATTTATTTGTAATTACAATTCGTATATTTTTTCAGATATTTTAATCATTCATCCATAACTTCGTGTTAGTTTCTTTTTAATAATGAATTTCACTCTGCAAGTGGTCCAAATAATCGTTCGAAATGTTCCAAGAAAGCCAGCGGGACTGACGAGTTTGCACTCAATGTTTAGGGACAATTTCAACTAATTCCCACCAGCGCTGCGTTCGACAGTTAATTATCGCTGTTACCCATAATCCCATTCTAATCACGGCCTCTCAGAACCAGCTCTTCAAAAGGAGAGCAGATTCTGTCACCGGAAATGAAATTGGACCCCGACATAAACGATCCATCTCACACTTCCGGTTTAGGAGTTCTTGCCACAGATTATCGAAAACGTTAAATGGGCAAGGTTATACCGAAAAAATGTCGAGAAAAAATATTCATAAAACAAAATGTTTGAACCTACTGTGGTACTATATAGAAGTGGCGGCGTCTGAGGACATCTTTTTGAAAAGCGTTAATTGTTAAACAAATAAGATATTTAAAAAAAAAAACTGTAATAAAGCCAAGCATCAGAGAAGAACGAAAAGTCCCGTTTGTTTTGCTATGATCAATGTATTACCTGACTCAATACATTCTTCTTATTCACATGGTTCTAGTACTTGCTGGCTGGCTAACCATTTATTACAGTCATTTTCCATACTGGCAGAGTTATGGGCCTTTTCAAAACTTTTTTTTATATTTCTTTTCGAAAGTTGAAAAAGTTCCCGATTTTGATGGACCATAGCCCCGTTAAACACGTGCTGTGAGTCCCCTTTAGATTTCTAGGAGACTATAGTATTCACGCCTCGTTCTATGTGGATGAAAATTGAAACTAGTGTCATATTATGTTTAGCAGGTATTCCTTTGACGCAAAATGAAAATTCTTGAGTTTTATTTAAAAATTTATTGACGTCAAAGCTATTCTATAAACCTAATCTGTAATAACTGCAAAGTGATTAAATATTTCAGAAAAAAACTTAACCTTAAATGGAACCGCAGTCTCTTCTTTTCTCAAAATTAATTAATGTCAGTTAATTAGAGCAATAATTCAGACGAACAAAGGTCCACATCTACCAGAAAAAAAAATCGAAGCTTAGATTTATAAACACACAAAAGACAGAAATTCAAAGACCCTGATTTATCTGCCGCTTACATAACAACAAAATGAGAAGTCATATCAATTTTCTTTTCAAATGAAAGTTTGATTAAATTACTAGTTTTATGGACTTGCTGTGGCCATGTTTGTGTTTTTGCAACCTTTAGCTTTGAGATATTATTTCTATATATCTATATATGTCACTGACTTACCGCCGCAAAGCCCTTAAAGTAATAATTAAGCAAGTGTCCGAATATATATTCGTCCGAAAATTTTAACAAAAAATGGGAAGCATTTCAAATACAATATAAATGTAATAGTTTTAAGTCCGAAAAGAGCAAATGAATTCACGATGCTGAGGCTATTTGATAAAGCAAGCATTCATTTATAAACCGTAAAGGTACATTTATACCATAAACTGACATGATGGTTTCTATTCTTTGGACTCTTTTGTACTGTCATTAGGTTAAAATTTTAAAACACTGGTCCAAAATTGCATATATCTAACAGTTAGATTGCATTATTTGATATTTTATACTTCAATATGTTATCATCATCATAAATCACTGATTTTTCGTTGTTTTTTCTCTCATTTCTTTGTCTGATATTGGATGCTTCACTTAGGAAAACAAATATATGTCGACCTATTATTTAAGATTTCATGTTAAAGTATTTTAAATCAAATTCATAATGATTTAATGATATACAGCTTTAGCAATTATTCTTTTCTCCACTTTTTTTACGTTGAGGCAATTAAATGAGAAATTTGGACTGCATTTTCGTGACACTGATTTGAAAATTTTCTCGATGATGAAAATTAAAACAACGTCTGTATGTTCTCAGATATTACCAAATTGCTCTATTGTAAAATTCAATCGGCGTGGAAAATCTTAATAATAATCTATTAAATCAGCAGTCCTATCTTCAGCTAACGTACAATTATTCTAATTATTATTTTCAACATATGGTTTAGCGAAAATGGCGCAACATGGTTTTTAGTGCGGCAGGATAATGTCTACGAGATTATTAAAATGTGATGGTGTTTATAACAACTTAATTGAATATTAATATCGATCTATTGAAATCTGTATTTTAATCAATACCGTAGTTTCACCAATCATTTTCTCAATGGAACACTGAACTTTGCTTTTCATTAGCGAAAGAGGTCTTTTCGGTACGTTGGGTTCCATAATGGAAAATTAGTTTCTGAAATTTACTTTCTTTTTTATACTAGACTTCTTTTTTTCTCATGCACATTTCAAAGCCGAAAAAATGGTAAGGGATTAATCGTGCATGAGCTGAAACATACAACTGGATTCGTTTTGAAACGTGGCTGTGCTCGGCTCCTGCTGTATTGGCTTCATATAATTCAATGTTTTAGGATCAACATAGACTTCTTTCTGCTCATTTTTTGTGCTTTTTCCAACCATGAACCTGTCCCGGAAATGGCACACGTTACGTTATCAATACATAATATACGCGGAAAACAGAAAAGAACTTAAAAATAAATGAAAAAAAAAAACGATTTCACGAAATACTTTGCTCGTTTTATATCTTGGCGGCAGTTTAGGTCAAACGTATTTCTTGGTCAATTTCTTGACACAAAATAAATTGGAAAGATCAAAACTGACTTATGGTTGTACTCTTTTCCAGCAGGTCCCACAACATTTCCTATTGCTGAGCTTTACTCAGTTGAATATTTTACTAACAAACATAAGTCAGGGTTTCCTTTTTGAAGTTCTGTTACTCTGTTACAGTTTATTTACTTCATTTCAACAGTCCATTCATTTTGTTTTATTTCCGTATTTTCAAAATTAAAATCAAGCAATTTTACATCTGTATGACGTCAACAAGCCACGAAGAATCTACTTTTGACGAGAGTCTCTGAAATTCTCATTGCTATATATATGTTTGTATGTTCGATAATGATTGAATTCGTAATCCCTAGAGAGTACAGAAATATTCTAATTTCCTGGTTCCACGTTGTTGCTACAAAATTAATTCAGTTCAGATTTTAGTTCTGTATAATCCCTCCGAGAGCCAGGATGGTGAGGCACATGCTTCATTACAACTTATCTCTGATGCGCGAATTTTTTCTTCTATTTTTAATGACAAGATTACCTCGCCAAGCATTTTTTGCTGTTGGTTTCATCTGACATATAAAGTATAGCTTATATTGGTCTCTGTGTAATTAAAAAAAGGAACAACAAATATTTAATAGTCAAAAATAGTTATTGAAAACAGATGACATTATTGTTGTTATAACATTTTATAGTTTTTAATGTTGCTGTTGTTCGCCAAAAACAACAAATGTCCACTAGAAAAGAAAACTGTAGTATACAAATAAAAAAAGACTGACCACTAACCGGCCATGGCATCAGATCTTGACACCTCGCTGTTCAAATATTATTGTTGTTGTTGTTGCTGTCCTCAAAATTGTTAGTAAATGATCGTGTTCTTATAGTTCTGATGTAATCATTTTAGTGTGACATTGTCCTGAATGGGAACATTGGCATCTGTTTGAGTTCCTTAAGCAGGTCTTTCACGGATCCGATTCGTTAACTGCCTGATAAATGTATTGACATTTTAATGAACGAAAAAAGATATACGCGCGTATATACAATACAAAAAAGTAGGGAAAGGAGTACTCCGTGATTTATTGTATAAAATGTTGTCAAGAATGGCAGATATCGAAATTACAGGTACAATGAGTGTTTCCATTATCACTGTGCATTGCTTTGTTACAGTGATATTAATTATGGATTATTTAAATTCATTAATATGTCAAAACTACTCTGTAGGTCCGTGGCATGTATTGTCATGAAATGAATTGGTACAGTATAAGTCTTTTGTAAAACGTAATATATTAAGACTGTTTTATAATTTATTTTTGTCACAAAACATAACGACAGGGAATGTAACTGAAAAACAAATTTTGCATTTATGAAAAAAAAAAATTATTAAAGATTTTGACGTCTCTCAACATGCGTTTTGTCGGCATCCATGTGAAAATATCGCTCCAAAGATGGGGTTCTTTGTTTGTAATCCACAGGTAGTTATTTTAGAATTTCAGAAACTCCTTCGTGTATTGCATGGCTCGATGATTTTCAAAAGAGCCCGCTAGAGTACCCATTGATTTTAGTTTGACGATTTTTAAAGTGTCTTCCTCCCCGCTGTGCGCGCTCTATTTGTTTTAGTGGAAACATTTAGATCGTGATGTGTACTTAGGCTGAGTAAATAGTCCCATTTTTTATTTCAAAAACGTATATTTATTCTTGCATTCGCTAAGTACCATTTCCACTATTGTCATACAGTTCAAAAGCAATCTGCATTCAGCAGAGAAATATTTAAGAGAAAAAAATGTTGTTTGCGCTAAAGATGTGAATGATTTAAAATAAAGATGGGTTGTTACGAGAAGACGAAGACATTTTTTGCCATTTACTTAAGACATCGTCCCACAGAGCCCTGAGAACGTTAAGGTTTGTTAAATATGTCATCTCTTGGTATTATTCCAACCCGTCGCAATTTCGTTGTAAACTACTCATTTTTGAACCTTTGAGTGATTTTCAAGATGAAATTTCGTTTATTTTGACATATTAATTATGGTTTTATTTGTAAAGGAAAATTGTTGAATTTTATTGAGTGACAATGCGGCTTTGTCGTTCATCCTAAATAGGGGTTGTCTATGTTAGAATGAAATAAAACGTTTTGACAAGCTACTATTGTACTAGGAATGATTATACATTATTTATTGCGGAATGAGATTTTTTATTTCAAATTGATATCTGATTCAGAATGCATTTTTCACTCTTTTAATCGCTACCCTGCTGACCTGCTAACAATGAGATACGAAATTTACCCAGTGCTTGTAATCTTGTACGAAATTAATATTTCGAGTAATTTCATTTTCAATTTGACATCAGTTATTAAAATTTCCGCAATCTCAAAAAGTGCTTAGTCGCAGATATAAAAATTTTCGTATTGTGTTCAAGATTGTTTTTCTTCTTAGATAAAAGTGTAATTTCCCGCCCCATTCATAACAAAACACATGATAACTTAACAGACTGATTTTCATATGTAAATGGAAAAAAAACATGAACAAAATATACAGATTAGGTTCATTTAACAAGATAAAATGAATAAAAAGATATATTGCTTTGCTATTGTTACTTATAATGGTGGGGTAGATAGACAATCAAAATCATTCCAGACTCTGGTATATTTCGAAACTGCCTTATTAGATAGTTTAAAAATGTTTAATTATTTCCATTATAACTTTGGAGATGTTATTAAATAAATATAAACACAGTTTCTTGTCATAAATGAACACAAACTAAACAAATATAAATGAATAATGTTTATTTTTTCATTCAAAATTCATTTCGAATGAAGTCAATGGTGCTTCTTTTTTTCAAATGTAAAATAACGTTTAACTTACTCTATTCAGTAATACGGTGGTGATTATTAGCAAACGAATTCAAAGTCTTTTCAAGAAAATTATTAAGAAAATATCTGCCAGGCTGCCTTGTTATTTATCTGCCAGGCTGCTTTGTTATTTAGCTGTTCTGCTTGATTGTGTAAAATAGGTGATAACGTTCGAATATTTATATTCAAATTTTTGCTTTCTAAAACAGACATTTACGCTGAATCGTTACCTCTGCTTTCATCCAGATTTTGGGATAGTTAGTAATATTTTACTCAGATTATTTATACATTCCGCCTGCGACGTTTTTATTGCAGCTTTTTTCTATTTAATCCTACTAATTCACTTTTTTATTCAATCTAATTATCACAAAGGACAAAAAATAAACCACAACGATTTCAAATTAAACCCCAACGGTCACAGGTGCCAAAGAAAACGTATATTGTTCACCGCTCGCCAAAATCTCATCAAGAACTAAGGTCGAGGCTTGTTTTAATGATGTATTGCAGTTTTGTGTTTTTTATAATGCCCAAATACGCCGAAAACAGCAATCAGTATAAAACATAACAATAGTCGCGCGTTTGGTGTTGGTTTTATTATATTTTGCGTCAGATTCGATTTCACTCATTATCAGCGTGCGTGTATGAGATTTTATTGTAGTAGGACAATTTATCGCAAGACCGACAAGTTTGAAAGAAGTTGGTATTGTGCCTTTTGTGTTTGCAGTTATTCTGTGTGGTTTATTTTATGTCTATTTATTACAACAAACCCACATTATTTTCTGCAGCGAATACGAGCAATATATATAAAGTTTGTGTAGAAATTTACCCAGTTCGTAATCAGTGTAAACCAGCACACTTTTTGCGGTTTTATTTAATACACTGTCGTTCAAGCTTTCTCTGTAGAGTTGAGTTATTGCCATTTTATATCTTCTGTCACAATACTAATTTCAGACTACACTCCGGGTAACTCGCCTTTCTTGCTAAGCTGTAAGTTAAAATCAACGAGACTTTTGTACTCAAAGTTCATTGCATATTCGATCTGTCTTAATTTGGAAAATATTGAATGCTTGCATTAAACAGTCAAATGTATCTGCGTACACACCCGATCACAGCAAGACAAGTTGTGTATGCAGCGTTCAGATCACAGCGAGAGAAGTTGTATGTAGCGTTCAGATGTTCAGTTACATTACTATCTTAAATTTAATCGTTTTTAAAAATTTCAATCACAGGCAATTCATACAGAACAAAAATGGCTGATGCACTCAACTTTCTACAGTCGATTTACTTCAACTTGTTTGATGGTGTTTTTGTTATGAATATATTCATGTTTATTTACAGGAATGGCATTCATAAATCTGCATTCAGATGTTCGTTATCATTGTCCCAAGCATAGAATCAAGCATGAGATACTCCCATGTAACTTATGCTTCAATTATGCAAATGACCTTAGATACCGTTTCGAGATTAAGAATTCGCCGGAGTGGTGAAAATTCCACAGACCTCATAAATTTCTTTATCTGACACCGGTTGACAACTTCCGGTATGACAGTCCTGGACTTCGACACATCTTACTGATGTCGCCAATTTTGCCAATCTCTGAAGCGCTTATAGCCATTAACCGGTGATAAAATATTCAGATATTGACAGAATACGATATTTGTAGTGGTCACTCTTCAGGTCAATCCACATTGGGCGTTTCTGGTTGTCACTTAACGGTATAGGTAGCCCAAATTACGGTTGTCGTAAATTTCCAGCTTGGACCAAAATAATTACATCCCACTCGGATGTCGTAAAAAGATTTTTGCCAAATTTAAGAACGAGTTGCCATGGAAATGTAAAATCTGGGTATATAATGACCGGATTAACCCGATAGATGCGACGAATGACATTGGGAAAGAATGATATCACAACATTATGCCAGCATGATGAATTGCACTCAAAGCTAGTAGGTGTATGATCAAAGGGACGATCTCAAAACGTCGGGATACATTCTCACATAATAGCTGATAGTAATCTTGAAACGCTCTTAAGTTACGCAAACATATTATTGTAAATAATGACCATGGCTATATAAATCTCATTTTAAGCTCATGTTAAAAATTCTCGGGACAGATACTGACAGATACGACCACAGTAATTATAAGATAGATCCGCTGAAGGGAGTTATTTTTGCTTCCTTCATATTTTCTATTTGTCAAATTATACCTGTGGGGTAGACAATGACTCGGGTTTCACGAAGAATGCAAGCACGATGTCTAAATACGTGTCTTTTTCGTTTTGTCATGGAAGCAAAAATATCAAATATTATAATATATCTGCAAGGCAATAGCTAAAGAAATAATAATAATTTAAAAAAAAACAATTGATGAGACCATGAGTGCAAGGTTGAGTTTAATCCTTATTATTTGTCAATTTATTTAAATCAAGCGTAATGTTACAAATTTCGTTCATGCTTTTCAGCTGTTGACTTTAGTACAGAAGATTTTTACCTGAACAACTCACGGCGTCACTAAAATCCTGATGTCATTTCTTAAAACACAGACTACGTCCCCGCCCAAGTTTTAGCAATACAATTCTGTTCAAAAACAATCAGACGGACATCGCATTCTTGATATAAAACAAACAGATTAAACAGCTGCATTGGCCATTCGAGTACATGCATATTCTATTCGTTAACACAACAAGAAAGTGTTTGTTACTCGTGAAAATATCATTTTGGTACTTGGTGAAATATAATACGATTTTACTAGAACTATAAGTAGCAAGGTCGCACTTACTTATATGAAAAAAAGCTAAAATGTAAAAAATCGGTACATATTTAAAAAGCTGAGCACTCTTCCATATCTCTGGTATTTTTCCATATAAAAATGGTATGAACCGTTAAAAGAAATTTATGTGCTATTGTTTGAAGGCCTTACAGCTGCGTTACGTTACAATTTAACTGTTCATAAAATATATTAATTTTTTTTGCTATTGTACTAAAGTCATTATAAGATGACGCTCGTAATTTATTTTATTTGTCTGGTCTTTACAAGAAACGACCAAAAACATTTGATTTGGCCTTCTTTGGGCAAGTTTTCGCATGTTAACACTTGATGCAGAATTCTAATAGGGTAAATTTATCTATTTCATCCAAGCTCAAATTGAGCACCGAAGGACATTAATTTTAATAGAATAGACAAAATCTTTCCATTAAAGTAGGTTTTTAATTTCGTATGTCATTTTTATTTCACGCTGAAACGCGTTTATCATTTTCATGAATTTCATATGTTACGGTGGGTAGTTTAATATGAACCGAAATTTGCACATAAATAGCCTGCCACTCTGATTTTAAAAGACGATAGAAGACTTGATGTTGTTTTATAAACATATATTTTACACGGAGATATCACCATTGGTAGTTATGACTCTGCATATGTTATATGGAGAAATGTAACTCGTTTTGCAAAAGGGCAGATGCCAAGGAGCAAATTAAAATGTTGATATTTTTGACAAATAATTCAGTTAAAGTAACATCTGGAGTTGGTCAACAACATAGATATATATAAAACTGAATATTAACCTACATTACTTTTTATTCATGTCAATAAAAGAATACGAAGAACAAGAAGCTGGTAGATCTGAATGTTTGCAAATGTTCTAGGGATCCGGGAGGATTCTGAATATAAATCGTCTGTTGTTTGTTGTCTCTGTTGTTTGTTGTCTCTGTTGTTTGTTGTCTCTGTTGTTTGTTGTCTCTGTTGTTTGTTGCCTCTGTTGTTTGTTGCCTCTGTTGTTTGTTGTCTCTGTTGTTTGTTGTCTCTGTTGTTTGTTGTCTCTATTGTTTGTTGCCTCTGCTGTTTGTTGCCTCTATTGTTTATTGCCTCTGTTGTTTGTTGTCTCTGTTGTTTGTTGCCTCTGTTGTTTGTTGCCTCTGTTGTTTGTTGTCTCTGTTGTTTGTTGCCTCTATTGTTTGTTGTCTCTGCTGTTTGTTGCCTCTATTGTTTATTGCCTCTGTTGTTTGTTGTCTATGTTGTTTGTTGTCTCTGTTGTTTGTTGTCTCTGTTGTTTGTTGCCTCTATTGTTTGTTGCCTCTGCTGTTTGTTGCCTCTATTGTTTATTGCCTCTGTTGTTTGTTGTCTCTGTTGTTTGTTGCCTCTGTTGTTTGTTGCCTCTGTTGTTTGTTGTCTCTGTTGTTTGTTGTCTCTGTTGTTTGTTGTCTCTGTTGTTTGTTGTCTCTATTGTTTGTTGCCTCTGCTGTTTGTTGCCTCTATTGTTTATTGCCTCTGTTGTTTGTTGTCTCTGTTGTTTGTTGCCTCTGTTGTTTGTTGCCTCTGTTGTTTGTTGTCTCTGTTGTTTGTTGTCTCTGTTGTTTGTTGTCTCTGTTGTTTGTTGTCTCTATTGTTTGTTGCCTCTGCTGTTTGTTGCCTCTATTGTTTATTGCCTCTGTTGTTTGTTGTCTCTGTTGTTTGTTGCCTCTGTTGTTTGTTGCCTCTGTTGTTTGTTGCCTCTAAGGTTTGGTTTCAATCAGTTGTCATTGTTGCAGTGTTAGTATTTAAATTACAGAACAAGCGATCCAGATGGCATGGCTGCAGTTCAGTTCTTACGCTAACTAGTTCGAGTAAAATATAACAAGAAGGCATAACGTGGCTTGCATGCAACATGTTTTGATCATTAATTAGATATGTCCGCTTACAAAGATATTTTACTTTACTACAAAACATCTTGCATCTATATCAATCAAAATTTCGGCAAAAATATGTGATAACAGCTGTCTACCAGCACGTGAAACGTTTTTGCTTCTAGTGAAGAGATAAAATTTACTCTTTGATGACACGTGTTAAAATTCCTTCTTATACATAGATCACGTGCATTCAAATGTTTGTTTCACATGTTGAAATCTTGGTCTACTTGCATATGGATTAAAATCAACTTTTTACAATAATCTCTATCGCCTGAACCAATCGTCGGCTTACAACAGCCGGTCCATTCGGCATTCACTATAGTTTTCGCCGCTAAGTTGGTTTGATAGGAACCTGTCATCTCTTTACTACACTGCAGGTCCGTTGGATGACGTTTCAGTATGTAATGGTGTGCACATGAACGTGCGTGGGACATATCATATCATTTTATCATTTTCCCTATCTTCCCAAACGGGCAATACCTTTAAGGTAACATTTCAACATATGACACGGATTACGGCACTTGGCTTTAACTTCATATCCGTTCCGAATAGCTGAATTATTAATTTTTATCGGATCTGAAATGGAATGGAAAGTAATGACTATTAATTTACATAAAGTCAGGGGAGCAATAAGCCATTTAGAGTGTGTACCGCAGTGAAACTTTATGGCCCAGATAGCATCTCCGTAGCGGAACACAAAAGAACTGCACAATAATGAACAAACACCGTGTAACGCTGAATTATTCTACTTATAGAATTAATACAAAACTTGAATCCTAATAGGTTAAATAAAACTAGGTATATGAAGCCTATCAATCTACTGAAACTTTCAATTACTGAATACATGGAGACTGATAGTTGTATTTCAAATTGATGTTATCAGGGACCTTCTGCAAAGAAATAAGTATTACGTTTTGACGGGGATGTCATTAAATAAGATTTATTTGGAATAAACGACTACGTCAAAGAATCTATGGAAATTTACAAGCCTTTGGAATTGTCATTGTTTATCATTCTACCCGTAATGACATAGTAAAAAATAATTGCAAACTTGATGGCATTCTATTCAGTGCCTATCCTAATAATAATAATAATAATATATAATTCATAGAAAAAATGACTCTTCTTTTTTGTCATTGCGGACAATGAATGTTCCGAGTAGTCAGGCTTGATAAATTTTTGGACATGTCATATACTAAATAGTTAGATCTAAGTCATTAGAACTTTATATTTTATGTACAAAACAGCAAATATTCTCCATTATTTAGTGAAAGAAGTAAGCTGATATGGTTAAAGGTTTTTAGCTTAAACAGTGAAGTTCATCGCACAGCAGAAGCAACATTGCAATTTCAGTTGAAGCTTACATTTGTGCTGTAAATACTTTCAGTTTATTTTCAGAAAAAAATGTTTTAAAGACACTTTTTAGTTGAAGCAAAATTAACTGTCATTTAACGCTTTCATTTGTATATTTTAGTTCAGTTGAATATATGGCTGTACATTTCTTTAATTATTTTTATTGTTTTACTGTTACATTCAGATATAAAATATTTTGCGTCAATTATTAGATAATAATTAAACATGACAATAATTTATCATTGACAATTTTATGAGATGTTTCACAATGATCTTATTTTAAGTATGTGTTATTGAAAATTTATTTCAATTAATAAGTTATATATTCCTGTAATTTCTTCAAGTCTTTTCTGGAGAGCCTTTTGTCTGAGAAATTTTGTTTATGACTAGAATGCGATGAGTTTCTATAGAACTGTCTTAATACTGAAATAATGAAGGGATTTAATGATGGACCAGGCAGTCTGTTAAAATATCATGTGTAAATTTTATTGTTTTAATCAGGAGAGGTATTCGATTTTCTTTTAAATTTCATCTTACCTTGTGTAATCAAAGATCTGAGATTTATGAGTATTCAGGTTGCAACAGAATTCAGAGTAGTTAAATAAATTCTACAAGAATATGAGGAAGAGTTGGACATACGTCAAAAAGATGTGGATATTTATTGCTGTGATTACCTACAGCTCAACCAATAACAGTCAAACATATCATTTACTTTTGAAGTCTTACTGTATGTGCATAAATAAATAAATAAATAAATAAATAAGAAAACCTTTAACTATAAAGACGTATGTTATCAGTTGTTGTCACCTGATACAAAGTACAGTTCGACATCTCTAAGACCTCTTAAATTAAACTACATGTTTTCACTGTGATTGTAAATTATTTTGTCACATATATATTTTGGCTGTATTTAGTGGTAGATTTAGTGAAGAAAAAAAATAATAACAGTACAGTCTTCCAGTCGAAGCAGATTGTTTGCGGTGAAACGTAGAACTAGCACTGCATTAGATAAGGAGCTATACATGTACCTGCAGATTGTTTTTAGATTAAACACCACCAAATCAGTGCTGTCGGGAACCAGTCAATTTTGTGCAGGGTTTGTGCGGAGCTATAAGATGACAATGCTGTCTGATGGTCAAAAATGGAAAGGTTGTTCTGAAAATCATTACTTGAAAACAACACATATATTGAAGAACAAATTGAAATTAGGCATAAGTGTGACGGACAGTTCTTGGCTATTTTTGTCGTTTTAAAATAAACAGGAAATTTCGACAGATTGTAACAAAAAATACGGTATACTTGGAAGATATACCGGAAAAGTTGAGAGGTCATGCTATGAAAAAATCAGAATGAAATTGTTTCTCTTGATTGATTCTTCCCAGAAATTGGCAAAGGTAGCATCTTCAGATGCTAATAAAGTGAGATTGGGACTTGATGTTTCATTGAAATATTGTAGGATTTGATTTAGTTGTGTATAACCTATTATAATCTTGGTGCATTGATTCAAAAATAAATTTACTATTTTATTTTTAAAACACTAAGTAAAATTAGAATTCTACAAATTAGCCAATTACTTCTGCATTTTATTAGCCTATTTATTCAAAGATTTTTTGCTAAAATGTCGACTCGATTTCTGCTTATTCTGAACATCAACAGGCATTTTAATAGCTTTTATTTGATGTATTATTCTAATAATGCTCCCTTTACACGCATTGTCTATTCAACCTAAACAATAAATAATGGGATATTGAGGATATGCTGGTTTATTCATTACATCTCGAGTTATTTTGTGTGCTGTGATAAAAGAAATTAAAAATTACTGTGATTTAAAGTTTAACAATGAAGAAATATTTTGTCGGATAAAACCGTCTTATATCATGAAGACGAACATAAGTTGAAACAAGAGTGCGACTGAACACACTGGCGTAATGTCAGACACCATTAACAGAATATATATTCATATTTGAAACATAGATTTGCTGCTGTAAAAAACTCTGCTGCAGGCTTAGCATGTGTTCAGTGACGTATTACTCATGTGATCGTTGCTTTTCTAAGCTCATAGTATTATAACAAATCATAAACTTCACTAATATAGACAGCTTTCAGGAAACAAGACTCTGCAAGCGTCTAGATGGTCCTCATATTACCAGAAGGTCTTCAATAGTCTGAGCTGTCACCGCAAGACAAAGGGGTCCTTTCACAAAATGACTGTCCTCGTAAGCATAAAATGTATCTTTAAAAGAGTTGAAAAGACAAAGTTTTTAAAAAGAATTTATATGGTTTGAGAAGCATCAATCATTTAAAACGACAACAAAAACAACAACAACAGCTGAAGAAGAAGCAAACGACAGCAACAGCAATTATTATTAACATTATTATCCTGACATAAATAATGTTTATTTTTAACAGCAGTTAGAGCAGCGATAGATATGTTTCTGTAAGTAGTAATCAGATTCTACCATTTTAAGGGTCATTCTCTTTTTTAAACTTTGAAATGAAATCAGCAATTATTTGGTCCGTTTCACCCCTTTGAGGATGGTGTTACGGCGGACCCCGATAATATGCTGACATTTGGCGCCAACATGAATAATCATCACGCACATCTATACCCCGTTATACGCATTGTGGTTCTCACGAGTGTTATATTTCAGAACGGGCACTGCAATTGGCACGTTATAATTTCTTTTACTTCTTTGCTCAGAGACTTCAAATTGTTCTGATACGTATTATTTCAGTAAGTTCCATTTAAAGGGTTTTAAGTAAAAAAGCTCTACTATAGTGATGTCCTTGAGATTTAAGGACGAGACGTCTTGTTTCGAAGTGCGAGGTTAATTCTTAAAGAAAGAAAATATGTTACACACCCGACGTCATTGAACATGCCTTTTTGCATAATGTCAGGTTACACTTTAATCCCTGGGCATTTTCTTCAAACAAAATAGATGCTGCGATGGCGTGATAATGTCTCCACCAATGACATCAACAAATGACAAATTTCTTCCACCACCGATTCTCTTTAAACTGACAACGATATCCGAGGCGAAATAAAACAATAAAATATAAATTAGTGCCGTGAACAGATGTAGTCACGGAGTTATCAATCTATCATAAGAAAACAGCGAGATTTGCTGCCAAGATGAACAGGTCTGCGGATCTGATCAACTTAATCGAAAAGCGATCCGGGAATTTTCTGTAACACGTGTTTGTTGTCTAATTACGTTAGCACTGATCACTTTCTGGTCTCCGTTGTGTTTGTTAATTGTATGACAACCGAGTAACCTAAAGAAATAGGAACGCTCGCAGAATAGAATTTCAATTAGAGGAATGATCGTGTGATAATGCTCCTGTGTAAGCTGGTGTTGGAATATCAAAAGGTTTTCATGATAAAAAATAATAATTGCTGAGAATCTTTTTTTGAAATAGCACACGTTTTCGTCAGCGTTTAATTTTTACTTGTTGACGTAAATAATTGTTTTGGACACGACTTTCATCTGGATATAAAAAACTTTACCAGCATTAAAATTCAGTTTATACATAGCTACATTTCTAATTTCTACAGCTAGATTTTCAAACGTTATTGGAATTCATATACCAACAATAACATAATATTATATGGTAAAATAAAAAAGTCTGTTTGTTGGCTAAGGCTTATTTATTCTCTTCAAAAATAGCTAATAAAAATCGATTAATCTCGTTTGGGATTGCAATTTACACTGCTACATTTAAATGTACTATTTTTATCTAACGTGTTATGGTTGCTGCAATATCTTTATTGTAATAACATTTTTATCCTTATTTCAGTTTAACCAAAGCCTAAGCAAACATGACTGTACTGGTACCTAAACAAATGAAAAGTAACTTTAATTATACAAATTTGGTTTAAAATGTCGGTGCATTACTCATTCTTCTAAACGTGTCATTTGTTTCAGTGAGCGTCTTAATCCCATCTTCTGCACAACCCCAAGTAGCTTTTGATGTTTCCTTCATCAAAGGTACCACCCACTTCCTCAAGTCGTCTGCTCGAATTTTACTTGCCCCACCTGATTAATGCCTTTATAATGATACCTGTTCTAAAACAAGGCTTTGTCATTCATCATCTTCTGTATAACATATATTAATCCATGTGATGAATTTACAACGTGGCAACAGGTTTTAAAATCCACGGCTCTAATTTCAACGATTTAATTTTCCCTTCGGGACGAATATTTATCAAAATGTTGTCCCATTACCCGACGCTTGCCTTGGGATTAGTTTTTCTTTAGATTTTATCCGGTCTTAGAGAGCTCATATCAACAGAACAAAGAATTTTACCTTTGTGATATATTTCTATCCAGTGCATTTCGTTTCATATATCATTTACAAATATCTTGTCATTCTGCTGGAGAAACAAAGGTAGCACTAAACAGACCACGCCCTATTAAAAACTACCAGTAGGGAACGATACTGAATTGTTCAAGTGTCTGGCAATGATGGTGACATTTAGATACTGGTACACTACAAGGAGAGCATACAACCTACACATGTATTCCTTACTTTACAGCTATATTCTCAACAGATCCTTGTCTGAGGGAGAGAAAGTAGCCATGATTGTTTTGATCGGAGAGTTTAACAAGATAACGTGCATCCTTCAGCTTGCATAATGGAAAATATGCAACAACATAAAAAAGATTTGGACTATTTACACCAATGTTGCTGCATTGGTTCGTTATAAAACTGCATTTTTCTTCCTTTCTGGTTTGGCTGATCAAGAAAAAAAGTTGGTAAATTGTTGTTGTTTTTTTTATTTCTAAATTTCAATATTTTCAATATTTTGCTGTTTCCCCAGCCTTTCTCGGTCCTGATGGGAATTGTTAGGTATACGGGTGTTATCTGTATTCGACATTAATTTGAAACTTGAAACCTGTCTCTTGATCACACGTTAGATAATTCAGATGATGTATTTATAAAATGTCAAAATGCCAGAAAATGATGTGAATATAAAATGATGGATAAAAAAAACAATTTTGTCGTGATAGGTAGGTATTTAAAAGTAAACGCCTAGTAATAGGTATTTTGATGGGATGAATATAGATTTTTGAGAGATCGACATTCCAAATTTCGTCTTTCAGTTTTTCGGGATTTTTTTCTTTCTCTTTTTTATCTTTTTTTCCTTCTTTCTTTCTTTTTTTCACTACAGTTTTAGCAATTTATGCAAGCCAAAGAGGACCATTTTTGAAATAACCATAAGCTGTTGTGGTACTCCAAGAATGTCACTATATAAAAATGCATTTTATTTTTCATAGATGCGGTGTTAAATTGTAGTAATAAACCGTTTTTTATGATTAACATTTAACTTCAAAACATATACAAGACTTGAAAATTAATAAACCATTCGGTGATGTATTCTAGAATTTAACTTATGCCGCCTTTATTGTTTCCGATGCGCATGCGCATGCCATCGACCAGCTGAAGAAAACAGCTGGATTGCAGTTTTGGCTTTCATTGCTTGAATAACAGGTGCTTGACTGTCTTAAAAAGTGAAACGATGTTTTCTTTTGCAAAATAAATCTTTAAGGATTCCTACATCTGCATACAAATAATTCATTTCACTTCATTAGAATTCTTTTCAGAACTAAGAAAATTATGCAAAGCATCTTCAAACACTCATTATTTTCTTTAGTGTTTTTGTTAAATCCTCATCAAACGGCTTGTGATGCATTTCTTTATTGCTCTGCCGGTTCCATTTTATTCTAAATTAAGTAACATACTTTTAATTCGCATCAATAAATTGAAAAGCGGAAATCACATGCCATGCTCTGATCTCAATAACTTATTCATAATCAAACCATTGTTTTGTTTTTCTTTATTTTTGAACTGATGACAGTTCCAAATAAACCAGCTTTCTCCAATAACTAAGCTGGTGTTTTCGTTTTATGATCAAACGCTTTCAGAGATCTAAACAACGCTCCTGCTTGGAAATGTTGAAAGGATTTGAATTTCTGGTTTCCGTGCGAACTGATGTTTTTATTTATTTCAAAACAGAAGTTAAAGGTATGGACGAGAAGTAAGTTAGGGCATATTAGGTAATAGCACATAACCAAAAGGTATCATTTGAGATCATTTTACCACCAGAATTCTTATCATTAATGGCATAAAAGTGTGTGTTTGTTATTCATTAGTAAGATTGTTTCTACTCCAAAATACAGCTAAAATTTAAACAAATTTGTTCGCTGTGTAATGTTGCTGCATTCAAAAGCAGACAAAAATTAATGCTATTTCTTAATATATTTTTTACTTTCTTTGTTTTTGTATATATTTCAAGACCCTTTCAATAAAACACAAATATTCACTGAAACTGCGAACGAACTGCCTTTTGTTAAAAATCTTGAAGTCGTAAACTTTATCGTCCTTCTTTTGCTGGTTAAAGTTGCTACGTAGCCTACTTTTTGCAAAACGTTCAAAAGGGTCTTCATCTTTTGCATATCAGATAAAATCTCACACTGCTGGCTTTGACTTGCAAATTTTCTTCCCTTTACCTAATATATTTTAACGCAATGGCGGATTGAGACAAAGGGTCTTTTGTTAAGGGCATTGTAATATCATGAAAACTACAAGATTGGTATAGATTACCACTAATAAGACATGAGCACTTCGAGATAGCTGTCTTTTCGTCTCCAATACAAACCACACACAGTTGTGGTGGAAAATAGTCATCTTTAGTCACGCAAGTTACAACTTTACTGCTAGGCTTGTGACATTGAAAACTCGGTACTTATAAGGTTATAAGTAGAGGAAAGTCATTAGTTTTAGATAATTAGACTGTAATTGCTCGTCTTACCATTATCACTACATGTAATTGTAAAATGACTTTAGTTTATATTGTAGTTTAAGCAGTGCTTGACAAATCTAGATCATACATTTTAACCATGTTGACTGAAACTACATTTCCTCTGTTCTACAAATAAACAGAAATGTGTGCTACAGAGTTACTTGAGATGTAAAAGTAATTGTATTTTTTGTCTACAAACGTTAAGTATTGTGATAATAAAATGGCTGGAAAAGATTCAGTCGAGGCCAAAACACGAGGAGTCCAAAAATATTTCATTTTTGTAGAAAGGAAAATTTTCTTATATATGTTTGTACCCTAATACTATAGGTCTCTTAAATTTGTACAAAATTTCTTGTACGTTCTTCGGTAAAAGTTTTTATTATTAAGAGTATTTCACATTTTTCCATTTCGTTCAAAATAGGTGAAAATGTTTTCTGATTTAAATAAACAAGAAACAAGAACACTGCAATCTTCATGTTCGTAACATTCCTGTCTAAACATCTTTAAAAATCATTTTATCATTGCAGAATTTTGCATCAAATTATATTCAAAGTTTGTGCTTGTTTGTAAATGTGTTAATTGTGTTCTGTTTCGGCAGATACTGTGCGTTATAAACGGCCTTTCTTTAATCTCAAAAAGATCATACATAGCCCATTCTTAAGGACGGCAACCTCTGTGGACCGAAAATTTCTTTTCCACCAAATAATTTTTATTTCATCACATTACCTTTTTATTTATTTCACATTGCAAGATAATTTTTCTCTAACTATTTAACCATTTTATACCCATTTGATAAACAGATGATAAAGTTGACTTGTTCATTCATTTACGTACTTACTTTCTAAAGAATAACGGTGACTAGGTGACGAAAACCGTTATTTCTTTCATCAGTATTTGAAAAGAGAGAGTATTGAATGCCTAAACCCCCGTTCACTAGATGCAACCAAACCCAGCTCTATACATAAAAGGCCTCATCTGAATTCAAGCTCATCTAGCCGTGTTACTTTAATCTTAACCACTTCGTCAGTTTTCTATAATACAACACTGCTCTCAACTATTTTTGTATTCAGTCCCCTACAATGAAGGTTTAAATTTTGTTCGGTTTTAAATTTCTCATATACTACCGCGAAGATCTTATCTCCAGGTTCGACAGGCTTTGTGTATGTTCATGGGCTGGAACTGATAAACATTTTGGGGAAAATCGCGATCATCTTAAAGATACATGTACCCCGTTCCTTGAATAGACTGGCTAAAGACGCACCTTACTTTGATAAGATTACCACATTGTTCATGCACTCAAGAACGCTGATGAACCTTTGGCTGTAGCTTGTTTCAACTTTAGTTTCAATTCGTGTCGTCCGTTAACTAATTAGACAGATACAATCGTTTTTACTGCCCCTACCACATAGTGTGGGGGCATATAGATTTGCACACGTACGTCTGTCAGTACGTCCTTCCGTATGTACGTACGTCCCGTTTCTTGTGTGCGCAACTCCTCCTACACTCATGGATGGATTGGAACCAAACTCGCACACATGATGGGTTGTTGTGCAAGAATTAAAGATTTTTTTCTCGGATCAGTTTTCACTGGATTATTGCCCTTTTGTTGGTTCTTCATACATGCCATATATATATGTAGTCAATCTTTTGTGCGCAACTCCTCCTACGCCCATGTTTAAATGTTTGCATACTTATTACATACATATAATAACCTAAGTAATACTGAAATCCAATGTTTTCATAGCTACATAAAATAATTACCATATTGTTAAATAGATGAATGAGTTATGGAAGAAAGGCATTGTTAATGAGTTATGGAAGTAAGACATTGTGAAAGAGGTATAGCAGCTGACACAATTTGAAAGAGGTTTATTTGTACCCTTAGCCTATCAAGCAATTAACTATATATACATTGTTTTCCCTGTTAATGAATTCCCTTTCTGTAACAAATTCCCAATTGTGGGGTCGGGCCGGCTAGCTCAGTTGGTAGAGATTCGGATTGTCAATCTTGACGATCCCGGTTCTATCCCAATCAGTGCTGGCAAAATTTCTCCGTGATAATTGATCTCAGACAATGCGTCTATAGGTCATCTGTCCCTCACCTCTGAAGCAAGTGAGGAAGTAGTCAGTCACTTGTGGAGAATTTGGTTAGTAGACTGGTTCGATACCCAGGAAAACTGGTTAGGTGAACTGACCGCCGGGATATGACCTTAGCTGTTAAACTGTGATTAAACCCCAATAAAGCCAAACCTAACCAATTGTGGGGGCATCAGTGTCCGACAAGTCTAGTTTACAAATGCATTTCTACCAAAAACCTTACAAATTGTGTTGACATATATCACAAACTTTTGAACCTGACTTGCCTGGATGATTTTATTTACCGTGGACTTTCTAGAAATGTTCAAGTTCAAATGTCTTTAGTAGCACAACTGTAACCTTTCCTGTACTTGTGCATTTTAGCAACCATTGTAAATCTTCAGAGGTTCCGGTATTCCAAAACTTTCAGTTCGGGAACTTGCTCTGAGGTACATATATTTTTTGGAAATCTTATCTTATCTTCTACGCCAGCTCTGTGTTTCTGTTGTTATAGATGTTGCGGGTGTTGGGTTTATGTCACTTCCCATTCAAAGAAAACTATTTTCCCTGGTGAAATTTAAATGCGTTTTATTGCAATCAGTAACTTTTTGCACAACAAAAGTACAACAAAACAAATATATAGCTTTTTGTTCTATAAACCATTGCCTGCTTCCAGTCAAAGCCATATACAATACAACGTGGGCAAATAATTAGACGTTTTCGCTCATAGAAGAACGTGTGTTACCTTTTGGCAAGTCTATATTTTCTTTATGATCATTACCCAAACATAACCGGAGCCCAGGAAACGCCGTTAGATCCTATCTCCATATTGAAACAAATTAGTGCACATGCCGCCATCTTGCTTCTTAAGACACTGCTGATACGCTTGTTTAAGTACTTAATGACACGCTCATTTAAGTACTTAATGAAATGAAATTTAATTTTGACAAGCGTTAATATGCAATATATATATGAAACGATGATTTATTCCTGAAACACGTTATTAAATTGCGAAACGTATATAAAATATATTAAGTTTGAAGGTTTTATAATAAGAATATCTGATTACATCTACTATTACGTTTAAATTCATTTCATTCAATCATTCCAACTTTTTCTCTCTGTATTTTTTTCTTGCGGTTACATTTCCGAAATGTTTGTGGGGACAATATTCAAGACGATGTTTGTTAACGAGTGAATTTAGAATATCCGAGGTTCTTCACCCAAAAACTAAAGCATGCTTTGGAAAATAAAGGACTTTAAGTTCGACATTGCTAATTTTATTGAAGATATACTCACAGTCGTTAGAAAAAATAGGTGACTGTAATGAACAGATACCATTGTCTTTTCCTGTGACATCACGACAGGTTAAAGGGAAATAAAGAAACCCAAAAACAACAACAACAAATGCAAATGACAATAACAGGCGATTTTCTACATTTTGAAATCAACTGTTTAGCATAGCTGAAAAGAAAAATCCACAGTTATAACGGATAAAAATATTCCATACATGTATTCATATATAGCTGTGTATGTATCTGTTGGAAATTTCTGCACCCAAAAGCTTTTATTTTAATTGAAAGATGTAGGTCTGATTAGAGTTAACATCTATCCCTTCCGTTCGAGAGAAATAAACTATTAATATGTTATATGATATATGGCTGGGCGACGCGCAGAACAGATTGTATAGAAAGATACGGAATCCACCATATTTCATTTCTTGTCTTTATAATTGATTGCTTGGGATCACTAATGAAAATGATCACAGCTATCCCATACAGTTGACAGCCTAGACATTGTCTGTGGCGTTCACAAATGTTACGTAAAATGAAATATAAATGTCTTTCATCAATATCTAAAATAACTTTGATTTTGAACTTTTCCTTTGTAAGCAAGATAATATGACTGTCAAATAGATGGTCCTTTAAAAAGGCAACAGCCGTCAGAAAGTGGCTTGTGCAAATGTGTACATGTACATAAATACCTTTATATGAATGTACACTTCTTCAAAATTGTTTTTTAAGTATTATTATTATCAGTGGGGTATTTAATTCTGAGAAAAGACTGTTATAACACTCAGAATTACTCAGTTTACTTGGCTTGTATGCGTAGCGATCATAGCCAGTGTCAGTTCTGAACGACTGGTGTTATGTTTTTGACCAACTGTATTTACCCTAAACCATCGTTTCTAAATGCCATTGTAAACGGTCATATATACACCTCTTTCCAGTTCAAATACCATGTATCGAACTTAAGTTTTCTTTCATTTCCTTGCTGACAAGTCAGATGTGATCGTGTAAATGAAAATCCTTTTTATTCTGCACTCATTCCCCGATTCTTTAATCCCCGCATCTTAATTCAATATGAGAAACGCGTCAAAATGCCATAGAAAGATTTTCCGATGATTGGTTACCTTCAAAAGACTTTCTCCGCTCCGGCGGATGAACAAAAATTAGATGGGTCAACCTAAATTGAAAATTCTGAGTCAAATAGTGAAGGTTTGATCACGGATTCGTCCTCGGAGAGTTATGAATTTGGGCACTAAACATAATGAAAATTTGTAGGAGTCCCTGAAATGATGAATTAATAAACGAAAATGTACAAAATCTGGTATGTTGCGAGGAAAACAGCCTGGGTCGCAATCAGAACGAGCAGAAACAAAACCGCTGAGAAATGAACGAGATGAGATAGATTGTTTTCTGCTTCCCTTAGAGACCAATAGACGTGTCGTGATAGAACGAAAAATGGTCGTCTGCTGTCATTTTCACGTGATAGAGCAGATTTATTGAATTTTAAGAAATCTCATCAAACAATTTCTAAATTGGCCACCAAACAGTCGACGTTGAGAGCCATGTTCTTTTTATGCTTTTTTTATTAGCATTACTTTACGCACACTCATCTCATGGAAAAAAAATGTAGTTCTTTATCTGTGCCAGTAAGTTTGCTGTTGTCTACGGATATACTAAACTGACGAACTACTTTTCGAATTTTTTTCCGCATTTTAACGATACAAATTGCACAAGTATTATGTGTCTAATGGCATACCTTATTTTACATAACCAAAAATAGGTAGACATACTACTTATATTAGATATGGTGATTAGTAAACACTTTGCTATAATTTAGTACTAGAGCCAATTTGGCGATTCCTTTCAACGTTTTGTATCATCTTGTATG
Organism: Cyclina sinensis; assembly: GCA_012932295.1. Lineage (NCBI taxonomy): Eukaryota > Metazoa > Mollusca > Bivalvia > Venerida > Veneridae > Cyclina > Cyclina sinensis. Next base: position 4,909,214 of record JAAONU010000007.1, on the reverse strand, counting down.
GCACCATTAGAACATTCAAAACAGTCAAAAATAGTCTTACGGAAATGAACACAATCTAGAGCCAGGTCTATGTATTGTACTATGGACATAATGAACTAGTTGGACAGTATTATTTTAATATAATTGTTAATTAAATAGGCATACCTTAATATAATAGTCAATTATGATTGCCTTCAATGCAGCTGCACTGAATTTAATGAGACCTTGATATATTGTTAACTATTGAATTAAAGCATTGACATGTGTTTGAATACTTATTCTTTTTACGAGGACGTGCTGTTTAACGGTTTATATAGTAAAGAGATAATTTTATAAATACAATGAAACTGATGGCAAATATCAAAACACCTTTCAACACAACTTTATTGCCTTTAATTTCCCATTGTGTTTAATTGTTAATCCTTTTAAATGAACAGATTAATAAAGTTGTATAAAGAGTTGGTAAATATTCGCGTGTCAGATTACTATTTTTATCTTCCAAGTGGTAGAGGACATAAAAACTCCAAAAAATGTAAAACATATTGTAGGAACAATGGTTTTAGGGACTATAAAATGATTGTGACTGTGCCTTGAAATTTGAGCCGGTTAGAAAGATGCCTGATAAGCTATGGGTTATTGGAATTTATTCCTAAAACAACACACAGGGACTTGTGAGTTTGTCATGCAAATATATTTTGATAACCTGAATCAGATAGTATGTCCTTTTAAGTAATATTTCCTTGTTCTTTTTTACAATAAAAAGCATGTATAGAATTATGGAAACGGATGACACGCGCGCATTTGATCTCTTTATGATGATGAAGTTACTTTTTATCAGATGTAAAAAAGATAAGATGAGCGGATTTATTACTGATTGATACGCTAGTACGTACAACAACTTTTTCCTTATGTTTACACAGTCGACTAGGAAACCTGAGTATCTAATCATTTGATATTGCCAAAAGTCGTTCCTAAGAAAGAATCCTTATTTATTCTCAAGCCATCTGTATGGCTAAAAATTATTACAATGAAGCATATTTTCATTGCCAGCATGCATTGTTCAAACTACACATCCCTGTGGAATAATAAAAACTTTTTTAAAGTATAAATGTACGCAAATTTTGTAATGTCATTTCTAAATTTTGCCAAACGTACAAGCAGATAGTATCTAGCATTGATATATGGCATGACAAAATATCGTTCTTGTCACGATATTCGAGTAATTTTTTTGGTTAATCATTCAAGTGACGTGGAACAAGGTGACTATCAATCCAGGTAGAGAAAAAGTCATGTAGTTTAACCACTTCATTTTTCCTCTTACAGCCAAGAACTTGACAAACTATTTTCATCTGAATCAAAAAATATATATATATTTGTTATTTCGTTCATTTCATTTACATTTAGTTACTTTGAAAGCTTAGTTTCACATTTAAAAGAATTATTAAATGAATCACTGTATGCTGAAGTCTGAATCTACAACAGTTCCGGTTTTTGTTCATGTAAAATAGTAAAGAAATACAAGGCTCTGGTACTGACACTTCTGGGGACCATACATTGTGCAAACCACAAGCCATCGCAAATATAATACTGTAAGGAAGCCTCACAGGAAAAACTCAAAGATCTTTACGTGTGGCAAAACACAAACTTAAACGTTGTCAGTCGAACTGAAAGCAGCATAATTGCGTCATCATACGGACGTCATTAATAAGTGAAAACAATTGTTCAACTGGGTATGATCAACCTCTACGATCCCTGTATTTTCCCTCCATTCACAATATGAGAATGTTATCACCCTTTAATAGTTGTTAGGAGGAAATGCGAATCAATTCATTAACTATCTCGTTAGTTTTAATGGCGGTTGCGGTATTTCCACACTTCTCTGGCAGACTGTGTGAAACTTCACATACGCACCGGTTATGTGTGAATATAATGCCGCAGCTGTTATTACGGTATTAGCACCGCCATAATTGGTTATATTTAATAAAAACAGTTTTTCGTGCATTATCATATTATTTGTTAGAATCATGAGAAGCTAACTCACTTTTATAAGGTAAAATCAATCCTTTCTGTCACAAATTGACTTAGGAAAGAGGTTGCATTTGAACATATGAATGTCCGAAAGTGATTGTAAGATTTATTTCTCAGTAAAGCGCGGATTTTCAATTTCGATTTTAATTTCAAGTACATTTCATACAAATGATTTACTTTTAACTAAAGTGGTCGAAATATTCAAAGACTTAATATCGATCGTCAAAGGAAACTTGAAGTAACACCCTAGATGACTTGTAGCTTGTAGTCAGACCGGAAGTGGACAGTTTCAGAATCCCTCATTCAAAACAAAGTTCAATATTGTAGTAATATTTGAATAAGGCACTGTAAATATTGAAGTAATTACGCCAATGTTTTTATCAATGTGTTAGATACACTCTACTCGCTCAGATCTGATATTTGCCTTGGAGCCATCTATCTTAGTGATTTGCCATGATTTAATGGTGATGAAAATTAATATTGCCCAAATTATCTCGTTGTGTGACGGTAACCATATTGTTTCTAGCACTGGGAATAGTTTTATGGGACATCTAGCCTAGATTGATTGGCTAATCTGTGTGGAACATCTCCGAATGAAGATGAATGTATTGACGATTGTCCCTGTGAGTACTGATATACATGTATTCGTGATTTCGTTGAAATAGCACTAATTCTGTAGCAACTGAACAGAAATAGATCAGACTACGACTTCAAATGTTACTTGAAAAGCTTCACAAAATATGATTCCTGTAAGTAAAAAAAAATCTAAAAATCACATCAGCCTCAAAAGCAGAGGCACTACTTCAGCCGTTAGCTGGGTTTTCGGAAGCAGAGTTGAAAGTACCAAAAATTGTTTTGTAGAAAAATCTTGAGAGTGCATTTAGAGTATTTTACACCAAAGCAGCAGCAAGGGTGTGACCAGTTAGAAACACATCAAAGGAAGTAAAACTACCTGTCAATGTAACATGCGCAGCAAGCGTCAAGCTCTATAGATATACAATGTATGTTTTACCCTTCTAAGTAACACACAGTAAAAAACAATGCACTTCAATATTCCTTCACTTTTGTCTCCATAATTCTCCTCGACGTTCTATAGAAAATCTCTTTCTTCCAGTCACTAATCAGCAGACGACATAGTGGTTCGCTTAATTTACCGCAAAATCATGAACGAAAGTGCCACCCATTTCAGTTTTGCCTGAGGATAACTATTACACGAAAAATAGCTTGAAAATAATCATAAACAACACTGATGACAATATTTTTACAATATTTTCCCAATTATCGTAATTTTCCTGGAGTCTGCGCTTTCTTCCTACTGTGGCCAATAAATTTGAGCAGCGGTAATTATGAGATTTTGCTATTGTGCTTTTTCATTTGTACAATTGCTTAGATGACATGGAATCAGTTATTGAAATGTAATTATACATAAAATGATGGATATGGTTTCTAGATTTCTAGTTATTACCATATTAGGTTTATACATGGTACATGCTGTATAGCTGAATGCTGTGACGAAGTGATTCTGTTATCCTAATTACTGTGCGCTGAAAGACACTTCATCATTCTTTGCTTTGGAAGTTACCGCCGTCCGCTGGGAACCAGATGTCTTTGATTCTGAGACTTTAAACGCCTTTGTTATATTTTCAACCTGTTAAACTGTTGTCGGTGTTGAAATGGTTTGAAATTGTATAACATGGTCTTGTATGTATAAGTAATGAAGTGTTATATATATTACACTGGAGTTTTACTCGATTTGCCGTCTTCAAAGAAATGAGACCGTTCCAACTCGCGTAAATTAATGTTAACGATATACGGTTAGTTTTGCAAAAGCTACAGATGGCCCTTAAATTTTCTTGGCTCCCTAAGGATTATACAGTATAGATTTATGTATGGGGTTAATTTTTGTTGTCGACAAACGGTGTTCAATATTAAAAATGTCGCCGGTGTTGCCATATTCTAGAAACATCCCTATCCATTTCTACCTCCACGGAATAAAACTATTGTGGGTAGCTAAGCAAAATACCTGGATGTTGGCATCTCAGGTAACCGTTTGTGGGATACAGTTACATGTGATGCAAACACTCACAGGTCAACTCAGAAGACAAATCAAACATTGAAGTATTTGAGCAGAAACCTATTTCAGTTTCCATTTCTTTTAGTTCATTGCTTACCAGACCTCGGCCCGAATACAGCTCCAAAGTATGGAGCCCAGACTCGAACCCAAAGAGATTAAGCTGAAACTGTTCAAAGATGAGATGCACAATGGATCAGGTCAAACATTAAGTGTTACAATGCTCCCTTCCCTTAACTTCCGACGACTCGATCTCAGGCGTATAGATGCTAGGTTATCCCTGTTCTAAAGGTATCATTACGAACTGGTTGCTATCTTGATAGACAACAATCTTACCCCTCTGTCCAGAATACCATGTCAAAGTTATTCACATGGCCATGGTTATTTACACCCACCACGGACCACATTGTCCCCGGTAGAAGTTTGACAAAGATAAATGCGATTGAAAACTGACAACTTTCGAGTCGTAACATTTTGTTTCTCTTAAACAAATCTCACATGATATTGGTTATTTTTGTACAAACATGTTACAGATATAGGTTTTGTGTTATTCCTTTACCGTTTCTGCAAAATATTTATGTATTAACAGGTCAAACAAAGCTCGGATAAAATGCAACCTAAACTGTAACCACATCCTACTTGTATACAGTCAATAACGATACATTTCTTTACTTCCATGCAGCCCGCCTCTAATAGGATTTTATTAGTCTTCTGCCTTTGGTTTTTCAACATGAAAATTAGTAAAACTTCAGTATCATAAAGTTCACGCTTGACATGTCAGTAATTCTCTGGCGGCAATGGTGCGTTCTGGCATAGCTTTCAGACCACATTGTTATACAAACGTTAAATATTGCTGCATATTTCATATTTCATGAGTTTCACGTTCTAGTTTGTAATCCAGTTGGACTAAAAGTGAAACTTGTGTTCAGCGCTGTAAGTTATGTCAGCGGAATCACAAAGGTATTGCGCCTTCACCGACTTCCTCTATTGTTTGATTTTATTAACCTTACCCTTTATATCTGTAACTGATATATTAAACTATATATAGTCCAATTACGTATGTAGCATAGTAAAGTGTAGATATGTTCATAAGATCTGACAAAAAATGCCAACCTACCAGTTTTTCTCAAAGTAGTAATGTCCATACGAAAAGAACAGCAAACAACGACGTCAAAGAAATTGGGCACAATTTTTTGCCTAAACAAGATTTACAGTTGTTGTTGTTTTTTTCTAGAGACTCCACTCCTAGTCATACAAGAGCACCTTTAAAATGCATCAAAATTCTAACGTAAGTCTTACATTATGAACGAAAAGTTCTTTTAATTTCAAAACTTAAGTCTGTTTTCAATACTTTATATAGTTTATATATTCGGACGATGTAATATTTGTATATGCATGTTCATATGCTCGTTTGAATGACCATTATTAGCAAGGTGTTATTGGTGGTAAACAGATCGAATTATCAATTAGAAATAATCGGAGACGCTATCAAATTTCCACATAGTTCTCACTTGTGGTCCTTGGTCCTCGATTTGCTCCAGCAATGAGGATGTCAAATTCAAATTGGCCCGCCCACCTCTATGGGGACGCAAATTTAAGTTGCCAGTAATTACAGTCCTTTACGTAAATTGCATTCGCTTCTTTTCCCAATAAATTTGCTTTCTGTAAAGGCCGATGACAGGTTACAAGTACGTAATTATAAGTGTGCAGCATACTATTGTCCGCCATTGATGACAACCGAACAGGACTATGGGTAATCTTACGCGCACCTGCTGCTCAGAGATTGATTCTCGCTCATTAATGCGTTTAGGGCTTTTTGTGTAAGGTTGGGCAACAAATAAGAAGAGGAAGTTCCGATCTCTTATTCTCCATTATTTTGTATAAATCAAGTGCTAACAATGAGTTCGGTGACACTTTTGCGACCTTTATAAGGCCTAAATTTGTTATTTTACATAATTAGGGTCGAAGGGGGCAAATCAATGCTTCTTTAACTTCTACTGAACTGGTAGCTTGTTTCTAGTATTCTTTTCATTTTTTTTAAATTTAAATACACGTAATTCGAAATGCGCTAATTTATTCAGCCTTTATTGATAAAAACGCATATCCAAATTTGGTGGCAGTGGTGTTTCAAACAAAAGGGCAGATGCCTCCATTGAATGTTGAATAATAGGCCGTGAAATTATGCATTCAGTGCCCATTGACGGTAAAACACTAATTACAGTTTTATGTATTATGACTTTTTGTGCTTCCTCTTTTCCCCTCAGAGTTCTCTGTTTAAAATGCTTGACCATTTACAAGTCAAAACTTAACAAAAGCTGCTGCATTATTTTAGGATTTTTAATACTGTGAATAATGCAGCATTTTTGAATTTCCTTTCAGTGTCTGTCATTTATCCTCCATTGTTTTAACAAAGACTTGTCAGATGAGTTACTACGCATTCTTCACATTTTGAAGACAGCTCAACTTCTGAAAATAAGTTTCTACCAGCTTACACTGTTTTGTCTCATGAGAAAATTCTTTGAACTTTTTCACTAAAAAGTTGAGGGGGGGCACACTTCTGGCAAGTGCGGTGTGTCGAACGTACGTCTGATCGTTTGTCTTGTCCTACCGGAAACAGTAACCCTATTTTAACAAGACCTTTGGTGTGTGTTTTTGTGTTTTTGTTCCTTTTTTACAGTAACTAAAAATGCATCATCTTTTCTACTTACCTTTTTATCATAGCAGTTTTTGCAGATATTTAGGTTATGACCCAGTGCATGTTAGACATTCTTAGCCCATCATCTTATGGCAAAACAACAAACTACAGTAAATGCACATGCGTACTTCATTTGTCCTTTTCGTTTTGCTTATTTTCAGTTATTTATTGCAAAGAAATTAACGAATTTCTGTTTTGTCTTTTCAGATTGGGCATTTATAGGCATCCAGTGCGTGCGAAGACAGCACTTTCTTCAGAAAAAGGATACTGAAGGTTTATTGTTTTACAAGAACTAGTTTGTAAGTCTGCTGATCCTTCTAAAAAAATAAGTTGATACAGGTGTTATATCGCTGGAAAGCATAACTTTGAAAGGACTGTCCGGAACATTTCTTTCAGTATGGTTGTGAAACGTGGGGATTTATTATAAGTTTGTCTAGTAGGCCATTGTCAGCGTTTGCTATTATCTTCTTGTTTTTCTTTTGGAATTAATTTTGGATTAAGTTGTGCCACTAGAGGACATTCCTGCGGATATACTTACATTCACAATAAATCTAAAGGTATTAGTAAAATGTTGATTTAAGTCCAGATAATTTCATTTCCGGAAGTTTTATATTGTTTTTATCGAGGGTGAACAGAGTTCTTTTACTGGATATAAACACATGCTGGATATATATTTTTGTGTTTCACTGGGATAGCATTTTTCTACCAGTTTTGGATTTAACAACAAAAGATCTGGATATTCCTCATGCAAGACTAGCCAGTAGAGATGAAAACATGTAAGTATAAAACATATCCATAGTTAACATGGCATTGCAATCGTTTTCTTTAACATAGCTTTAGATGGTTCATATTATGTTTGAAATAGTGAAAGAAAAGAACAGCATCTATATTGCTATTTTTTTCCTCATCAGTTCGCAAAAACGAACAGCAATCTGGCCAATAAGAACGAACTTACAGTCGTCACATGTTGTTGTGTTGGTTAGGCAATGTTGCTTTACAAATGACTGTTATTCCAATACGGTGTTATGCGTACTTATATCACGTTTATCAATTACGTTTGATCTTCTTGCATTTTGAAGTTAGATAGTAAGACTTGTTCAAAAGTTACATAGTAAGACTTGTTCAAAAATTAGATAGTAGGACTTGTTCAAAAATAACATAGTAAGAATTGTTAAAAAGTTAGATAACAGGACTTGTTCAAAAGTTACAGAGTAGGACTTGTTCAAGAGTTAGATAGTAGGACTTGTTCAAAAATTACATAGTAAGACTTGTTCAAAAGTTAGATAGTAAGACTTGTTCAAAAGTTACATAGTAAGACTTGTTCAAAAGTTACATAGTAAGACTTGTTTAAAAGTTAGATAGTAGGACTTGTTCAAAAGTTAGATAGTAAGACTTGTTCAAAAGTACATAGTAAGACTTGTTAAAAAGTTAGATATTAGGACTTGTTCAAAAGTTACATAGTAAGACTTGTTCAAAAGTAACATAGTAAGACTTGTTCAAAAGTTACATAGTAAGACTTGTTCAAAAGTTCGAAAGTAGGACTTGTTTAAAAGTTACATAGTAAGACTTGTTCAAAAGTTACATAGTAAGACTTGTTCAAAAGTTACATAGTAAAACTTGTTCACAAGTTCGATAGTAGGACTTGTTCAAAAGTTAAATAGAAAGATATGTTCAAAGGTTAGATAGTAAGACTTGTTCTAAGCAACTGAACGAGACGAGAACCAGAACCCGCACGTAGCTTGAATAATTCAAACCAAACATCTAAAACAACAGGAAATTTCCATAACTTTCTTTTTTTTCATTCGACTTATGGTTTAAGCATTCAACATCAAATTTTGAGTCATTTTTATCACTTACACGACGACTTCAAAAAGGGTAGTTGTGATGGATGCTAAATTCATAGCACAGGTAGCCGATTGTTCCCGGAAGTGGGCGGGAACCACATTTTAAGATTATTCTCTCTTCAACTGGGTCATTTAGGTAAACCGTCCTCAATATTATATGAAGTTATTGACTGGTGATAATATTTCCATTCACTCAGGGGAGTTCTTTATGACAGCGAACGCTGGTCAAACAAAAGAAGCTTTCAATGCTGGGATCTCTACGCTGCTGGAACAATTGAACTTCCATTAGATGCTAGGTCCATTCGATTAAAATTGGCGGGTCCAAAACATTGCTGAACATTGTTCGAGGGAATTGGGATTTCTCCATTTTAATTTTCAGCACAACTAATGGTGTAAGGTAGTGCAAGAAAAAAAGATTAAGAAACCCTGGTGTATAGAATCATGATTGATTATCAATAAATAATTTCAAACGATATCGTGTGTAATAATGTGAAATAAGAGACGTGACGCCTCACAGTACTTAGCAATTCCACTAGTTACTACAAGTTAATAGACCCCAGATATTGCATATGACTTGTGTTAAACTTCAAACAGTGTACTTCGGGAAAATCCATGTTAAGTTTCCTACTCCATTCATATAACATTCATAAGACCTTCAGACATACTCTAAACTGACACTTTGAGATACTGTTCTGTATGTCTTCAGAGCTATGCTTCATGAAACAATTGTAGAAATGCTCTAACATAATTAATTGGTCCGTCTTTCCCCTTCATCTTCTTTTTTATATTTTAAGTCAACTAAATCCGAGAAAGGTCAATATAAAAGACTGTCTCAATAAACATCGATGCTACCAGATTAATTGTGATTTTAGATTAATTTTCTGCGGGACTATCGCAATTCGGAGAACTGCTCAATTAGTTATTTGATTGGCCGCTTGATGACTGCTCCGGAGAAAATAAAATCTAATAAAACCATTGGCTCCGTAACACTATTAACGCCGTGTATCAACATGGAAATGTCATTTTTGAAAGAGATGATCATGGCATCTTATTTCCAGAGATTAGACAAATATTTGACAACAAATTTCATTCATCTTGGAATCTTCAGACTCTTTAGAATTAAGCCTCTCTTGGTTAAAAGAGGGTTCAAAATTAAACGCCATTTTAGCATGACTTATTACCGCTCCAACAATGTAGAAGAACTATAATCTGTCCCTTTAATACTTAAATATTTCTTGAGATGCTGATTAAATTCTTCGTCGTTTTGATCATTCTACAGAAAGCTAGACTCAATGCAAAAAAAATCGAAGGAACAGATAAGGAACGCATTTTTAATCCAAATATGTATCTTTGCCCATAAGCAGAGAACGTTTGCACTCTGTTAGAACTCTTAGTTGCAAAGTCGACGAATAGAGAGAAATATTCGACTTTCGGTGCGCTTATGAAATAAATAGAGTTCATTGTTTAGCACTAGATCTCGAGACATGTTCCATCTTGCAGGCATTTTTCTTAGACAGTTTAGCTTTTAATGTTTAAACACTATTCAGTCAAAAGAAAGGCTAACATTTCAACCAGTTTTCAAGTAAATAACATCATCTAACAAACTAATAAATAAAAATCCACAATTCTATTCGCACAACATTTTGCTCTTTCTATAAAAAAATTACGACATTGCCAACATTATTCCAAATTATAGCATTTACTGAGAAATGTATTAATTTTATGTATTTTTCCTATCAGTCATGAATAACTTTTGTCGTATATTCATTCAAAACGAACGCTTGTACGTAAGTTGTAAAATTCTCAGGAATTGTTTTCAGAGAGCACATCTGTTGAATATTGGGACTGGTGGCGCTGGAAGACGACACCAACATATGCTTAGAAATTTAAACTTCATCATAAACATGCGGTCTCCAGGACTGGTGGCTTGTCGAGTCGTATTTCATACCATGTATTATAAATGAAAGAAACAATACAGACTTGTTCTAATAAATGTTATGATGCTCTCAATAATACAGAAAATGTTGGCTCTAGTAATTTTAATATGAATTCTATATATCAAAGTACTTTGTTTAAAGATGAAAACGAGAGTAAATGACAATATATCTTAACGCTTCTGTTTTTTAAAGCATATGCGGGAGGTTGAACTGGCTTTTGATTTTGGAAATGATATCTTGCATTTGATGGAGTTATACTTTGATGTGTGGGGACAATGGGTTCTTCACTGGAAAAAGTGTATCCGGAGTTGTGTCTGGCTATTATTCGCGCGGCAGAAAACATTGATACTTTCAATACGAACTTGGTGAAAATGGAAGTATTTATTTGCGTTACAACTGAATACGACAGACAATTCAAAAGGCGTGTTTATTTGAATAATCACTGCACTTTCTCTATTTGCCTTGCATGGAAAATTTAATTTCTTCTCAAATTTCAACATAATGCTTTCTGTTTAAAAAATGGAAAAATACGACCAACATCAATAAAATATCGTGTAATAACCTTAAAACGGTAATGACCGCATCTTTTAATTTGACTCAATTAAGCAGAAATCTAGATAGCTTCCCATAGCAACAACTTCTTTGGTCAGGGGAATCGTAATTTCCAGCATTTCAGCCATTTGCGAACAACGTCTAGGGTTTCTTAATGAACAAAATCATAGAACGATTGATATTTCTCCTCTCCGGTTCAATATTGTAGATCATATCTTTAAAAAATACATTGTTCTCATAATCGCCACAATTATAGTGATGAAAAGCAGTTTTCAAAGAACATAATGCGTCTAATAGTCCGCGTTTGTTTAACGTCTCCTAGCTTTTAAGGTTGTCAGAAACTTTAAATCACTGAGCGACAAGTTCTGAAAAGGACCCTATTAATTAAACAAAAGGATGCGAGTTGCGGTAATTGTACTTAGAATGATAGATAGTTCTACTAAATGTTTAATGCCATCTATAATACAGACTGGAATTCCTGTAAGACTATAAGGTTTCATATTGAATTTCCACTGTTAGGTTTTAATAGCTTTTAACTTTATTCCATTTTCTGTTAAGAGAACTCTTTCTACAGTGATTATGACTACCCCCGCAACGCCGCGGTGTAACGGAAAACTTTGCTTAAAACTTTAGCAAAAAACATATACAAGCATGTTCCAAGGGGTCAGGGTCACATGAAAACCATTGATTATTTGAATTGAAAGTAACCGACTAAAGGAATAACAGCTACACACCAGTGCGAATAAATTGTAAATAGGTAGGAATTTTTTTTTTTAAATTGTCTTGTATCAAAAGAAGGTCAAACGGTGGTTGCTGACGTCATTATGAAGATGTTGCTTGTATGTGCGAACAAAACGTCTCATACATATTTGTATCAACATAAGCTGTGCAGTTAATGAGTTAAACATTGAATTTAAATAAAAATGTCACAAATGTTTGTCAATACAACACAAAGACACACAAGGACACTGAGTGTTCTTCTCTTACTAAAAGCAATGGCCATTTTTACACCTCTTTTACTCTTTTGTTTATACTGAATACGCTTTGTTCCATGGTAAAGTGAATCGTGTACTTTGAAAACTGAATTGTAACTTCGTTTTTTTTCAAAACATTATAGCTTTAGCGTTCACGGTGTTTTTATGGTTTTTGAATTTAAATATTTGACTTCAGGAAACAGATTTTATATGTTTCAGTATCTATAACTTTACAGATTTACTTTGTATTTACTAGTGTTTCTTGTATTTTCTTATCTTATGTCGTGATTCACCAACATCGTAATAGTAATAAGATTGAAATTTTAACACCCCTTTTTTACGTTAACAATTAAGTACGATGGATTTTATTTAGACTGGCGTTGATTTTAACGAGAATTCACAAGCGCAAAAGATAAAGATGGTTATTTCCATATGTCCAGAATGGTTTGATTAATGCCCGACAAATGCAGTATAAAACATAAAGCACTTAGTGCAGGATTTTTATATGATTTCTCTAAAGTCAACTTTTCATTTGCCACAGTTATAGATTACCTTAACATAAAGCAAACAGACGACGTGAAATCTCCGCTTCTTAGGTACACTTTAGAGGATTTCAAGATAAAATGAGCTCTCACAATTTGATTAACACCTTTATCTGGCCGTCTGTCAATATGCTGGTAACTCCGAATGGTAAATGACCGTCCCATTACAGGTCTACACTCTCACTCATTTCTAAAGGCATGCTACCAGTGTTGTTCAGGTCTTTGAGGGTCGTTCAAGCACCAAAACAGTCCCCTTCTTGTCGATATCTGCTGTGAAAAAAAGGGTCATTTTTAAGACAACTCACAATGTGGACAATCCCAGACATCTAACCTCCTAATGATTCAGTGATGAAATAATTCTTCCTATACCTTTAAACTGAAAAATATCAATCGAGCTTACTTTCCTCCATACTTGATTTAGATCTATATCAACATTTCTTCTTCTCCTTTGGTCATGCATTTATACGATTTAATTCCTCTGCATAATATGTGTTTTCGACAAATTCGTTTATAACATTCATTGAATACACCAACAATCAACTCTCTCTTGAAAACAAATGACCTATTAAGAACAAATGGCGTTGCCTTTTCGAAGGGAGATAATTTGTCAAATACAGTATGTATATCTATGATTTGTTAATCGAGCACATCTGTTAACTAAAGCAACCTACGTAAACGTACTACTATTTTTATAATTTTAGTTATGTAGCACACCCTTCAACTAAAGTTAATTTATTGCGTATCGTTTTTGGATCGGCTTATACACCGATGTAATCCAGATACGGTGTCTCATGCCAAGAAGTCATTGAAAACACGTCGGTTTTTCCGGGTCTCTAGGTTTAGTTTCAGATATAAAATTCTTATTCTTTATTGGTTAGAGTGATAATAAGTAATGAATCCGTTTTAAACCTAAATGATTGTTTTCTTTCAATAGTTGAAATGCATCTTAAAATGCACATTTTGATCTTGTGTTTACGGTTGAATTCTTAGAGACAATCTAACTCTTCATTTACATGAACAGACGCTCGACGGCATTGCCTATTAAATCACTATTGCTAAACATTTACTATACATTATGATTTCTTTCAATTTCTCCCAGTAATCCCGCGACAACCCTGTACCCACTTAATTTTGCTGGAATCACTGACATGAGCTGTCAAGGCGAAGCTTACGGTAGTGAATTTCTAAACGTAATCGTCGTTCTGTTGGCAGACAAAACGTTGTTTCCCGCGCGCTTCCCACGTGCGAGTCACGTGTTTCTTAGTTCGCGACAGGAACTGATGAACGTTGAGAGGAAACGCATGTCCTGGAACAATACGATCGAATTCTAATCACGTTCACCACCAATAAATCATATTTTCTTGATTGACTTGGAATATGCTCAAAATCATTTTTTGCCTGAAATTTAAATTAGGTGTTGTTATCACATTTATTAAACGCAGGCAAATTTCACGCATATTTACATTAATGTGGTTGGCAATTTGAATGTTGAAAGGTAGAGAAAAATTACATAATTAAAAGACAGTTTCATCTATCTGATCACGGAGCAAAGTTCTTAAAACGTAACATTAATTTACATGTTTTCAATCAAGTCAACCTGTGCACCAACCAACGTTAACTATCATCTTGTTCATACAAAAAGCTATGAAACGTTCTGGGTAAGTCGTCTTATTTTCTACATGAAGCTAAATCTGTACATTCGGCTGCATTTTATCCTAAAATACTATTCTATAGTTATGCACGTTTTCTTTAAAAGATCTAAAGCTCTTGTAAACTTTCCACTTTCAGGAGAACTAACTCTTCTTTGCTTTACTTACAATTACCTATCACAATTTGTTGACTATTCAATGATCCAAATCTCAAGGTTACTCATATATTATAACTGAGGTTCTGTAAAAGTTACTCCAACTTGACCCATTTCTAGATTACTCCCTTCCCCCCCATTCCACATACACACACAAATACACATACACACCTCTTCCAAAAACATTAGTACATATGTAGTTAAGTACGTAAATGTGTATATCACCTTCAGTGGCAGCCTTATTTTGCAATTATATGTCTTTGTTGTTTTAGAACGGGTTATTTTTTTACTTCTTTCTCTGCAGAAAAAAATTATCTTGAATGCAGTCACTGTGCATTTTGTTTACATTTGTCGTGAATAAAGCTGTATGGTGAAATACATTGTCTTTATTCTTGCAAAGAAAAATTCATTTCATTGACAAATTATTTATTTACTTTTGTAAATAACATCCTTCTTTGAACAGTCTTTGATCTTTTTTAGATCAACTAATAAGTTAAATATTTTTGGTGAACAGGTGGCTTTATGAAAGACAATTCTTTATGTCAAAGGAAGCTCTTAGGAATATAATTTCAATTTTGGACAATAATAAAAACCTTCCGACAACGAAATTGGCTTTGATTCGCGAAATTTCCTGAGTCTTAGTTATTTGAACTGATTTCATTTTGATAAATATTTCTCACATAGCGCCCATCTGTGTGAAAGAGCACCGCTACGGACATTTATCAATCCGAAGTTAAAATTTTAATCAAAATACTGGGTCCTGTTAAGTTCTGTTAAATCAACATTGTAAATGTTTGAATTCCTGACATTAGTTTCGTATCTCAGTGGCTAATCAGAGAAACACGAGCAAATCTATTGAATACGTATCTATTACATAAATGATAAAGTAGCTCTGTATGATTTTTGCCGATCAAAGCGAAAGTGCAGATAGTGAGGGAGTAGCGATTATATCTCGAATTATTTCAATCTCGGTTGGTGTTTAAGGAGCCGAACCGCACATAGCCACTTCAGTCTCCTGCAATCTTAATCCATAATCCTTCTGTTTAAGGAAAGTTTTCATCACTTTACACGTTTTAAAGGCTCTCTTTGATAGCTGGAGTATCATTGCTTTACAAATACCTCTACGAGATAGAATTATAAGCTATTTTAATTCCATATAGGGGCGGTGACCGCTTGTCTGTTCGGCCATTTCAAGGCTGACAGTAGTCTAGTCACCTGGCTCAGTATTGGAAGTGTTTTCAAGATAGTCTGCCTGGATATTTCAATCCTTAGCTGTGATGGTTTCTTTGCTTTAAAGAAACCTCTACGATACACTTCTCAACATTTGATTTGAGTTTGTTAAACAAATACTTGTCTGCATTTGGCATATACTATTTCATATGGCTAAAAGGATTTAAAGAGCTATGAGATTTGCTCTGTTTTTGTCACTGCATTTTTGTTACTATCTGTATCAGGGATATTATTGCTACTGGGTCGTGTGTCTTGTAAATGTAAAAAACTATTGCATTATTAATACTAAAACCTACCATCTACTGGATGTCGATGAGAAGCATTGAAAAAAAGGGTGGTTTAGGGAGTTCAAGCGTCACCAATTTAATATCACAAGGTGTCCATTTGTTCAGTAAGTAAGTCTATATGACAGCAGGCGTTCCTTCACTTAGTTACAGTATATACTTCGATCAAATCGAACTGATGAGACTAAATCTTTGAGTTTTGTCTATTGTAAAGTCTCATTGAGAAATGGATCTCTGCGTGTACTATTTTCTTGGTAATTGGATTACTCTGTGTTTATAGTGACCTGTTTTTAAGGTATCATGTCCGAGAGAGAGTGTTTGGTAATTGGATTGTGGCGCATTAGGGTATATTGATATTGACGCTGTAATTCAGTTGTAGCGCACATCTCTCTGTCAAAGGCTTTCAAAGAAGAGCCGCAGATTGGCTCTTGTATTCGATCAATAAGGCATATTCACTTCCTCCTGTAATTGTCGCTTGCTGTATGCTATAAGAAATTTCTTGCTGAACGGCGTATCATAGAACCAAATGTTTGGAATTACAAAACCACAATATGTGGTATTCCTTGTATACACTAAAGCAAGAACATTTCAGAACACTGAACCAGCAAGTTATTAATGAATTTGTCTTGTTCTTCATTTCTTGCTGTATTCAGTCATTATAACGTTTTCCTTTATTATTTTCGTTCTTCCTGTCACCTTCACAGCTGTCAATTAAAAATAATTATTTAGTTGCAGTGCATTTTTTTATTTGTTTCAGTGCGCGAAAAAAATGTAATGGCATTTCCTCTGGTTCAAACATCATTTGCTATTTTGGCACACTTTTGTCTTTTGGTATGGACTAAAGTATTATTGTCGTCAACTGGAGCAGAAAACGACACCTGATACGTCTTCACTGCAATTTTGCATAATGGATCGTCCACCTGTAATGAACAAAAAGTATCACCTAACGGTGTCATCCGCAGATAATTGCAAATACTCGGGTAATTTCGGACACCCGGTAATTACCCTTACACTACGTGGCCGCTGGACATTATGGCTAGCCCAGGTGTCCACTACACAGATTTTTATGCTGACCGAGAGTTTCAGTGTTTCCGCCAAAGCAGCATCAAACATGATACTTAAACTGGTTCAAGTAGAAAAGCTAAGCCAGGGAGCGGATGTGGTCCAGTGGTAACGCGCTGGACTTGTATACCAGGGGTCCCGAGTTCGATCCCCCGCTCCTCCACCAACATTACTAATAGTCTTTCGGATGAGACTTTAAACCGAGGTCCCATGTATCAGTGCTATACACTGAGCATGTAAAAGAACCAGGAGTGTCTCTGGAATGGGATGCTTTCTGTATCTTGCACTACCCCCACCACATAAAATAACTAATCTCTTCAGGGGGCGTCGGTCATATGGGACAACCGGTACCGACGGTAAATAATCTTAAACAGATAGAGAAAGCTAAGCCAGAATTCCCTAGAAAGTATATAACAAATGTCAAGTCAGCAGCGATGAAGCAACTGTGTTGTTTGACGATATTTGTATCTGTAGGGCCTATGTCTGTTTTTATCAGTAACCTCTTTGTATAAAAATATTATGAATGTAATCGACTAAAATTGAAGACTGCTGTTGTGCAAACCTCGTTTTCCTTTCCGAAGCGGGCACGTATTGCAAGTGTCGTTCTTTCATATTAGGCTTGTGGTAAGAATTTAAGATTTTGTGATTAATCGGTCAGCTCTCATTTACATTGTCTCCATATAACTGTTTTGAAACCTAGAAAGTCTTCGGTAAATGTAAGGGTGAAAATTCTTCGAGACTTTTATCCTGGACATGCTCTTTGGTTTGTCAAAACATATTCGTTTATACTATAGGTATACAATTTTAGTGTTACAGCTCTATCATAAATGAGCGTTAGACAAGGAAATGATGAAAAATATAAAGTCTTAATTATTTTTAATTATAGTCTAGTCTTAATTTGAAAATAAGCATAAGGTAGGAAAGGCAGTTAAGAAAAAAACTGTGCATTATAGTATCTATGCCACATGGACTGTCTGCTGGTTGTGAGAGTTATGTACCATTGGTAACGGTTGCCCACAGGAACAGCACTCACGAACTGGTTGCTAGTATTGCTTTTGTGGTCGTGCAAGAAGTTTAAATGTTATCAAATGGCATAGACTAATGGTACTTTTTCTTGTTCAATATATATGGCACTACTAGACCTTGAATTAACGATTCACCAGAAAATGGTATAGGTTGTGAAATGAGAGGTCTAACCTACTCTCACCCCCACCCTACACGCACACACCTTGTCGGTCTGCATCGAAGCATCACGTGTCTCATTCATTTTTAATACCGTCGATGCGTAAATCCTTATTTCAACTTTAACTTGGATAGACTCATTAGTTTCCATCGTCTGTTGAGCCAGGGATAAGCTGCAATTTCGATGCTCTGACACGACTGACCCCTACTTCGTAATAAGGTTATATTTTATTCGGCCTCTTACGGAAACTTTGTATAATGAAAATGTCAGGTAAAGCGAGCGTCCCGCTGATCGGGACTGATGAACAATGCACCAGGAGCTTACCAAACGCCTCGGGGTCCGTCGTAACGATTGTTTAAAACGCGGCAGACAATGGCATAGTTAAATGATTTTTTGTGGGTTTGTCACTATACTGTCCAGAAATGAAGTGGACTTGAATTTCTACACCTAGACATAATGAGAACATATCTTGTATAATTCTTCGGGTTTATCTCTTTCATCTTTAGATAAATTTGACGGTACAATGAACGACCGTTAACACATATAATGAAAACTGCCCGAAGGGACACATATAAAATACTTAGACAAGGTTATATTAACACAATTTCCTGCTTTTACGCCCACAAAATTAAAAGATCTGAAAATTAAAAACAGTAGCTCCATTGGTAACAAAAAAGGGTTGTTTGTCTAACAGCGTTCTTTTTAGCCTGAATGAATCTCTGAATGTGTTGCTATAGCGGGTCTGGTTGTCTCTTAAACAAGCTCCGGGTACCTCAAACGTACTTTTTTTTTATCTCTCTCCGAACTGAAATGAATATAGAGGAATACGAACTGTACCATTTAATGTTCTTCAATGCTTTGTATAACCAAAATTACTTTTGACGTGAGAACATTCTAAAAACATTGTAAGCGTAGACTGCATTTTTCACGATAGGGAATTCATCAAATTAGATCACAGAATGTCGTTCAAGAGTCTCGTAAAAAAAGAAAAACAAGAAAAGCACAGAGTTGTTTGTTATTTTTAGACATTCCATGTTAGATCTGAAGTAGATTTTTTATTTAAGCGAATTTTAAATCTCAATGTTTTGACATCAGTTTACTTTCATTTTAGTGCTTGTTACTTTCATCAGCTTTTCTTTTCTTGAGTAAATTTAATCAGTGCTTACCTTTAACACCTGTTTTGACACAATCTAATTATTGTTGACAAGGTGTTGATTGACCTTTGACACTAAGAGGTAGTCGAGTAAATGTCACGTTAAGACCAAGTTTTGATCACACCTTTCACAGAACAAAAGAGAATAGATGACTGCTGTGTTTTGCATTCTCATATTTTACAGAACAGAACAGAAATTTTATTTACAGATCAGGCTTGAACTTTAACAGTTTCTCGTCTTTCCTTAATTACATGCATGTATTAACAACACAGCGAGAGTGACAAACATACATACATATATAATATATATAACATACCAATAGTGTATATACATATATAATACAAATATTATTCTAAGATTCATATTCTACATAAAAGACCTTCATTTAGTAAAGCAAACTTATTTTCAAAATGTCCTTATCATATTCAGACTATTATGATCGGACAGAACAGAACAGATCTTAATCAAACTTCAGTCAATATATATGAGTGTTTTCAAAAAAGTACAAGAGAAAATACAAGCATGTTGCAAGGAACAATATCCTTTAGACAAGTTAAGTTCAAATAAAGAAAAATATACCTTTCTCTACAGTATTCAGATTAAAGTTACAAAAGTTAATCAAAACCAAGGTATGTGAATGAGTGGGTAGTTTGGGGTTGGTTTGGGGATGCCTACTTTTTTTACAAGGACATTTTTTGTTTACGATTAAATCGATAGATAAATCAATCATAGAGGATCAGTGGTCTAGTGATACCTGGTAATCCAGGAATTGCGAGTGCAATCCCCACTGCTCCACTAAACTTAACTGATTGCCTTTCGGATGAGATATTGAACCGACATCACATGTATCAGTGCTACACACAAATCATGCACAAGAACCAATGATGTCTCTGAGGTAGGATTATGCTTGTACTTTGAGCGATAGATAGACATCCGAATATTTTCCGGTTCACTGTCTGTTGTTGTCGGTTTTCCTGCAAAATGGCTCCTCTGTTTCAAGATATATTCAAAAAAGCATGCTTTGGTTTTTGTCTTGTTTAATGTAATTTTTATACTACTTAACATACTTTTGATGTTAACTACGTTAGTATGACAGAAGGTAAAATGGCGACATTAAACCAAATATGTAGTTATCTTTGTACTGATTAAATCAGATTTGTGCTAATTATTAAGTATCTCTGGTATTTACTAATTGAGCATTTCACACATTGTTTAGTATCAGTAGATGTTTTAGTTAATGTGCAGAATTTAGCAGAATTCGGTCCTTCAATGGTTTTATTAAGTCCTTGAAAGTCAAACTTGTGAAAGTGTCTCTCTTTAACCTAGATGCCACCCGGCGGCACATTTGCAAGAGGTATAGTGTTGAAATATTGACTTTGCGCATATATTTGATATAAAATACTCTAATGAAAGATGTGGAACAAAGTACTTTATTTTTGGCTGAGAGAAGATTCGAACGTGGGAACTTCGTCGACCAATAGGTTGTAGGTTTCTAGTGCAAGCAGTACACGTTGTACTTTACAAAACTGAACAGACAGGAACAAGTTCGTACATTTCTTTATGTCGAATCCTGGTCTATTATAATAGTTAAAATTGGCACTCTTTTCTTTGAAGCTATACACATAAAATTAATGAATTAAAAGAAATATTTCTTGAAAGATGTATCTACCCATTAAAACGTGAAGAAAATGTGATTTTTACTGTTTTCAAAATAAATTCGGTCTCATAAAACCATGTTTCTATATATTCATCCCACGTGCACTATCCTGCAATAACCAGCATTCCTCGACAATTTTTGAATTACAACATAATGATTATAGGTAAGATTCTCTTCTAAAGGCGCGCTTTTTAATGTGTTTTGCTACCTTCGTGACAAATTAGGACATTTCATTGGTCATATTCTTTTTCCGATAAAACAGAATTCAGATGTTCCCCAAAACGGTGGGAAAATGTTAATTTTGTACAAACCTACAGGTTCTTTCGCGTCGTTGTATCAACATAACTGTCGTTTCCATGGTAACCGAACAAATCGAGGTGGAAAACGCGATTACTACGGTAAATAGCTTCAGGACTCACACCCTTTGAACTTGCCGAGTAATCCGGAATACAAAACACCCCAAAGACCGCCTAAATTTTTCGCTCTGTAAATCTCCCAAATTGAATTTTAGGTTACATTAGGGATTGGGCTTAAAGTACCCTTTATATTGTTAAATGAAGTATTCTTTTTTCCAAATATATATCAGACAGTAATATCAGACCGTGTTTTTGTATACAAATTTCTGTAAACAGAAAATATATATCGAATCCAGAGGTTCAAACCCTTGTTGCCAAATGAGAGCACACTTTCGGATTGGTCATAATTTGTACATTTAACCATGAAAAGTGAAATATCATTTGCAGGTAAAACACTTTAAAAAATATTCAGTTTGAATCAGGTTGAACAGATTGTGTAAAATACTTAATATCAGGCACCAACCCTGGAGACGGATGTTTTACTCACAAAATCATATAATTCGGATTCAAGCATTTCTGCTAGGACTTGCGGTGAAGCAGCAATTTGCAAAAACTCATCAAACTTGCCGACAACCAAATTATCGTCTATTTAGCGACCCGCCATGACATTTTCTGAAATTGAACACCGGTTTATGTCAATAAAATATAGGCAACTTGAATTGGGAATCCATTAATTGTTGAATTACTTCTATGATTGGGGCGAAAGATAAATTTCCGCTGGCGAACGAAGGCCATAAAACGTCAGAAAATTTAGGTTTCGTGTGTAAATATTGTTTCATAATTGCCAGTCGAAAATTGCTACTTTTCGCTTGTTTATAATAGGTTTTCAAAGGTTTTCACAGTCAAGAATTTCATCTACATTATTAGCAATAAATCGGTTTTGGTTTTTGAGAGGTCAATAGGTGAAACTTGAGTGTGTTTTAGGTATGATCATTTGCGATTGGTAATTGAAAATTTTCGGACAGTGATCAAAATGATTTCATTTACTTTTTAAAGTACATAATAATTTACGTTGTTTATAATGTCTGATTAAATGTTGTACTTCTTTTTAAATCAGTTTGTTGTATGCAAAAGTTTCAGTGAATCGATTATTTGAAACACGTAGAAATGAACAATTCTGAATATACATTTAGCAAATTGTAATAGAAATAGAGAATAAGGTTTGTTTTTGACAAGAACTCTAGAAAATAGAAATAGAGAATAAGGTATGTTTTGACAAGAACTCTAGAAATTTGAATACGTTTTGGAATTGTTTTTCTTGTTTTAAGAATACACTTTTGGGACAAAGTTTATTTTAAAAATATAAATTTTGTGAAATACAAACCTCGAAAATTAACATATTGTGGTGGAATGAAACGTTGTTATAAGTTACTCATAGCTAAGCCCCGTCAATTAGAGAATTCCTTGTGACGGAAGCTACTTTTAAGTACATTCGAAAACGATTCTAATGCGGCGTAATCCGATCAAACGTTTTTCTGTACACAGTTTTTAGCTAATGTAAATATTGTAGAAATTGTTTGTAGAGTTCCCTACAGATATTTGTACAAGTTTTCCACTGGTATTTGTTACCACATTACGAGTGATTAGCTCCTGCCGCAATCAGCGCTATTGTGCCTTTTTGTTCATTACACTGTTACTTCTCATTAAATTTCATATTCTACATTGAACTATATTGAATATGCGTTACATTTTCTGCTTTAACTAAAGCCAGGCTTAACGATTACAATTCATATAAAACTGAATGGGAATAAAAATGGGAGAGCGGGGTTTTCAGGCGGCCTTTTCATACACGCAAAAGTACCCATTGTGTTCGCGTGAAAATCTATATTCATTGCTATTGAATCAAATGAAAAGAATTTGTTACTATTATCAGTGGCCACAAAATATATTGTTAGAAATTTGAAAAGGCCCTTTCTTATAGCGTTACATATAACATTCGTATTTAGAGGCTAACATTCTAAAGAAGAGAGAATTTGCAAATTCTGATACATTTTAGACTTTGTCGCCATGAAGGTAACGTCATGTCGTTTTTCTTTAAATGTTGTGCAACCTGCACGTGTGTGCGTGTGTTCGTTCTAAACATATCATGGAATGTATCAGAAATTGTGTCTACTCTCTCGACACTTGGACTTTTTTCTAAATTTATTTCACTATTCTATACAATGGATATACATCTAGTTTATGTCGCCGCCTGGAATAAGTACAAGGGCTTACATCCGGTTCTTCGAGATGTTGTCCACGAAACACAGTTATGATTGACAGCTTACAATGTGGATTTCAATGAATATCAAATAATTTGGCTGGTAAGTAAAGGATACACAGTATTGGTTGATGTAAGGGTCAAGGTCGCCAGGAACATTGAGGGGAAATGAATATTGAACCACTAATACTGAATACTTGGGTCTCTGAGAATAATTTGAGCTTTGCAAAATGGTTGAATGTAGACCTTAGTGTCCAGATATACCATTTCAAATAACACTGGAATACCTAAAACATGTGACAGCGAACTGATTGGGTAATTCAGTAAAATGACTTCAATTAGTATAGAATTCCCGTATTTTATACATCACTTCAAGGGTATTGAGAGTGTGTCCAAATCAACGTTTATTTTCGTGATATAGAGACAAAAAATATGTGTGAAAAGTTTTAAAAAATGAAGGAAAACTGTCGATTGACAAGTCTCTTCTAATTTAGTCGAAAATTACTTCTCATTATTTAGCCAAGAACATTTTTTATTTTCAATTTAAGGAAGGTTAAAAAATCTGCGTCAATGACCCGAGTACCCGAAACTTTTTGTCTTCTGCGTTTCGTGTTTCTCAAGATCCAATTATTCGATTTGAAACGCTGCCAAAAATGTCTTAAACATGTATTTTCTCGTTTCGGTTTTAGGTAAGATTAAATTTTGAGATAATCTTTTATGCATGACTATCTGTACCGTGGTTAGACCCGCGTAATCATGCCTAAATTGGGCTCCGGGTAGAAAACGCTGCTTATTATTTGTAATCATTGTGTCAGATGTAGATAAAATCACAAAAAAAACTTAATTTTGACCAGCGAATTAGAGGTGTATCCAGGAACTTAAGGACAGAAAAACTCCCAACAGAACTTTAATCTTGGGTTTATTCTATTTTTAAAGAAGTAACTATTCATTTCCATCAATAAAAAATAAAGTTAAGACTAACGTGTGAACATGTAATAAAGGAACAGACGTGATGGCATGATATAGTTTTAATAATCAACACAGACATAAAATAAGTAGTTTAAAAAGACAAACAAATAAATAACACTAATTACACACTAAGTGTTATTTCATGAGCTGGGAAATACTACGGTCTGTTCTGTTTGTAAAGTGTTTCAAAGAAAATAGCAAAACTAAGCAGTCACAATGCACGTTGATCATGGCAATATAAGTAGAACAGTAGTGAGAACCAGGACCTGTACAGTTCTGTACAAGCCTCAAATTTATTTTTTGGTGTCGGTTTTCAATTTTGATTTTGTCCATGGAATTATGAGAAAGACATTTATCTACTGGAAAGTTATTGAGAGACAAACGCCTTAATTAATCACCATAATTTCATCAAAGTGGTTATACTTCACCCGTAATCCCCTAAAATCACCCCTTGGTAGGAAAATACCTAACTCCCATAGAGGGGGTTCATACAGATTTCTGTGTATCCGAGAGGAACAAATATGCACTAGGCAATTGAAATAATTAGATATATCATCAAAGTACAACAATCAAAAGCGACCGACGAATTTTACAAGATCGTGTGAAAGACTGATGTAAAGAATTCATGCTTAATTGTATTTATGAAGCATCATTTTGAATATTTATCTAATAAATCTAATAAATCGCCATTGATAAGCATCGCGATAAGCGCCGGTAGATAAACACGGCGTGAAAATAGCACCTGCGTAATTTGTGCACATTGTGAAAAATACACATAACGGTAGATGGTGGGAAAAATTAATGGTCAGTTCTTGCCCGTTGACGTATGCTTATGCAACATTTATGGGCATTAGGCAATGAATTGATTTTTAAATGGTCGATTGTTCGAGAAATCGTTAAATTATCGTCTGCTGAAAAGTATATTTGTAGAATTTCATCAAAAAGGCTAACAAGCTAATATAAATACAATGTTGAACTAGTACAAAATTTTACAATATAATCAATCACTAAAGTTACTTATATTGTAAAATATATTAAAATAAATGTTATGACATTTCTCTATGATAATTAAGGAATTCAAAAAGAAAAGAAAATTGGATTTTGCATTTTTTATATATTTTTTTTGTAGATAATCACCAGAAGTGAACGTAAAATAATAAAAATGATAATATAATAACAACAACAACAGAAAACAATAACTAACAATACAAAGCAATCAGCATGTGTCTTGACGGGTTTATTCTGGGATAATGCGGGGTAATTAAACCATGTCAGTATAAATCTATATCCCCGACGCCGACGTCATCAGTGAGGTAACTATTGCGTCAAACTCCTATCACTTCAAAGTACCATAGAAGTTTATTGCTTTTATACATAACTAGTATGTTGAATTGATTTTTTTGCGGTCAATCAAATAACCAACAGTTGTATTAAGTACATGTCTACACTTATGTATATTACACAAATCTCTGTTGGTAAGTTTCCCGCCTTTTAAAGTTATATCTTACAATGAAAATAAATGAAAAGAATATATCCTTTTCTCCGTCATAAGTTTTACTTTTTTCAGTAAGATTTTTATGCATTTTTTTACATTCTTTAAATTTTGGTGCTTGCCTGAGACAATCACGGTATTTTTTTTCTTTTTAATTCACATTTCTATATAACATGACAATAACAATGATCACAATACATAAATCCGTCTGTCTCGAACTTACTGCAAGCTGATACGAAACAGTGAATGGTGCTTCGAAAAGTATATATTATCTGTCTGAGTAAGGCACCGACAGAAGAAGAACGGTTAGGACAATCTTCACTGACTTCTGCTGCTAGGACTTCGCGCCCTTATCGGTTAAAGCAATGTCCACAGACTTCTGCTGCTAGGACTTCGCGCCTATTTATACTTTTTACACAACTGTTAAAATTTTTGTGCATATCAGGAAGGACCGTTTGATAATGTTTGTTGAACTTGTTGTCCAACCTGTTTGCTATTGTATTTTGTTTATATTTAAATTAAAAAAATTTTATACACTACATGCAATGACATATGTTTAAATTAAATTAACATGGATGTCAACTTCTCGAGTAAAGTTTATGAAATGGCAAATCATTTTGCCTGATACAGTCCGTTATGTCTGCACTATATCTTCTGTTTACACATTTGTGTTTTTTTTTCTGAATTTGTTTTCCCACTAAGTGACAACACGTATTCAAAAGGCTTTCTTTTCTTATTTTATTCGCAGCAAAAGCTCTAGTTTGTGTATGAAGAAAAGAAAATCATCAATTAATCAGAGTGAATTTCTTGAGACTTGACTCCTTAGAAGTTTTTAATAAAACGAGGGGATAAGGTTCATGTGTCACCTGAGCTGTCAGCTTGTTTTTATTGCGGAATCTTGTAATATTTAAAACACTTTCTGGACGAATCTACATTTCTCAGATGAGCTTTTCTGCCAAAAAATAATAATATAATAATGATAATATTTCGTGAGTTCATTAGGCTTTCTATTTTGTGGTTTCTTAATGCATTTGTATATGGCCATAACAAAGTATTTGTTATGCTATAAAAATCAGAGATATTTTAAATGTCTCTTTTCTTATATCACCAATTCAAATTGAAAACAGAGAAGAAAAGAAAAGCGCATTTAAATAAAAATATTCAACTCTACATTATATAACAGGGCAAGAAAAGCACAATATCTCTCATATTTCTAAAACTTGTTTGCAGTTTCAGGTCCCATAAAATGGCGTTATTCCGTATCTAAGCTTTTATACTCAGGGTATTCAAAAGGGAACGTTAAATGCATCATGAAAATAATAAGGGACCATAATATTGTGAACGGGTTTTGTACCACAACTTGACACACTATACGTGCCTGTTAGCTGAGACTGAATTAATGACCGCACAATATGTATTGTATTTGAACAATAAACACCAAAAGATCATAAGGCACTGGGCTTTGTTGAAATACATTCTGCCTGAAATAAATCTTTGCTAAATAGGCCATGCGACTTATTAAACGGTTGTATTGTATAAATACAATAAGCTATATAGTATTTAGCAATAAACGTGTCACAAATTTTCCCACATGTTCAAAATAATGTATAACTAGGTTGATTATTTCTCTAGATGTGTTGTATATAAAATGTATAGCTGTTTTGATGACAAAAATAAACATTTTATGTAATACTGATATGCTGTGATTAAAACAACGAAATATATTTCGACAATTCTTTGTCTAAAAAAAACATTTAAAGTTTCTCGACTAGATGGGAAAAGATATGAATAATTTCATACAAGAACCATTTTAGCATTTACTTATTAAGACTGATTTGGAATGATGTTCCCCTGGTGATAAATTCTATTTTGGTACATAGATTAGAAATCTACGCTTTGGTCATAGTAAAATTTCAGACTTGGCATATTAAATTATTTATTTTTACAATTGTAAACACGTAAAATTGTGTATCCATAGTATTACGGGTAGCTAGGGGCGTATCATTTTAAAATTGACAGTTGAGTACATGTACTCGTTCTGTGTTTTTTACAGCAATTAACCAATGGAATTACTCAAATTGTCAACGATTCTACATGTCATCCTATTTACTCACTCGCCTGATTCTGCTACAGCAATTTCTCAGGTATATTTCTGTCTGTAATACCTTACCTGTGTCAAATCCCGTGACAGACTTAGCTCCGCCCCATTTGTTGATCACGCCTTATCGGTCTTAACCCGTTTACCAATCACTCAGTACAATGGCATGAAATTCTCGAGAATAACGTTTTCTGATTGGCTGATATAATATCATTTATGGTAGTTGATCAATAATATTAGAACACTGAAGAGAATAAACCGTTGAACAAGCACTGTTTTTCAGAGAGCGACATTTTATATAGAAAGTCATTGAAAAGCGGGAAAGATTATCTTTATTATTTACAATTGGATTTTATACAGGAGTTTTCAATGAACATTGTTGCAGGAACTTTGATGCATTCATCAAGTGAAAAACTGTGAATTTTGATTTTTAAAGCATTGTGTGAAGAAATTTTAGACAATCGTGGACACTTTATCGGTGTTTTGAAAACACAAAAGTTTTCAAACTGCAGCGCTTGTTTTATCCGTGTGATTTCCGTGCAACCGCCAAGATTGAGTATACAGAGATGAGCCCGGAGATGTCCCTGAAGGGACAGGCTCCGCCACAGACCCATCTTCCTGCCAGCCACCACCCCGGCATGAACGGTCCGTCACCCGGACTCAACAATAACGAGGAACAGCTCAGCGAGCACCCGTCGCCAAATGGACAGAATGGGTCTCAGGGCTCTGGTGGGCCCGGGGCTAAGAATGCTGCAGCTAACGACAGAGTTAAACGTCCAATGAATGCATTTATGGTGTGGTCTAGAGGACAGAGGCGCAAGATGGCGCAAGAAAATCCAAAAATGCACAACTCAGAAATCAGCAAACGCCTTGGAGCCGAGTGGAAACTGTTGTCAGAAACAGAAAAACGTCCCTTCATTGATGAAGCAAAGCGACTACGGGCTATTCACATGAAGGTAATTGCGGTAAGAGTTTAAAGTATTTTGCACCCCACCCATAGCTTACAGTAGCCACACAAATTATATACGTAGAACATTGTATTATTTATTTGAATTCAAGTTGTATTTTCTATTTTAGTTTAGATATTTCATGTACAAAAAAGTACGTTATTTTTATTTTTTTTAATTTTAAATTAAATTACTGTTTCATAAATTAAACTGCATAGCTTGCTAAATGCCTAATTTGTAAAACAAAAATATCTTGAAATTGCCACGGGATTTTACAGTTGGACATTTTTATATTTTTCCAAGTAAACGGTGGGGATGCAAAATGAAACTCTGCACGTTTTTTTCATTATTCTAATTTTAAAATTTTGCATGCTAATTGTTGTCTTTTTAGATGTTTCACTTCAGTTCGCATAGATTTAATATTTTGTTCTTACTCGAATATCTTGTGATAATTTTGACAAATAACGGTGCAATGTTAAATAGATTCTATATATTATTTTTTTTCTCTTGCACATGGTTCAGGAACATTGTAAAATGCTTCACTAGCAGAAAATTTTGCCTCCCAGACCCTGGTGATAATATCTGTAGGAATATAAAGCTTCTAATGAAATCATCCAAGTGAAGAACTAAAACAATAACGAACACGCAATGAAAAAAATATAGGAACCAATTGTGATTGATAAAGGATAAGTTACTTTGTACGCCATTTTTTTGTGCAGCAAAAAATATTTGACATCTTTTTTCATTTGTTTAGGAACACCCAGATTATAAATACAGACCCCGACGAAAAACCAAGACTCTCATGAAGAAAGACAAATACTCACTTCCAGGGGATGCCGCCCGGGGCAGGAGGTATGGGAATGGGCCAGGTTGGAAGGGACGCGACCGGAATGTATATGAATGGATACATGCCTAATGGGTATCCAATGATGACAGACCCTAACGCTTATCAGCAGATGCAGCACATGGGTGCAGCTTTCCAGGGTGGTTATGGACAATACTTGCCTGCTCAGGGCATGCCAGTGGCTCAGGGCTCCACTACGGGCTCATATATGAATGGTAGCTCAAGTTACACAATGTCAATGGCTCCCTATGGAATGCCACCACAGTCTCTAAAACGTGAATCGAATACGCCCCAAGGACACTCAGGTGCAGGGGCCCCACAGGGCGCATCGGGGCGACCCAATGGTGTAGCCCCAGGGGACTTACGTGAAATGATCAGTATGTATTTACCCCCTGGCTCCGACCCCAATGACCCAAGTGCTCAACAAAGATTACAGCAACAAATGCAAGCTATGGGACACTATCAGGTACCGTCCACTGAATCCATGAACTCGAACACAGTACCGCTGACTCACATGTGAACACTGGCTAGTACATCATTATAAAACAATCAGTATTTATATATACCAAACGTGAATTATGTGTGTGTACCTGTCATTTAGGCAACGGTGTGTAATTGTGAAAACATCTCCAACATTTAGACGTGTTTTAATTTCTTAAATGTTCTAGAGTTACTTCTTAATAGTGAAAGGAGATATGTGTGACACGATTTATGGTGAAAGGACACCTGTGTCTATAGAGAAGAACATATGTTGTTGAACTGTTTTTAAATTCTTGCAAATTGTCCCGAAAGTTGAATCCAATGTATATGTTATCTTTGTTTAAAGCATACAAGTTCACACGTCTCGCTACGCTAGTTAATGTTGAAAACATTAACATAAAGGTATGGGTGTTCAAGTTACATTTTCTCATGCGTTCATCCAAAATATTAAAAAAACCATGACACATCTTCTCTTCGTAAAATCAAGTTCTCATCCGATGTATACATTGAACAATTTTGAAAATTACTTTGTATTAAATGGCGCCCTCTGGCGTTGATTTAAGGGTAAGCAATTGTTTATGTGCACTTAACATGTTTCTATTCAATTAAATCGACAGTAATATAAAATTATATTTCGAAAGTGAAATAATTCCATTGTTTATATAGATTTTTGCCTGGAGAGAAATTTCTACAAATCTTGTCTGAAACTTCTCACAGTAATTCAGTCAAAATTGTAAACATAGTACATATGTATTTTATTGTTTTATTTCAACTTTCTTATAATTGGTGGAAGAATATTACTTTATTTTCACTTAGGTTGTACAACAAGTTACTAAAATTGTGTTCAACAGTTATTTTCGTCTCAACAGAAAGGGGTAATATTTGTAAAAATAAGTTGTATATAGCATTTTCTGTGCTCACGTGCTGGTGCCCTTGTTACGGCTGAAAATAGTAAGAAGGCTCAACACCTATTTGACTTACACATGTTTTCAGTTTTTGAACATTTTGTTTCAGTTTTATTTGAAAATGTCTTATCTTTTTCTCCTTCAAAACTATTTCATGAAAGATGTAGTTTTGAATAGTCACAAAGAAGGTGAAATAGATTGCAAAATTTTAGAAACTTCAGACATTTATTATTTATATTATATATTGTTGAAATGACTGTTTAGTCATAGATGTGTATATATTATACATTTACTACAAAAAAAGTTCTTTTTACAAGAAAAAAAATAAATGTCCTTGATAGTATATACGTTCTTGTTGGTTATTTACAGTAACTTGCCCAAAAGATGTATGAAATGCTGACGAAATATGATTTTAAACATAAAACATATATATTTCCCTTTTTTTTGTAGAAAATAATCATTACTGTATTTTCATTTTTTTTCACTGCAGAATTTACTGATATCACATAATACCATTTTATTTGTAATTCTTATAATAAGGACTTAATGTTCTTGAAAATGTCCGTTTCGGAGTCTGAAAGGTAGACAGAGGCGTTGAAATGGTGTTCAATAAAGAACAGTTCCAACCTATTTAACACGATGAGAAAAATATGTCATGTATTATGGCGACTTTTTTGCATTACTGTCTGATTTATATGAGAACTTAAGCTGTTACAATGTTTATCAGAGAAAAATCCATGCAAGCTTCAGGGAAAAATCTCAGTCAAAGCTTTAATAAGGAAGATGTATGCCGATTAAAAAAAACACTCTAAGTCTACATGCAGGGATCATCATGCAACACGTGTTAGGTATGTCATTTTTTTAATTAAGAATTTCGATCTGAAATAAAATTCCACAGAATGTCTTCATAAGACAAAAAAAATATACCAAAGACTGGTTTAGACTTTGTTGAAAATATTTTGTTGGTTGAAAAGGGGTCTAAAAACTTAAACTGGACTTGTCGGGTAGATGGACTAACTTACACAGGAACACTGCGGCAATATCACTTAAACTGCCAATATGATCATTACACTTCTGTCAAATTATAAAATATATTTAATGTTTATGCAGACAAAAAGATTTCTAACACTTGTGTAGGACATTTTTAAACCGATTAGTGCTTATTTTTCTCAGGTGTTAAAGTGTCATTTTGTGACAGTGATTAGAAATCAACTTTTCAAGTTCTTCAAACGGTCGGGTTCACTTTGAAACCCTGAGACATTTCTCGCATTTTATTCATAATACTGAAGTGGTTCACACATTGTCTTTAATTCAATCAGCACCTCTTTGAAAATATTTCGCACTAATTAGCTCCCGCTATGAACATCAAGACGTGTGATAATTATAATATAAAAGTTGCACAATGCACCGTTAATTCGTCGTCTGCAATTGGGCGCCAATTGTTTCAAGTATATTCGGCCAATTTCCGGTCACTTTATCTGCAAAAGCAATTCTCTTGGATTTAAGAAAATCTTCTAAATCCAAAGATTTAATTTACATCGTATTAAAACAAATACGGGGTTTTACATTCACTTCATTAAACCAAGCAGTAAAACCTTTCTGAAACGAGAAGAAAGTCTTGGACTAAAGAAGTTTGAGAAAGAAGGAAGTGTATTTTTTTCTTCAGATTTTTATTGGATGCTTCCGACTAAAACATCATTGACTATTATGAAGGAACTTAATGTGAATATAATAGACTTTTTTTTTTTCAAAGAAATACATATCATTAACAAGTTGTATGCTAACTTAAGACTCAAGATGTTGAAGTACAAAAATACTTAATAGATTATTTTAGATAAATTCTTAACTTGAATTTGATTTTTTTTTTCGCTTTCTTTTGTGATATTAACTGTGTAAAGATAAGAAAGAAAAGTAGTTATGGATTTGCTTAAAACAATCGGAATAGTTACCACAGTATCTTAAAACAACTTGCTCAAACATTATTTTTATTCTTGTCTGTTTAATTCGTAACTTGAACATAAAAACCAGTTACCCATGAAATGTACACGAATAGCTCTAGACCACGAAGCATATCGCCTTGCTCATAAATTGTCGCGAAATTTAATATTTCATGAAAAACTCCCATTTGACACAAAGTATTTACGAAATCATGATGCAAAACTGGATATGAAGCTTGGTCCTAAACGACTGCCGTGCTGATTTATGATTTTGTAAAATTCTTACAACGTGTTGTTATAATGATGCACCGGTAAGATAAAATCCTTAGGATGATGCCGGAAGAAAAATATGCATACTATTAAAACAGGTATTTTATTCTACCAAGAATGGAGAAAAATGTTTTGAAGTAAGGTAAATTTTCTAGGAAATCGTTATGCCATTCTAAGATGTGGCTATAACTTTGGGTTTATCAAATTAGGATTGCCAGCCTCATTGGTTGAGCGTTGCAATGTTATTGGATATGTTTGGGAGAAGGCGGTTTACAGAGAGATGTTAGATGAAAGGGAAAACGCTGTAGCAGGATTTCGGTGTCATTTTCCAGTTATATATATTTTGCAAAGTGTCTGGCTTTCAACTGTTTTCTTAGTTTTTGCCACATGAAAAAAAAAATATATATATGTACCAAAAGTATGAAAATGCACTTTGGTAGTTGTTTCTCAGTGATCGAAAGTAACATTGTAGTCTTACAGCGTATAAATTGTATTGATCAATCCCAAAGCAAATAACCATGTCTACATTATATAACAGTTACTTGTTAACTGTATGAACAAACAGCGCGTACATTTATAATGCACAATTAGAAAACACAATACGGCCGTGTACACGCGTTTTGTTAAAAGACATGTAAACATGCAGAAATTGTTTAATTTCAGTCTATAAAAATTCTTTCCCCATGAGTGTTTAAAATAAAACGGTCCGATCTGGATTATTAATAAGTATATAATCTCTAAAAATCTTAGATAATCCTCACAAAGACTGAATAAATCACATTAAAACTATCTAAATCTTACGTTATCACTTATAGTAAAGTCCTGTGCCAGGATTGTTTTAATGTTATTAAATTTTGCGAAGCAAAGAGTAAACAACAGTGTAGATTTTTGTCTAAAGGTACAACGTTAAGTGAGAGTGGTTAACCGAATGACAGAGCGGTACTTGGGTCACTGTGAGACCACTCGCGACAGGACATGCGCCATCAGGAAGGGCAACCGCACAACGCCAGAGATGTCCAGCCATTCATTTGGAAATGATAAACTTTTCTTATACTTCAGAAACTTAAAAATATTTTCTTAACTGATTCAATATGGTCTTCATCAAATGAATTTTGACAGTGAAGTGAATTTATTCAGTAAAGACGATTGCTGTGCTTAGCATGAATAATATAAGTGAGTTCATTCCTAAAAATCTAGAAAATGTTTATGTTTAAAAGTAAACAAAGAAATCAGAATCATTGTCTGTAAGATCAGTGATACTTTGACACAAATGTCATGGAGACACTCTTAAAATTGTTTAAGAAATTTATACTGTGGGAAGACAAACTGGTGGTACCGCTTAACTTTGGTAACCGGGATTAAAATTCGTTTAGTTTTAGTTAAATGTTCTCTAGGCAATTCTGAAGAGGAACGCCCTCAGGAAGAAAAGTAATAATTTGTCTTTTTTACATTCCCTAACACCTAAATGGACCAGGCATACCTCAGTCATGAATCATACACTGTTTCAACGTTCTCAGGTTTTGTTTTAACTTTGCCCATTTTTTCCTTGAGTGATCCACACGCAAACCACCGTAGCCTAACTTCTGTTTGCTCTGGGTTTATTTATAAAATTGTCCCTCAAAATTTGTAATTTGATAGCAGAAAAACCACTGTTCGTATTTGTCTACTGTCACGGATGACCTCGGAGTTGCGATATTTAAGGTAGTTAAGACACTTGGAAAGAAAATTGCCCCATGATTATACTAACTTAAGATTTTGGGTGCAATTTTTATGCTAAATCATAACGGTCATGTATAAACAATTTGAAAATTACTGCCAATCGAGGTCCTTATATACATGTGAATAGAACAGAAGATATATAGAGAGATATTAAAAGCAGTATTTTTTGTTGTAAAAAAAAATCCTTAGTACAAAATCACGCAGTTAATTGTTCCTCTGTCTGTATGTATAACTGTTCGTCTTTCTAAGGCGTGTCACATCATTTTAGAATTATGATGATTTGAAACGCTGACATCATTCTACTTTCTCACTGAATATATTATCTAAATTTTATGTTTAACAAAGATAATTTACGGAATGACCACCGCATTGGTAAAAGGCCAGTAGTGAGTTGGAGTCGTGAGTTGGAGTCATCGAAGCATAAATCGGACAGTAATAATTCTTAGTTAACACCTTAGCCCATTCTTGATTTATTATATAACCTGTTCACTAAAATATTTCCTTCATTAATATATTTTCAAACTATTCGCCGCCAGTGTTTTAAAACACCTGTGCTTAAACAGAAGTGGCGAAAATTTAGCGAAGTAATCCGTTGACCAAATACACATACGACAGTGTAAATAAAACAACATTGCTTTTCTTCTTAAATGAACGTGCAGTCAAATATATTAATGCGATCTGCGGGGCAACCGCAAGGGGGCGCTACGCAGTAGATAACTGGGTAGCTTTAATGTCTCTTGCGGGGATTTAGCACGACCGCCTTGAGGCAAGACCTTCAAATCGAAAGATAAATGTTTAAGCGATTAAACATATATCAAATTTATTCAAAGTTGAAGGAAAAATTCACCGATAAACTTGTTATTTTGGCTACAATCTTCAAAATTATCGTTTAATTTATGACTTTTCCTGAAGTATAGGCAAGGATTATCGTTTACAGGGTGGATGGAACTCTGTAAGATAAGTACAGATGACAGAGCCACTTTCATAGTCATTTAGTATCAGATTTTTGCCAAATATTATGAAGAAAGAATAGAGACTTTTTATTTTACAAACATTTTGTTTTCCGCATGTTTGGTCACTTTCAAAGGTCGCGGGCTGAAACCTGGATAAGATCTTTACCACGACTGGCAAGAGATTTCTAAAGTTGAGGCTTAGTAATGTGTTTGTTTCTCCTTTTTAAAACCATGTTACTAGTACCTCCATTCGCACTTTCTAATATAAATAAAGAATATGTTTACTTTGTGTAAAGCATTTGTACTTGCAATATTATTTTTTTATGAAACCATTGAGTTAAATAGTAGCCTTTTTTTAGTTTTTCAAATGAAATAACCACATTTAAATATATATGACATATTAGTGACTATTTCTATTGCTGTCGAGTAAACGAATGTTGAATAGTTATTTTCAAGCAACATTCTTACATCTGTGGCATAGAAGTCCATAGTCAATTTTATAATATATTTTGCCTGTAATTATTTCTTCTTAATTTTCTGCTGAAAGATAACGCTATCTTGTCACATCTGTTGAAATACATAGAATATACATGTACATATAAGTTGTCCAGGTGAGATATTGTGACAACAGGTTTTTTTTTTTTCTGTTTCAGTTAGGTGTTATGAATATTTACTTACAGTAGTATCTCTTTTTTTCGCGTGGAGAAAGGGGAAATATATATCGTACATTATTTGAAATTAAAATTTGTAACCTAGAAACGGTTACATTTACCTTATAGCACTTTTGGTTGTTTTAATAAGAAACTGGTGTAACGATTAATATGCTTTTTGCACAAAACCAGCAATAAATATAACTGTAATACAACAAAACATGTCCTCGTTGTTAAAACCTTAAGATGCCAGGTTACAATAAATGTTCCAGAAATTGGAAAAATTCATTCCCGTCTGTCACTAAAGCCGACACATTAAAAAGATACAGTGATCACATCACCCAAAGCATTTGACCACCATTAAACAATTGATCTCAATTCTTTTCTTGCAGAACAATATCAAATTATTTCACTCAGTATGTAAAAATACAAATGTTAAGAAAATACTTTAGACTTAGATTTAGCTCAGATATAGCACGATTATTACATATGACACAATAATTCATTACAGGTATAGTTTCAAACCAATGAAAGCAGATAGGCCCTGATTTTCTTCCTTTTTGTCTCTCTGCAGTACAAAAAAAATCTGAAAACTGTTTTGTATATGTCATAAAACATTACCGTGACCCGCTCTTGTGTGTATGCGAACAAATATGCTGCAGAGAAGCAATCTGTAACCTGTGTATGAGAGATATCGGTGTAATTAAATGTATTTAGGCGGTATTGTTTTAATCAAGCTGACAGGTGATCGGAGAGAATAGAGAAAGCGATTGCCATCTCCAATAAACAACAAATGGCTTAAAGGGATATACTAACGTGAAATTAAAATGTCTGTCAATATTCTACAAGTGTTTCGCATGATATGATAATTTATGAAGTAACAACATGCGAGAATGTGATATTGATAATTTCTTGAGGTTTGTCTGTTGTTGGTATTCTTTTTAACAATACACATCTTCACTTTTAGATATGAAACTGTATCAAAGAAGAATACCATATCTTTTCAGGGCTAGGGTTTTCAATTAAATGGTTCACAGAAAATATTTTCTATGATGGCGGCTGTTGTCAGTTTGTTCAAAGGAAGATAGCTCGATAAATTGATCACAGGGCAAAAGTGTACCACAAATGTGTTATTGAAAACATGCATCAAATGATGTACTCTGTGAAATATACTAATAAAAGGTCAGACTCACCTAGTAAAACAAGAAGTTCAGTGAACATAGGGCCTACAACAACTCATTGCGGACAACCCGGAAGCAAAAATGTCTCCGTACTAAAATATCAATGGTGATTGTAAGACTGTTGTTACTGTTAATTCAGAATACAATGCGAAGCCGGTCAAGGTCACGACTGTATTGTATATATATATACAGTATAAAGTCACATTCTTTTTACTTCTTGGCTTAGTTACATAGCAAACTGTGTCGACAAATAAAAGAATGAAAATCATGCCATTGAAAATGTGCGATGAATAAAATAATGCAATATAAAAGGCTATTCAACGCAGGACAATTGCAACTATTTGTGTATTAATGGCGGACAGATATATAGTGAAAAGGTTTTGTGTATTGAAAGGGGATAAAAGTCTTTTTACCTTGGTCATTCTAGGTCAGACGACTAAATATAATCCATAGTAAATAAAACTGGCCTTGGAAAAAGGTAACCTGTATATTGAAATGCTATGATATATTACAAATAACCAGTGCGCACGTTTCATGTTGTGGGGCGAAGAATTCTTGTTACGCCTGTAAATGATTTCACATCTAGTATTCGGATTTCAATTAACTGTTTCCTAAAAATTTGATAATATAAACGAAAGGAAATAAGAAAAACTGATATAAAAATATAAAAAACATTTGCTTTTCTGACTTTTGAAATAAATTTGAATATACTGCATAACATATTATAAGCGACCTGATACAGTCTGCGCTCTTAATGAGAAAAAATGTGTGTTTTTTTTTTAAGAAATAATTCCCTGTCACAGTATGATAGTTTGAAAATGCAAATTTTGGTAGATTTTGTTAGGTTTATTCATATAGCTGTATGATTTTAAAACTTCGAGTGTCTTGCGCAAATTAATTCAAATTTTGGGCGAATCAGGTTAGGATTTGTTGTAAAAATGCCGTTTATATGTCATTGTTAGTATTCATAAACGGTATTCATTTATGGTATTCATTAACGACATTAACTTACCATTTGTTTTTTACATGCACTTCGTGAATTTCTCAGACAGTTTTAGATTAATTATTCAAAAGCTAAATGTTCTATATCAGCCAGTCAAAATACTTTTTATAGCCTAGTTCTTGTATTTATTATCTTGTTAGTTATTTGCTTTGTAATAAACGACACATTTCTTCAAATCATTGAAATATGTATACATGCACACAATGCACGCCTTTGTTCCTGAAAGTTGACTGCAAATAATCAAAAATGACTTCAATGACATTGAAAATATTTTTTTACTATATTTTTTTTTTGCAGTTGCAGGCCGCATCTTTCGGTAACTTTGTTTCATAAAGTTTTTATTTATAAATGCCTATAAGGAACTGCACATGTAAACTATACTGACAAGTGTGCGCGAAGTTTGTTAATAAATCAGATATTCTAGATAACAAATGGTACATTTTGTGACAGACACCTTTATTAATGACATAACAATGGTATCAAAATGCATTTTCTCCATCGATGAAAATTAGAAACGTGTCGAACTTTTTGCCTATTAAATATACAACACCAGTTGGAGATATGCAAAAAAAGGCCGTTATATTAGTTTGCAGATAGTTTGTTTATATCCTGTTCTTACATGCGATACTCATGTTAGCAAAGATTTGGTTTTCATTTAATTACATGATGCTTTACAAATTTGTACCTGTTTGTTGATATCTTCTGTAGCTACATTAGCTTTTGTGCCAAAGTATAAACTGAAAAAAATACGAATATATACGATGTCATTTAACAAAAGTCAGTTTAACAAACTATATTGGCGGATTTCCTGAAATCGTGCTCTTCATTTTCTGAAGACAATTTTTTGTACAAGTCTTTTAGCTTCCTTTGAGTTTAGTGTAAAAAGTTATAATTTAAGTATGTCATCAATATCATCATCACAATCACCACCACCTCCATCAGCACCACTACCGTTGTCATCATCAGTATCATCACAATCGTAATAGTCATCAGAAACACCACCA
This sequence comes from Cyclina sinensis, assembly GCA_012932295.1. Taxonomy (NCBI): domain Eukaryota; kingdom Metazoa; phylum Mollusca; class Bivalvia; order Venerida; family Veneridae; genus Cyclina; species Cyclina sinensis. The sequence goes on along the minus strand of JAAONU010000007.1, from coordinate 4,869,210 downwards.
TTACCATCATCGTCGTCATTTTCTTAGTCGTCAACAACATTAACACCATCACTAGCATTTACATTGATTTCAGGGTTTCCTTTTTAATTATACATACCACTGTACAACCAAAGTTTCACCTCTTGACTCGTTTACTACATAACTGTCATTTAGCACAACAGAACTTGTTTTGCCCTTAAAACTATTCTTAATTTTAAGTATTGACCATGTAGCTACACTTCTCTTAAAAATATGTACATCATATGTCTTTTTGTCTTTTTCAGAGAAATTGCCACTTCCTGGTTATAACATTACATCGAGTATGTAAGTATGTTTTTGGCAAAATTTCACGAAACTATTTCCAGATCAGAATATGATTGTTTCTAAAAGAGAGCCGAGTTTCATTCATGGAAAATTGATCAGGATATCTGTAACCTCGGTAATTAGACTGTCTCCCGGTCTCACTGCATAACTCATCAAATTGACAGGGATTGGAATCAATAAAGACAATGAAAAGATGCTAAAACAATGATTAGGTTTCGGGTCATTAGAGCTTCTTTGGGGTAATTAAGTTGTTAGGCAGCCATATTGGATGTCGATGTCAATAACGAGAGATTTGATTGGATCAGTAGGAGAAAAGTGGATTAGAACTGATGACAACCGGGAATAATTCTTGAGAACAGACGAACTTGGATAAAAGTGGTCTCACTAATTGACAGACAGTAGCCTAACACGGAATCAATCCCAGGTCTTATGACCTATATGTAGATCAAGAAAATAAAGAAATTTTCAGTTTATTACAAATGTATTTTTTTTGCACGGGCGTTTGCAGTCACTAGAAAGAAAAAGAAAATGACCACAAAAAACAATGACCAGCTCACCTAAGAATTTGTTGAGAGGTTTTAGAATACTCTGTAAAAGCAAACTCTATCTCAAAATTTTTAAAACATATCAAGTTATGACATTGTCTTAATGTGTGTATCTACTGCTGTGACATTAACTATAAATCAGTCAGTAAAAATGAAATTAACATGTAAAAGCTGGTACTTAAACAACATCATCAATCAACATCTTTGTTGATAGGTAATAAACAGCAGGTGAGGAAAGCATGAATATGAGATGTTCAAGTGATGCAGTGTGTCTAACACAAAACAATAATTCTCGTTTAGAACTTGAAGATGTTTGAAGCTTGTCTTTTATAGACAATCCACTATTTTTCTATCAAAACTTAAATAAGTAATGGCGCGAAAACGTTCTACACTGAAAACTAACCCTAATGTTCAAAGCTTATCTTTAGAACAATCGTTTTATCTGACTGATTGTTTACCCTAGATACGGTGCCATGGCAAAATAATACGCCATCCCACCGACTTCCTGAGCGACCAGCTCTGTTCCGTTAAAAGTGACTACATACGTAAAATGAGGTTCTGCAAATGGTCTGTCTTAATGATAACGATAAAAATAATTGTGATTTATATCGAACTGAAACTGTAGAACAACTTAGACTTTAAAGGACTTGTCATAACTGTTTATACAATTGAAGCGATGTGCGAGGTAAGGTTCATTAAGCGGGGTTCACGCATACCATGTGACAGGGGTAAAATGCAAGCATACATGTAAAGCAGAGCAAATAGAACTTGTTCTATTTCAGTATGTAAAACATACAGTAATTTAATCCTACTTGAAAGAGTTCCCGATACACTGTCCTGTTATCAGTGTTCGACAAGAAACAATGAAACATATGAATGGGGAAATGTTGGTGATTCAGAAAAAAATGGCGAAAAAGTATGATATCAAAATTAAAACTGAATCAAGACCAAACAGAAAAAGTAATTGAACTCTGTAAAAGTGAGCCAAATCTATGGAATGTTGCTTTCAATCAACATGCTGCCGCTTTATTTGCACAGAATTACACAAGTCCAGTTCACTTCAATTTCCTAGCCTTTTCAATAGAGCATGGTGTGCTCCATAATTATTCCGCCTCAGAATCCAAGGTCTTACCTAATGAACATGTAAGAGTCTTTCTTCCATTTCTTAAATATTGAAGGTAGGCAGCAGCCATTATAAGGAGAATTAAAGGAGCAAACAGATCTCCAAATTCCATTTTAACAATACTTGGGAAATGAATCATCATTAATAAAATGACAAAACATACATGCTTTAGCATAACGTGTGAACAGGAAAACAGGTATGTTTTAAAAGCATATGTGGTTAACATATATGCTAAAACATAGCGTGTAAACCCCCCCCCCCTATAGATTTCTACTTTTGAACAATATAATAACTTAAAATTGTGACAAGCAAAAAGAGTAGATTCCAACAGAAAGGTAATGATTATTAAAATTCACATGCATGTCCTCTAACGACTTTTCTTTTGCAAATTTGATTTAATTCTGATGGTTTTGTAACAGTTTTATTTGCATAATTTGATCATCAGTTTTTTAAAGTCACTTAACGTGACATTAACATTATACTTGTTAAAATGGGTTTCATTATGGAATTATTAACTTTGATAAATGACAAACATTAAGAATAAATGATGCAGACGATCAAAATTTTCCTTAACGCTTGTTTCAGTAAAAAAAAATACCAGCCGAACCTCTGTTAAATTTCGGGTAACCGGAGCGTTTTTCACGATCTAGTTGATTACACGCCACCGGTGATTTATACCCGGCTTTTGTCTATGCTCAGCAATAAGAAAGACGAAGATAACCTTACTAACGACCCGAAAACTTTGTCCTATATTGCCAAAAACATTTAGTTTTTGTATGCATTAATATGTTGTAATGGATGTATACTATCTATTATGGTTTGTTTATTAAGCGCATTTGACCTTTTAATATCCAGCTATGAATTTATAATAAGTGTCTTTCAACACCTTAGATGTTATCATTCGTCATAAGGAATCCCTCACACCAAAATTTGCATATCTTCACACAATGATTGATTGATAATCGATGATTTCTAACGCGTTTGAAAGAGATTTTCTATCAGGTACAGAGGTTTGTACATGACGCTTGGACGAATCTAGCGCCTACTGGGATATATGTACGAAAATTATAGGGACGTGCAAATATTTCGAGGAGGATTGCCAAAAATAATCACAAATAATCAACTAACAGGAACAGTGATAAAAGACCCGATAACTGTAGCAATCTTCATTGAATTTCAAAATCTGTGAAACAATCAACGCCATTACACATAAAAGAGGTTTATAAATGTAAATGAAGTCTCAAACAAAATGATTTTGCAAAGATCATACAGAACACATATTGTTTATTTTGCTAAGATTTTAAACTGGCTCGCAATAAAAAAGACCACTTAAAATTGGTTAAAAGGTTACAATTACGAAGTATAGAATACTTCCATTCTACTCAAAGCTATCTAACGTTTCTTTTTTCTTTTTCTTTTTAACTGAGGAAGTAAACAATGACTTTAGCAAGGTTTTTTTTCTCTAATTTTTAATTGATCCCGATGTATGTTTCACGTCTGCTTACCTATGTTTTGTCTCTGTGATGTTGATCGTGGCAAAAATGACTGAAAAGACCAACTGAATGAGTTAGGCAAAGCTGGAAGTACCGCAACAATGTTGGAATAAAGTAAAACATATTTAATACTCATTTCATTTTAAACAAAAAACTGATGACACAAAGGATCTGTGGGTCGGACAGCCTGTTATGCGGCACCAATTTGGCCTCGCTGGAACTTTGTCTTTGCACATACATTGAAGACATTCTTTGCGTCTGTTCTGGCGGAGAGGAAAACATGTCGCTAGGGTTGATGTCAAAAACTAGTGTTTTATACAAAAGACAATCGTTTTATAAAACTTTATCTCTGTCAAAGCCACATGCTATGCTGTTCTATAAGATTTATTACGCTTGAAATACATTTATCTACAAGATGAAATTTAAAAAAAAGAAACAAAACATTAGCTTGAGCCACGTTGGCGTGAGTGCCTTGAATGATTTTCTTATATTTATGCACATTATATATTTGAAATCAGTTGCCCGTTAAATGTTGCGGAAGATGAGAAACAGATTGCACAGTGCTGCACAATTTCACGCTCTGTTGAATTTACGCCTGTGTTACACAAAAAAATGAAGGAGGAAGACACTTTACCTTACATCAAAATAATTATTTCATATTTTGACATGTTCACATCTATATTTATACTCACCATATTAGCAAGTATCAAATATTTGCACAGAGGTATCGAAGTAACCTTTTGTTTCAAAAAAGTGAAATTATAAAGGAACTATTTACAGCATTCTGTATTGTAGGCACTCTGTGATTCTTAATTTTAATTTAAGAAAAATCTAGTTCTTATCTTAGTTAATCAAACTTTTTATGATCTTTAAACAAGTTAATTCTTTATATTACCAAAAAAAAAGCATTAAAAGGCAGAAAAACTTTACGAATAACTGTGTTGATGTTGCATTTGTGATTGTTGTTTAAAATGGTTTAAAACGTCCGTTTCCGAATCATTTTCAATTTGTTAATGTCGTAATCAGATGTGATCTTGATTTAAGCGTGTAAGCATAAGTTAACAAAGAAGCGTGGACAAAGTCAGCTGATTTCCTAGAGCACCCTGCTTGCTTTATTTAGATCGCATACTGTTACAGGTCCAATTTCTGTTTACTTGAAGCGGCCTTTTTCAGCGATAGCGGCGTCGAGGGTATCGAATTTTGAGGTGGGCTTGCGTTATGGGCTGCTAGTTAACAGGAGGTCATTGAGACAGTGACTATAGAGTAGATTCTGAGATATAATAGATATGGCAGAAGCTAACAGACATAAGTTACACATATTAAATAAAATCTTGGTACCAGTCTGCCCTAGAAAACGTTTACTGCATGTAATTTCTTATTAGATTTTTCTCACATAAAATTATAAACAAAACACAATCGAATTTGTACAACAATTGTGGAAACTATTAAACAATACAATTACTCGCATTTACTAGGATTAAAAAAATGAAATCCAATCATAGGGCCATCGATCCAACTGTAACATATGGTATGGTTACAAATTGAATCTCTATATGATATCTACATCTGTTTCAACCAGATATGATTTCCGTAACATGTTGTACCCGTATAGCTATGATTTTCAATTGAATTTAATATTTAGTAGACAACACGCAAAGAAATTACAAAACTTACCATTTAGATCACAGTATGCAATGCGAGCCTTGTGTCATTTCGGAAAAAATGTTCATGCTGTTGTTGTTGTTGCTGCTCCTGGTGGTGGTGTTAATAATGATGATAATTTTGATGTTGATGACAACGATGGTAATGATGATGACAGTGATGACGATGATGATGACGACTACCACTGCAATGATGATGATTATTATCATTGTGAATGATTGATTGAGAATGACGATGATGATGATGTTGATTATAACGATGATGATGGTGATGACAATGACGACGACGACGATGATGATAACGACGACGACGATGGTGATAATTATCATGTTGATGACAACGATGATGATGATGATGATTACGATGATGATGACGACGATGATGACGATGTTACTGTTGCCAATGTTTTTGTCTAAGTCCTTGTTGATATAATGTTGTTGTTGCTGCTTCTGTTCTTGAGTTATTCCTGGAACTGTTATTACTGCCGGTCGTCATAAGTGTATATATCTGTATTATAACTCAATGTAAATATCTGACTGTTATTAAGTCTTGAAATAAAGTTGGATACTACCAGTGAAGGATTTTTTCCAAAGTCTTTTCGGTGCATTTTGGACCGGCGAGTGAGACATCCGCATGTGTAAGGCATTGGATTATTTGTATGTATTTCGGTAGTTCGTGATTTTTAAGTTGCTGATAAAAGGCCAAGGGTTTAAAAGTTTTGTCAAGTTAATTGATTAAGTTTCAGAGGCAAAAGTCGTGGCAATGTTATTCTTGACTTCTAAACAAGGTACAAAAATAAGTGGCAAATGGTTTTTATTATCAATTATCCTTTAATGTCAGACCTAGTTACATAGCGACCTGTAGATCGGATACTCAGAATTGGCTATTTGCTGTCAGTTAGCTCACTCGGTTTATGTTACAAACAGTTGTGTCTTGTTTGTCAGTGTTTCCAAGAATTGCTTGTTATATCAGGGTAACTGGCATGCAGTGGTGGTGTGCAAGAGAAATGTCAGTTTAGATCATTAAGAATAGTTCCTATGAAAAGTCACATATGGAAGCGAGCTCGAACACAATAATGATGATTTTATTAGCTGATAAAAGTGATCATTTTGTCCATTCTTTTGATTTATCTGCAAATGTTCAACTTACACGTCGGTAAAGATGCAGAAGATAAATACAGGTCTGTACGATAACAAGGCTTTGTTTCTGTTTGAATACATATTATGTTAGCTGTATAAAGAATCTAATCCTGTATGACTATCTGTTAAGTGCGCATGCTCGGTATACTGTCTAAGAGACAATAGTCCTGTATCAGTGACATGCTGCCAAACGACAAGTGTTGATTTCATCACCGAACAATGTTCTACATAGAAAACTAGCGAACGACAATGTGCACAGTTGTGCAGAAAACAAAAGTTGTATATATCTGATCATAGAATAGATATATGTGTTGTATTTTATGTTCATTCTTCAAAGTCGTTTGTTAGGATGGAAACATAATGTTCTTTTGCAAAGACGTTTTGAAGTCTGATTAAATGAAATTCTAAACCGACACTGCAACACACCTGGCCAAACCTTTAAGACTACACACGTGGCACCAGCACATATAAAGGGACCGCTATGCAGCCGTCTCTACACTAAGATATGTTTGGATATATCGAAATACATTTACCTTCAGCAAACGTCATTCACTCTTTTCACGATAATAACTTACCTTCTCGTCAGATCTTAACGACTTACTGGTATATTTATGTTACTGGAAATCAAAGAAAACTGAAGAAATGTGTGTATCTTCTCTTGTAACGTTTTTCGAAAAAAGAGAGACCCTCTTTATTGTTTCATATTTTCGCGTTCCCATGTCTCTTTGTCAAAACCACTCTTAAGACAAATGAGTTTGCTGACCTATACCGTCAAACGTTGCCTTTCTCTGATGTACTTGTGTCCACTTGTGACTCCGTATATGACATTCGGACAGTGGTCATCAATAAATTGTTTAACAACGCATCGATCTTGTGGCCAGTCGGCCTGCCTGGCACTGTAAATCAATGGCAAAGAACCAAAATGTAATTGAATGCTTTAGATAAAAATGCAACTTATTGTGTTGTTGTTATCGTTTTAAAGGATCACATTGTTTACATTTCGTTTGTTTTCTAGTGATCACGTTTTTCTAGTGAATGTTTGCAGAGATGCAAAATGTCCATATTGGTTCACATTATGATTTTATACGGTACCTAACTGACTAGTTGGTTGTCTGTAGTAAGGTTTATATTTAAATATTCTTTAGATTCTTTATTCTTTTCTTTAATTGCTCAAGATATATATGTTCTTTCTTTTTCTGTTGTAAACATATGACAAGCCTTATGCACTATGGTAGTCTGGCTAACATGCTCCAAATCATTGAAGTAAAAAAAGAAAAGTTTTTTTAATCTTATCAGGCGACTTATTCCATGCGCATTTTCCAAGAACAGCAAAAACTTTCATTATTTACAATTCAGGTGTTCTTATATCGCATTCTTGTCTCGGATTTGTTTTTACATTTGGTTAATATAAAAAAAACGTTCTAATGGCTTAGCAAACAGCAAAGACATTACATACAAACATTACGTACAGACAGACATTACATACAGACATTGCATACAGACATTAACGTTTTTATATCTTCTACTTATAATCGTCCCTATAATAATCCTCTCCTAAGTAGCAATAGGGTTCGCTTTATGAAAAACCACGCAGTTGTCTCAATATTTGTACATCTACAAATGTGTGCTGTCTGTAGTAAATATAGAACAAACTGGCACGGAAGGAATTCATGTAACTTTTCAAGAATATAAATCAAATAAATTCAAGTTTACGGGGCAGTTGAAGACTTATTTTCATGTTTTTGATTATTATAGAAGTTAGGTTCTATCGTCAAGCGTTCTGTATTTTGACGAGCTGGTGATCTCGGACTAGTGTTCAAGCTCTGAGGAAAATTTGTAATGGAATGCAATATTCAGATGTCCACAGACAAGTTGTTTTACTGAAGTCTTAAATGACTTGAATTATGACGTGTCAAAAGTGACAAACACAGATATTTAGGCGCACCGGAAACAAGATCACCCCATTTATCAAAATAATTGTAGTCCAACAAACGTCGCCTTGGAGACTGTAGCCAGAGAGGGGAGAAAGCAATCCTGTTAGTGTGTTTACAGTTTAAGAGATTTGCTTTAATATTACATGTGTTAAGTAGTAGCCTTTTAGTAGGTTTCGCTCTATGCAAACTTTGTTGAGATTTTGTGAAAGTGACTAGCATTATTCGACGCAACACCATTCAAACTCTGTAGTGACACCGTAACAAAATATCGGTCATCTATTGCAAAAGAACAAAAGTATTTTTAGTTTGCTTTGAAACACATTCTTGAAAAGGTAGCTTCTTCGTAGTTCGAAATTATTTGAAAGATATAAATAATCTTTTTCGGGATGGTATAATGCCATAATTATTTTTTATGTATTGAGAAAGTTACCAGGGGCTGCCTACATTGCTGGTGCGTGACTGGTGCGTGACTGGTAATTGAAATAAAATAAGACGGTAATTGAACAAAAGTGCATTGCAGGGGCAAACATTTCTATCATCTAGATTTCATTGTCGTAATTAATTTTTAATAATCTTGCATTGCTTCGACCACTTCAAATCTCAAGAATGCAAATTGTTACTGACTAATTAAATTCTAAAAGCCGTACTTGCCGTCTCAGCTGGAATCCGAAGAAGGTGATATAACCCACTCCAAGACCTCTTCACCCTCGCTTGTCACACCCTGATACAACCCCCTTATAGGCGAGACCCTTTCCCGAGGGCTTTGCTGTAACATTGCTGTAACAATCTATATAACTCTACGCCTTCCTTCGTTTCAAATTTCTAAATAAATTGGCTAATCGAGGCCAACAAGAAAAGATAAAAGTGAAATTTCGCCTTCTATGCACCTGTGACAATTGTAATGATGACTTTGAAAGCAACTCATTACGGGATGGTGATTTTTATACTGGATACCTGTGAATCCAGAACAATAGTCAGAATGCTGACTGTAACTTGACCCCTGGACATTTGAAGTGACCATTGTTGTTGACCACTCGTCCGAGCCCAAAGTACTTCAGTTTAGATTAATGTGGACAAGGAATTTCCGTGTCGACGGACTGCTATATAGAAAAATTACGAGGTAACAGAGAAAGTGTGAATGCATGGATCGTATGTTACAGTTGCACAAACTAATTGTGCCGTTTTTATAGAATAAGACAGGTAAATGTAAAATAACACTTCTTTTAAAATGTTTTGTTGGAAAACGACATCTTCGTTCCTTTTATTACACGATGAGAATGATTAAATGAATATAAGAAATAAATGTACCATGCTAACTTAGAGAAAGAAAAGACATTAAATGAGATAAGTAAAAATGGCCAACACTTACTTATGGAAAAAATAGCCAACACTAACTTAGAGAAAGAAATGTCCAACACTAACTTAGAAAAAGAAATTACCAAGCTAACTTGGCAAAAGAAATGGCCAACAATAAGTGACAGAAAGAAATGACCCACACTATCAGAGAGAAAGAAGTGGCCCACACAAACTGAGAGAAACAAATGACCCACACTTACCGAGAGAAAGGAATGGCCCAGACTAACTGAAGGAAAGAAATGATCAACCATAGGTGAGAGAAAAATCTGGTCCACACTGACCTAGAGACAGAAATGGCCATACTAAGAGAAAGAATGCCCTACACTAACTTATATAAAAAATGGCCCACACTAACGTAGAAATTGAAATGGTCTACACTAACTGAGAAAAAGAATGGCCCACATTTACTTAGAAAATGGAATGGCCTACACTCACTGAGAGACAGAAATGACACACGATCAATTAGAAAATGAAATGGCACACATAAACCTAGAGAAAAAATTTGACCACACTAACTGAAAGAAAGAACTGGCCCACATTAACTAAGGGAAAGAAAGGGGCAACATTAACTAAGAGAAAGAAAGGGCCACATTAACTAAGAGAAAGAAAGGGCCCACATTAATTAAGAGAAAGAAAGGGCCCACATTAACTAAGAGAAAGAACTGCCCCACATTAACTAAGAGAAAGAAAGGGCCCACATTAACTAAGAGAAAGAACTGGCCCACATTAACTAAGAGAAAGAACTGACCCACATTAACTAAGAGAAAGAACTGGCCCACATTAACTAAGAGAAAGAAAGGCCAACATTAACTAAAAGAAAGAAAGGGCCCACATTAACTAAGAGAAAGAACTGGCCCACATTAACTAAAAGAAAGAAAGGGCCCACATTAACTAAGAGAAAGAAAGGGCCCACATTAACTAAGAGAAAGAAAGGGGCAACATTAACTAAGAGAAAGAAAGGGGCAACATTAACTTAGAGCGTTCATCGTCACTGTATCTTTTAACAAGTTGAGTCATAGATAAAATATAAAAAAAACTAACGTTTACTTTTTTGCGATTAAGAACAACTGACTGACATCCACGACCTCCTGTGACCTCCTGTGACTTATAAATCATGTTTCTTTCTCTCTTCTGTGTGTGTGCGTGCGTGCGTGTGTGCGTGTGTGCGTGCGTGGTGTTTTATTAATTCAAATAATGATGTCGATTGTTTCGTTAAGAAAATGTTTCAAATATGAGAATGTTGTCTATTTTTTTTGTATTTTACGTGACTTGTTCTGAAGTCGGTCTAATGGCAAATAACATTTACGTTTGCACATAAGCAAACATACAAACGTAGAGACAGACAGACAGACAGATTTGCAGACAGATAATAGACTTGATTTCGTCATTCTGTATCAGTAAGAGAGTAGTGACTCGAACTGTCATGATTATAATATTTATGTTGATATATACGTTTTCATCTTACTAGCATTTATACTTTGATGTATGCGAGTTACTTTTTCCCTGATTTTTTTATCAGCACATTTTACATGATGTTCCCCCGTACAGTTTTAATGTCTTTCTGTAAAGGAAGGTTTTTGTAAGATTAAAGAAATTATACCTCTATTTTTTCGCTAAAACACGCTCAGTAAACATTTTATCACTTCGTCATAGTTTTCTGGTCTCTAATCCTACGACTATGTGGCAAGGACATTTCGTTTAAAGCACGACATTTTATGTCTTTATGCGGTACTTTATAGTCTCATGAACTGCACTGGTTGCTTCGTTAGTACTTTAAAGAAGGAAATGGCTTATAAATTAGAGACCTGTTTGAATATGCTTAGATTTTGAATATTTCATCTGTAACATCAGAAAACAGTAATTATTATGTAAACGGTTCCGGAACGGTTCTCAAAGTTTGGTGAGGTTGTCTCAATACAATATATCGTAATACGGATGAATAGTTAAAACTATTATAAACCAGTCGGCTAAAATCTAGTTTATCGTAAACATGTCTGATATTTAATAAATCATTTGATTTAAGCTTTTTAAATTGATTCAGAACACATCCGGGATAAATAAATGGTTTCCGTGAAACTAGTTACCATTTCACTGAAACCTGTATGATTGTTGTCTGTTTGTTGCTTTATAATTATTTGTTGCATAAGCATAAATGTTGCATATGTCTTTACTTAATTACAAGAAAAATTTGTTTGTGGCTCCCTCGATAAAATAATTCCAGGTTAAATCAAAAAGAAGGAAAACAGTATGCTAGAGCTCTGTAGGGAAAGTACTGATCAAAAGGAATATTTACAGTCGGTGCCTTCCAGAACTATCCAACAGAATTCCGCGTTCTCCTGTCGTTTCGTTCCAAAATTTTATCTTTAATTGTCGGGCAAATAATCATTATACAAAGTCTTTATTTCTCCAATATACTCGAACGCCTGTATTATATTTGATTCTGTTAATCTGCAATAAGAGCTAAGGGAATTTTGTAAAAATGTATAGAATTATTGAAGAATTGATTCATTCGATAACGCAAGTGATAAAATCCAAATCCAGAGTAAGACTCAACAGTTGCAAATTGTAAGAGCATCGACCAGGCGACTTAAATGCGCGACTCGAACATGCGTTCACTTGCGCCACAGAGCTCGATGTTTATCTTATTTCACTTTGAACATACATCATGCATGAGTCATTTGCAGTGGCAGTACAGGTTAAACAAATGACCTTTTCCGGAGCTTCTTATCAAAGCAATAGGTGCCTCAAAGTGACAAGTTTTACAAATGGAGCAACATTTTCGTAAATTAGAATTTGTTTCTGCACAAAGGATATCAAAATACTATAAACTGTTCATATATCTAATCTGAATTCCAACTATCTATAATGATAAAATGAAAATACCATGGTCATTTTTATTTTTCATAACTTAAAAGGAAGATGGTCCTTTCTCTAAAATATAAAAGGCACGATAGAAAAGATATTTAAAAAATAATTTGTCTGTCCTAACCCCTTTGACCCAGTGTTTGGTCGGGATTTGCTCTATCTGCGCAATAAATCGAGTTACACGGACCTGTAATAACTACCTACCTCCCTCTAAACATGATCTATCATTCGTTCCCTGTTATTGTCGACCACAAAGTACTACTTTAGATGAATTTTTCGTTGGGCTATTATCATTAACCGGAGCAAGGACGAATGTAAGTCTCGGGTCACTGCGAATTCCTGTACGATTTATAGACTGTTGCTGTATATTTCAATGTTTTGTTATTTCTCAATAAATTCAGTTTTCTGTAGGATTCTGTGACTTGTAATGTATGGGTATATTTCATAATTATAATGGACACTGTTAAATGGCGAATACTCGTGTCTCCGTCGAAAACTGATAATTATGTGTCATGTATACTAGTGTTCATAGTAAGCAAGCCTAAAGTATGACGACAGACAACTTATATATTACAATACTTCTAGATCAGTTCAGGTATGATCTTTCTTCCAGCAATGCTCCGTTTTTGCAGTTGCAGGTTCGCAAGTCTGGTTTCCCATTATTTCTGTCCAAATTTTTAAATCCTAAAAGGAAATAAACGAATGGAAATTTGAATTTTGAGTTCTGAAAATCGTGTTTTAATAATTTGTCTTGCATTTCAGTCAAATTGTTCACGGTTACCCCATTAAAGGGGAACAGTAGGTACATTGTATTGTTATTTCTATCGAACTCAAAGTCGTCGGTCCGAATTCGTCTGTTTGAAATTACATTTAACTTTGCATTTGTAATTTTCTTTTTTTTACTACAAGCTAAAAAAACTGTCACCAAATTTCTGTTTGAAATTACCATTTCCCCTCTGATCGTTCTTGGCTTTTCTTTCTGCCATATTTCGGAAACTGTTACCATCGTTAAAACGACATTTTTATTGCTGAGGTCACATTTCCTAAACCTTTCGTGACTCGCAGACAGATTTTCCCAGTGAGACAGATAATCGTGTTTTGTTGATTTCATTGTTTCAACACCGGGGAGTCTTTGACAAATATCTCCGGCCGCGTAGCCACATTACTGTTAATTACAAAATAAATACAACAAAAAAGCTTTGAAACACCATTACTGACAAAAACGAAACTTACCGCGTAAGGGGAATATTTTTTGAAGAGGCTTTAGTTTAAAAAAAGCGTGAAAGCGTGAATAAGAGAGCGATGAAAAAACAATCAAGAAATTGCCCGAGGCCTTAGTCACTCATTATTTCTAGAAAGGCTTTACTAGGAAAAGAACAGAACGCTTGTAAATTAAATATTAGTGCAGTATTATCAAATCAGCGCCTCGCATAGAGTGGATCATTAAGGCAATTCGGTTAAAGGCAACCGGGTTGGGTAATGAGAAATTAGATTTTCCCTTTTTTTCTCTCGTCAGTGAAGACAATCACGTGATCTGTATACAGATTCTGTACTGGTTTTATATGTAGCTGTTGGTATAACATATTTTTTGTGTTTTGTTTGGTTGTTTTTGTTTGTTTTTTTAATTTCTTTTTCATTTCGTTTTTTTTGGTTTTTGTTTATTTGCCTTTGTTTGATAGTTAAAGATGCAATTCTTACAATTTCTATAACATATTTTAAGTTTGTTGTAGTATTACAATATGAACTTAGGCAGTATGCCAGGAAAGCCATAAACGTAAATTTCTGGATACGGAGCTGAATGTTTGTTAATTTGTTATTGATAATGAATTCTGCAGCTTCGATAGCCTTTTGTTTTCCGTTACCTTTCCATTGTCACTTATAAATGTAGGACTTAATCTTTCATACGATCTACATGAAGTGATTTTTACAGGTCCAAACTTTGATTTAATACATTTGAATTTAAACTGATCCCCTGCCAACGACCGAAATTGAAAGAAATGACCCGGAAAATTAGGATGGGGTTGATCTGAATGTCTGATAAATACAATGGTACTTCATAAAATATTAATATACGCATTCATCAATAGAAGTTTGAGGTATTTACCATCACGTTCAATATATAACACCTGTCGTCATTTAGCGGAAACAAAGATAATTTTGTTGTTGTTGTTGTTGTTAGTGTTGTCTTTTGAAGAATTATTTTGCCGAATCTTTTAAAAAACAGTTTAAGTACTGCTCAAGTTTTTCACTTGGTCTATTTTGTCATAATTTTGTTTTGATTTTTTATAAAACAATTTTTAGTTCCTGGTTAAAAAAGTAAATCGTTCATTTAGATGTATATTTCGTAAATAGATTACTCTAAGAATGGCCTGTATTGGTACAAGGACACTACATTCAGGCACAAGGCCTTTTGGCACTTTTCTCACAATGTCAGCTAGTTATGGACCCCTAGATTAACCTTAGGTATCCCTTGTCGTGTCAAAGTTCCCACACTCCCCCTTGGTAAGAAGGTGTGACATAGTTTTCCAATCAAGTGTGGAATTTCCACCCGATATTTTTGTCCCAAAAATCGATAACCCTCTTAAAACATGTTGACGTCCATTATAGACAAGCAAAGACGGTTATTTAACATTTCTATAGAGTTGGAATTACTTCTTTTGTTGAGACTCTTTTCTGTCGGATTAAGGTAGCTTTTCTAACTCTTTACGGGATTAAAAGCAATTTACGTCCCTGTGAAATGAAAATATACCATCCCCGAACTAAAACTCGAAAATAATTACCCGCCTGAGACTGAGGTATCTACTAAATGTAAATTTAAAATGCACTTAAATAATGATTTATCCTTAAACTTTCATTTACACAGCGCTGTCGATGTTATTTCAAAAATAAATTGCATGTATAAATTACTAATCATGTGTCAATTTTCAGTTAGAAGCTATTGTATCAAAATTTGACCAGTACTTTAAATCAATTTAAAGAAAGCAATTTATTTTACGGTTTATGACAAGATAAGTAACCCCTATGATTACTGATCCCCAAACAAATGTGTTACGCAAGGTCCTGGCCTCGAACCCCGCGCCAAATAGTCTGGATTGTGTTAGTTAAATTAGCCATTACAATGTTAATCACCATATACATGATGATGACGACTACGGCGACAAGGAGCACGATGATGATGATGATGACGATGATGATTATAATCATTTATTATTTTAATTATTGTTATTATTTATTATTATAAGTAGTAGTAGAAGTAGAAGCTGGAGTAACTAACCATATCGATGTGAAAGAATTAAGTTTTAAAGCAAAAAAAAACCTGACACAAGGAAGTTCGCATGCAATTTAAACAGTTTTTATTTGTTGATGAATTTCGACCAAATGTACAATTGTAAGTAAACACACCGCGACAGGCTATGAAACCATCAAACGTTCTATACCCGATACGGCTGCTGAACCCAATAGTGACCCTAGGGTATTAATTACTACACTTATGTTTCTTTACCTCATTGATTTATGGTTGAAATCCGCATGTTGAAAAAATCATCTAAAACTGTTAGCATTACAAATAAAATGAATAAATGAAACTTCTGAAAATGTTAAATAAAGTAAAAGTAAAACTTCATAGGAAGCTCTAAAATGAAGCATTAGAAATCAAATGAAACATACAGTATGCTTCAACGAAGAAAAGAAGGAAGCCAAGAAGGAACATAAGATAATACATGAGAATGTTTTGTGAACATTTTACACTGAAACTGGAAGGAAGTTTAACTTTCTTCTTTTGAAGTATGTCAGTAAGGACTAGTAAATACTTCACTTATGACAAATAGTCGAAGCATATGTTATTGTTTTTCTATACATGTACTAAGTAAAACTGACTTTCTATCAACATATTTACAATGGCGTAAATGTATTCAAAGCCAATCGGATGGATCAAATATGTCTAGCAAATTCAGACAATTTAAAAAATACCCATACATGCTTGGCAAGGATTCTTCACGGAAATCTGGACTGCATTTATATCTCATGGAATCTCAGCAATCTATCCGTCACGTTATGACTTGATAGCAGCCATATTTATGGTAATTGATATATTAATTAATAACCACACTTTGCCAGCAGGCTGATCTAATAAATTTGTTCCAGCGTTGAGGACAATGTGAAATGTCATGTGCAATTCGGTTCATCCATCACGGAAGAGCGTTATTAGACATGAAATCTCGCCAAATATCGCTACAAGCGAGATTTTCGTCTTGTTAAAAATGGCTATCAGAGTTTTCAGCTTCAGTCCTTGAGATTTAATTGTTTGCAGACGATTCTTTTAAAAAGTCACGTACTGTTAATTATTTCCACATATTCTTACACTTTCAATATGCGTCAAATGTTTTGGAAGGCAACCTCTTGATTTAGAACCATACGGGCGTTTACAGTAAAATACTAGTTACATATAGCCAACAATGGTCAAAATACAGGTCTATAAGGTAAAAGCGCTGGTCACATGTTAGTTTGCACATGTATTTCTTCAGTGTATTTATAGTGTGTTGTTAGTCGTCTTTTAACATTCACCTAGACGATACGTTTAAAAGCATAAACGCGTTCGAAATGGTTTTAAAACTGCCCAAGGTTAGAAGATAACATCAGGCACACATTGTTTCTACATCAAAAACACATTAAAAGCAGGAAAGCTTAAATTTCTGTCAAGGATTTAGGCGCAGATTACGCTACAATGCACAAGACAACCGATTGCACGTAAGATTCTATCATGTAAATCACTGCTCCGTGAGATTTCCTTCCGGAGATGCCATCAAAATGCCTTTTTATTCTGTTGAAAGATTCAGTGGACAAATTTTCTTTACAAAATTGTAGGTTAGACCTGGGACTGACTATTAATATACGGCCCTAGTTAGACGAACACTCTCATATGCAAAGTAGACCGCTAATCTCACGAGTACATGGACTTCAGATAGTTCTCTAAGGACTCTATTGATTTGTAAGTGCTTCTAAAATCTTCAGGGGACTAGTTCCCTTGTCCGGATATATAAGTAAATCCTGTGATGTAATAGTCTCTCTTTTAGAATCGTTCATTCTAAAGGAGCGCCGTTGTTGGATGTTCATGCTGTGCCCTAGCTTGTGGAGTAGATGCGTTCTTTATTTTGGGAGAGTTTTAACAAAGATAATCTTTGTTGTTGTTTTTTCCACAAGATTGGAAATGTATCAACAGAAGGACAGTTGTTTACAGAGTCCTTAAAATGTTTACACACTTAGGTGGAGTCTAAATGTCTAAATGCTGGAGAGTTCTGCCTTTGACATTGCGAGGTTTATATAGAAATACATGTATTGATAAATACACGTAGATACATAAATATTAAACCTGTGATAAGTTTCTTGCTTCCTGACGTAAAGTGAAATTGAATATTGGAGTATGAATTTTTTTAATTGCCAGTAAATTATAAAAACCATACGTTACATTTATCTTCTTCGCTACATTTCATCAACTCAGCGAGCTAATTAAAAATGTTTCATTTTTCGAATTTGATCAAATTTCACGACATATTTTTCGCTCGCTGCAGCTTGCTTTAAGTGATTCTCGTATATAGTTTTCACATTGATCTAAACGACCCGATAAGATCAGATGTAACAGATCGTTTTAATTACTTGAAATGTCGTTCATTTTTTTCTTTGTATAGTTTTTATTATACACAGGTTTATTAAATACAAGTATAGAGTAAGATATAATAGTAAGACTAAAGGTGCTGTTATCTCATTGTGGCCTTTTGCTCATACCAGAGTGCATTTATTGAGGTTTGTGAAATAACTTTAGACATGACTGACACATCTGTGACATTTATGCAAGGAACATGATTGAACAGAACAGAAGTAAAATCCAATGTTTACAACTGCACATTATGTATATCAGATGAATGTAAGAAAATGTTATTTCGAGCTTAAAGAGGAATTGTGGAAGCATCTTTTTGAAACATAATCTGCAATCAGGTTAAAAACTTACATGTGTGCATGGGGGAGCATTTAACTCAAAGCGAAGTGTTGGTATGACGTACTCAGAAGAGAAAATCTAAGACGATTAGCCATTGTAAAAGTATGCGTCCAAAGAAACTGACAAAAAAACACAAAGTAGAGACAGACATAAAGTTATTAAACTCATTGCTTCTTGTTCTATTTAAGACGCACATTTGCTCTATTTACGACGCTTTTAAGCCTGTTGCATTGCTTTGAGAGAATAGTTTCTAGAAACTGTAGAAAACTTAGATCCAGCAGCGTTCAGGAAATAAAAAATCATTTACCATGGGCTATTAAATTCAAGAACAAAACCAGGACATATGTCATCAAAGTGTTTTGCCTGTACAGTATACAAAGATCTCCTACAAAAGGATTGAGCTTTTAATTACTTCTTCATATTCGGAGCCCCAATACCCCATACTCACAAAAACCTTACTCCATCTAAGCAATAAATTTTTTATATGCAGCACAAAATTTCTGACTGATTTTATCAAAGTTTAAATTCTTACTTTGTGGCAAGTGTCTAAGACTGTTCCAGGTTAAGTCTTTCTGTACACTTTGAACAGAAGTTTTCCCCAGAAATTGTTATATTTGTATAAATTTAATAAGCATTATTATGTCTCTGGCTAATTCAGATCAATCAAATTCCCATTACATTATAACAAGCAACGCTTACGAACCAAAAACAAAAACAAAACCAACTACAGATGGTGTGTTTTCATGACATACTACACGAAGATAAAACAAAAAAATATTTATGTCCTCGATATAAATCTAAAATGGACCTTCCGACATCTGTTGATCTCCTATTAGAATAAAATTTCAATTACCTTTCCCATAAAACGTAAAATAAAGTTGGTACTATTTCTTAGACGTTTTGAATTCTACCACCCGAGTCAAATGCCACATGCATCTTTACATATTTGCTACGCATGTCACGCGTAGAACAGTGCCGATGTAACTTTTGTCACGTGTGTTGTATCTTTATGTTCTCAACTGTTTGTGGTTGTGTGTTGTTTTTAATGCTGTTGGTTTTCGAATAATTTTATCTGTCTAATTTAAGAGGCAGACAGAAACTCTCCCAGAACTAGAAGGCGAAAGAAATAAACTCTGTATTATCATTAAATCGAAGAGGTTATTACAACTCTGACATCTCAATATCTTACTACGCAAAAGTCAAACATAAATTTTATTTTAAAAGATGAGATTCTGACCGAATTTGAAATCGTATAGCCACTGAGAATTTGCAAAGAATTTTGTGTAGGGTTGTAAACTTATTTTATGAACGTTCTTATTGACAAGTTTTAGCCCAAAATTTTCACACTCAGGTCAAAAACTTTTCTGTTTATGAAAAAATCTTTGAAGCATAAAATAAACCAAGAAATACGATAGTTCGACGTGATAGCACCCGTGTTTAAGGGATATATCATTAATTTACGGATATGTCATTAATTTTCTGTGCAAATCGCCTCGTTTGTCTTATACGCATGAGAAAATTTAAAACCAAAACTAAAAGACCTTGGTTTTGTCTCTCACTGAAATATTGTCGTTCAAGTTTGAAAAGGAATTGAGCATGACAGTTTTTCAGCGATATTGCATTAAAATGCAAATTTCAAATTTATTCGATTTGTTGACAGAATTATATTACTTTTCTGAAGTTACAGAAATTCGCATATTTTTTAATTACATTTATAAGTAGACTGTAGTCAACATTTTGTACCTTCCAGCTAAAATATTCATGTCACCGACGAAAACATCAATGGCAAGACATATTTTCACCTTGACGCCAAGGCTCGCCAATATGAGCTTTTGAAGTCTCTCCGGATGAACGTCCCCAATCTCTACACTAAACAAGTATTTTCTATAACCATAAATAAGAAGCAACTACAACAATCATCACATAACAACAACAGCAACAATATTAACATCACTTTCATCATCAACAAAATCATTATAAAGTATTTCAAATGTCTGTTTGCACCGAAAAGAAGTAATGCTTCAGAGAAGAAGAAAAACACATTTTGTATGGTATTCGAAATAACTTGAAGAAAAAATCAAATAGAATCAACACCAGTCTATCTGCTGGACATTTTATCATCGTTGCTAACGGCGGCCTTTATGGATAACTGCCTGTAAAGGGTTTGGTTATGTTAAAGTCTGAAAATAGAACAACATATAGAACGCATCCTCTTAGCTTTTTTAAACGTTCACTGCATAGCACTGACACGTGGGGCATCGGTTAAATATTTTAACCAGAAGACAGAAGTGTAAATTGAGGAACGGGGGATCGAACTCGCAAACCCTGGATTATAATGTTTTGTGATACCACTGATTAGTCCCACAGATGTCAGAGGTTGCATTTATTACAGAGACAGTATATGCTATCTGAAACAAAACCCTTCTATTAGTACCTACACTTCAAATATTTAACGACAAGAAAAAGAACAACAGAAACAAACTACAGAACAGAACAGACTAGAAGAACGCTACAAAGTCCAGGATCATTAACAGAGAATACAGTTTGCTAGACAGAATCTACCATGTTACAATGTTTATCCACACAATACAAATGTTATAACAATGCCAGAAATGGTTTGAGGGGGTGTTAACATCAAGCCCTGAAAACATAAGTTATTGATCTATGATATTCAAATGATCTTAGTCAGCGAGTTTAAATTCTAATTTATGCTTTCATTTTGATTTACTTTCATGTTCCGCCATTATCTTTTCGGATGGAATACTTCGCTCGATTGTTAATATTTTGACTTACCAACCATAGAAAATAAATAGCAAAATGTTTCTAAATTTGAGATTTCTATTTAAATAATGTAGAAAATAACTTATACATATAGTCAATATAAGTACTCCATTGATATAAAACATATGTGAACTTACGATTCGTCTCGATACTTTTAGAGACGGAGAGAAGCGGAGTCACCCGAAGTTAGCCGAATACTTGTTAAAAGATTTTAGTGATCTTAATGTCACAGTATTGTGTAAAAAACTGTAAAACTAAACAACATTACTTGTTAGGATATTTGATAATATCGCTTCAAACTGCCAGTTCCTACGATCTTTTAGGCAGGTTATTTTATAAAGTAGGACAATATTATTAATCACGTTGGTCATAAAGTTGTTAAGCAAAAACGTAAAATATAGAAATCAGTGAGTGATCAGGTGCTGTCCCGGTATTAAATGAAATTATTGATGTATTCTTATACTATATCGAAATATGATTAAAGAACAATATGTTTTACAAGGTGAGGTCATTCTTTACACAAAACAATCATAAGCACGACATGTTTATTTACTCATTTTATAGCATGATTGGACGGCTGGCTAATCGACAAATAGATTTCTCAAATTGACGCACTAATGGGCTTTATACATTAAATGTATCTTTATAGGATAATGATTTGTAACATCTGCTTTTGATAGACGTAAAAATAAACAACGTCATTCCATGCCTAGCATTTAATCAATATTAAAGGAAAAAAAAGGTAAGAACTGGTAAGTCTTAATTGATACTGGTAACGGTGATATTCACGGAACTGGTTGACAAGCAGACGAACAGACAGACAAACACCATGATTCTGTAGAAAAAGCAACCATGTGGTGTAATGGTAGCACACTTTCTGATTTATCAGAAAAGAAGCGCCAGTTCGAGTCTGGCCGTGGTTTAAAACATTACAAATCATGGAGTTAACGACACGTAACTAACTTACCTACTTTTGATAATGGATTATAACAGTTGTCTAACAAAGGCAACAATAAATCGAAGAAGCAATGACCTTGGATGAAAACTGTAATAGAGTTACCGAACTTGGACGACAACATCCATTGAGTAATTGTCCTTGAACGACGACATATCATAAAGTTATCTACCTTAGCTGACATCTATCATAGCGGACATACAGACATATGGTGAATGCAAGTGGCAAAGTTACAGTACCTAGTTGATGATGAATACTAGAGTTATTGAACTAAGATTAAATCACAGTTACTGCCCTTTGTTTACAAAGTTTTCTGAGATTACCCAAATTTCTGACTTACAGATATTCAAGAAAATAGATATTAAATCTTAATCTTGAAAAGCTACTTGTCTGTCATCAAGTATATAGTTAGTGTATGTTAACACTTTATTTGATATTTCCACAATATTAAGTGCAAATGTTGACATGATGCAAATTGCGATAACAAGAGAAGTGGGTGGGAATAGTCTAATGCATGAACGCAAACATTTATAATTTATCGAAAAGTGGTTATAAAGCTGATATCAACATCTATATGTCTTTAAGTACATGAAGTGAAATTGCACCATTTTATGTTTCATATTATAATTCAACACCAATAAATCGAAAACATTTCAGAAATTTGTTGCTCACATCACAAAAAAACCCAATACAATTTAAGCCAGTAGGAGGAAATTTTCAAGTAAAACAAAATATTTTCTCATGAATGAAAAAAAAAACAACAACAAGTTTTCTGCTTATTCAAAGTTTATATTGGTTTCATATGTTTTTCGTTGAATCACAAAGTTGCAGCCTGCCTTATTGACAACAAATGTACATATTCAAAAATGTACAACTACACAAAATGTACAACTACACAAAATGTACAATTACACAATTTGTACAATTTGAAAAAATGTACAACTACACAAGTGTACGGCTATACAAAATGTACAACTTCATAAATTGTATAAAATAGACACCTACCAGAAACAACTTTACGACATGCACAACTTTGCAAAATATACAACGTCACAAAATGAACAACTTCACAAGATTTACAACTACGCAAAGTGTACAACGTCACAAAATGTACAACGCCACAAAATGTTAAACTTCACAAAATGTACAACTACGCAAAATGTACAACGTCACAAAATGTATAACTTCACAAAATGTACAACTACGCAAAATGTACAACGTCACAAAATGTACAACGTCACAAAATGTAAAACTTCACAAAATGTACAACTACGCAAAATTTACAACGTCACACAATGTACAACGTCACAAAATGTACATCTTCACAAAATGTACAACTATGCAGAATGTACAACGTCACAAAATGTACAACTTCACAAGATGTACAACTACACAAAATGTACAACTTCACAAAATATACAACGTCACAAAATGTACAACTTCACGAAATGTACAACTATGCAAAATGTACAACGTCACAAAATGTACAACTTAAAAAAGATGTACAACTACGCAAAATGTACAACGTCACAAAATGTACAACGTCACAAAATGTACAAATTCACGAAATGTACAACTACGCAAAATATACAACGTCACATAATGTACAACTACGCAAAATGAGATACATCTTCGTGTACTAAAAGTTATGTACAACCATCAGAGTAAGCCGTTATAATGATTCAGGTTATTCGATGATCGTGTTGATTCAAAGCTCAGCTGTTTCCAAGCTAACCTGTACCTATGAATAAGTCTAGCCTTAAAATCTTTACACAATATCCCGGGGAACCTGGTCCAGTGCTGTCGACTTATTTATTAAAACGAAAGGTAGTTAAACCAATCAGCCTGTCGCTTCATACAGAAATTATCCCTTTCAATTTAATATATTTTATTCCATATAATACACACGTCATAATTTAATAGGACCATTTTCTTCCGTTTATTGACTTTGAAATGATTTCTGAATGGAGCAAAATGAGAGAAGCTAGCAATTTTAGTGGGCAAAAAAAACATTTTCTTTCTATTGACAGCTAAGTAGCGAAACAGGTCCATTGTGTGGAATATAAGCTATCAGACCCATCATCTGGGTATATATTCATTCTTTTATCACTAGCTTACCCATGCTCCGTTGACCTATTATATTGTATTGATGAACTGCAAAACATAAAACCATTTACAAAACGTACCCCAGATTGTCCGATTATTGCATGATTGATGTGTTCAAATATCAAATAGGGCGTTTTAGTAATATATAAACGAATTTATGGCCATTTGATTTTTATGTTAATATGGTAACAGATTGGTGCGGTTTCGTATTTTCTTACTAATATAATTCTTTTCTGATAGTTGCCTGTCTTAGGAAGGGTTGATTTATTGCAGTTCTTGAAGCTGTAGTCGTGAAAATTGCAAAATGTTTTGTCTTTTCCCCTGACCACTGAGGTTGGACAAGTTACTTTTCTTCATAACTTTTACATCAAGAGCTATTTTACTGTTTCTTCTGTTTTGCCATTTTAACAATTTATTTCCATTTCTTTTTTTCACTATATTGCAGTGTTTATGGTTGATATCTTGACATGATTTTGCTCGAAACGTTTTAATTGTTTTGCTGTTTCTTTTGTTAATAATAATGTTGCATTTTTACTCCTGCTGTATGATTGCTGCTATACTTCTGCTGCTTATGATGTTGTTGTTGTTGTGAAACATTACCAACTCATGTAATATTATTATAATGGCGAGGGTTATTATTCTTTTTTGCGTTATCCGTCCGTTCTTCCGTCACGATTTGTCCGTCCGGAGCCATAACTCCTGAGTGTTTCCATCATTATCAATAAAAATAGGAGAATGATTAATTGCCGTCATAATTTACACACTTGCAGCTGAGTTACAGCCCTTTGTTTTACAAATGCCGGCAGTTTGTCCGTCCCGAGTCGTATATCGTTAGTGGTTTGATGCATTTAGTTGTAACTTACTTGGATTGTAAATGATAAGAAGGGAATGATGCATGTCATTTTCCGGTACAGTTGACACTCTCACAGCTACGTTATAGACCTTTGATGTTTTACAAATGTAAGAAGTTAGTCCATCTACAGCCATTTCTCTGTAGTGCTCTGTTACAGTTGACTGAAACTTTGTATGTTTGTCTATAACAATGGGAAATACTTGAACAATTACAAGGACCCCCCCCCACACACACACACACACACACACTCACACACACACACACTCACACACACACACACACACTCACACCATATAGTCAGTATGGTCAGTATAAAGTACAAAGTCTATAATTCCTTCAAAGTTATTTGGGTAATATATTTGTCTTATGTATGTGGACAAAAAAACAAACATATTTTACATGTTTTTCTTTCACATTTCATATTTAATAAATCTGTTGATCTATAAAGGTTTTTTCTCTTCATCTAATGCCTCCTAACTACAACTTCCCGATGCAGCTTATCTTCCGGGAGGGGGTATACATTTTCTTAAAATATGCTTGTTTGGTTTTAAATCATAAACTGCATTCAGATTGCGATCTTCAAGTGTACATGTGGAATTATAACTGAGACTTGATGAGACTTCACATCTAGTAGAGCGAACAAGTCTATAGTTTCGTTATCGCATTACAAACGGATTAGATTTCTTCATTCTACAAGTGTTGTAGCTTAACGTGTTAGACAAATCTTGCAATATTTGTATTCAGGACTCACTGATTATCAAAGAAATGTTGAAAAGAACAAAAAGGCGAAAATCTAGATTATAGTCAATACCATTCATTTATAATTTGCAGCAAGTTTATGCTAACATCCCAGTTTTTTGTTTTTTTTTGGTAAGTTTTCTGTCACCGTAGACCATCTGTCTGTTAGTAAGCTAGTATGCATGTTTAACAATTCGAGAAATCATTTCACAAGAAAAACAGTGATTTCTATGTATTAAAAGATATCCTGGGAAATGACATTTAATGATTGCTATCGGTTATCGTAAAATGACACTTTTATGGTCTTTGTACCTTATTTGCACGTCTAAATGATTACGTTATTTAGCCCTGTTTCAAACAGTTTTTCTCCAATTTCATTTTTTTAGAGAAAAAATGCCAAATCGTTTTCGGTTACTAGACCCCACAAACGCGGGTTTTCCCTGATCATCAATTAAAGTAGACGAGAAAAATGAAAAATGAGAAAGTTCAGAGGACAGGGGAAATATAATTTTCTTAAAAACAATACCATGTCACAAATTATCCTCTTAGTCGACTCACAGACGAAAACCGCGGCGGTGGGTCAACCTTCTGGCGTTTTTCAGTGTGTACAACAGCGCGTCGTCTGCAGCTTTCACGCTAATGAAATGAATTTCCAGCCTTGTTAAGCTTTATTAAGTTAATGTACAGGATTCATATTGATTGGAATTTGATAGAGGCAGAAGACACCAGACAATCTCGGCTAATGCGTGAGGTGGTCACGTGGTTGCGAGATTTGTAGGAGAAACATAGCACCGCAAGAAGAGCCCGCATTTTAGGACGAAGGAATATATTTCCCGGGAACAATGGCTGTGATTGGCTCACTGATTTAATTGTTTCTAAGCTTCCGCCTTCGTCTGCTAGCAGAGTTTCTTAAGAAAAATCCACCGTCTTCTCTCTCCATGAAAAGAACTCTTGAACGCATTGTAACAGCCGACAATTTTTTTTCTTGTTTGTATTTTATTCTAAATGTATTTTTATGCACAAAGTAAAAATGTACATATGCTTTTATGCTTATTTTGTGTATGCACATTAGAAATTCAAACTTCCTTAAGCCATGAAGCCATATGAGTTGGCTTGTGTTTCAAACAAAAGCAACAGCATAGAAAAGTGAGGAAAAATGAACGCATGGATGCATGATCCTTTTCCTTGTATTTCTTATTTTGCAGTTTTTGAGGAGAATTATTTTTTCTTTGGATGTTATACTACCTAACAGACCATTTGGTATTTTGGTTGTTTGGGTATTGCAGCTAAACCTATAGAGATCATTGTTTCATTTAACACTATACTAGGCATATAGTAATTGCTCTTTTTTCAACAAATTATTACCTGTAATATCTAAGTCTTTATATTTACACATTAACCTTATACTTAATATCATTTTGATACAGCCTTCAAATAATCCCACAAAATAAATGACTCGATAAAACAAAAAACAAAAACTATCAAGCGTACCTCTTAAATTAAGTGTACATCAAACACATTTCTGTTTTACGATTTATCAAATAAACCTTGACTCATCACGTAAAATATATAATAAATTTGTTATTTCATTTTTCGAATCTTCTATATGAAGACAGAGTTTACGTATTTACGAACATAATGCCTTCTGCGTGCCATACAATGTTTTAATTGATAAAACACATACCATGTGAGTTATTGTATACACATGAAATCACACTTAAGTGATACATTACATTTGATCATTTTTTTTGGTTCAAAATGCGTTATTGCTAACTGATTCAGAGATAATTATTGAAAACTAGGATTTCTATACCCTAGATTCATTTTACCTTGAATTCTAAATTTCGCCGTATATTTCATCACAGTGCTATTATCAAGAATTGTTTTTTTTTATTCGTTGGCCCAATACGATACATTGATGTTCTCGAATAATAAATGAGTCTTTTATATTTGTAGCTATCATTTAATTGGGCTTGCTTCCGAGACAAAATGGCAATAACAGAATTTTTGCTCTATCCAGCCATTTCTTGTTGTCCTGTCCACACGTGCTTTTAAGTTCAACAGTTATGAAACAAAACATTTTATAATATAATTATACGTACGCACGTCGTTCACGTAAACCTAAACTATCGCACCAATTCCACCATCTCTGGAAGCACAAAGCCAAAGAATTTACCGGAAAACAAATACATGTGATTCGTCCTTGTAATGAAATAGACAAAAAGTAGCACCAAAATATTTCTGTATATCAGAAGCAATGCTCAGAGAGAATCGGTGATGGTGACATGAGGTAAGATCACATCTGTTAAATAGTGTCTAACAACCGGGGTATTTTCCGATTTAAATGTGTCATTAAGACACATACACAAAAAGAAACATCAACCACTTTCGATCAAATTTCTTAATAAAAACTAAAATATCAAGAAAATATCTTTACGCTTAATTTCGCAATGAAGTTTCAAACAGTTAATGCAACATTGAGTATGTGACAGTTGAAATATCTATGAAATCACATTCTTACAATTTCTAGCTTTTATGTAAAGTTGTTTTGCTTTCCGTTTTTATTTTGACATATTTTTACTGACTTGTCAACCGCCCTGTCAAAAGTAAGCACCTTGAACGAGCCTCGGAGAGCGAACCTGGTTACGGTCCAAAATTCGGACTTTTTGACAGATTTTTTTTCAAATTTCTCTTACTGTCTGCAATATCTGCCGGAAATTTCAACGTATCGAACTACGACTGAACAACCAACTAAGTAATACCTGTACTTCATTTCCAAGTGATTTTTTGATCGAGACCGAATGATGGTGGTCACTAATCGAGCTATTTTGTACAGAACCTTAACTTTGGACATTTTTATTTGTTGTGTTCCTTTTGTTTTTAGATGTAAATAGATTGGCACAGATATTAACAACAAACAAATTACAAACACTTTGAACTTTGTTCGAAATAAGGGTTATACAGATTGCAGGATTGTGGCCAGTGTATCTAGGCTTTGACTGCAGGACAGACTATCTCAAGGAATTACGTCGGCATCAAAATTATAGAATACAGTCAAATATGCTTGTTCTTGCAGCGGTATTGTATTTTCTTGGAAGATGCTCCTTCTTGAAAAGGACAGTTAAAAGGGTTTTTATCTAATACTCAACTCTAATACACTAGCTTTTACGAGCGAATTTAAAAGTAATGTGATTTTTTTTATATTTTTTCCCATTTCACATAGATGATATTTGTAATAGATAGTTTTTATTTGATGTTGGTCTTTGTAATAGTGTGTTCTCTCTCTCTCGTTTATTGATTTATTATACATGTATCTTAGATGAACTGTCAAGGTGTTGGCTTTTGCACGATAAAGTTCATATTGAAATGTTCTTCGTGTATAAATTGCAAAATAAATATTGAAATACATAGCAAGCATAATAATTTTATCTAATAATCGCGTGTATTTTGAATTTTTACGTTCACAGTTTTAATGACATTTAGAATTGAATACACTTTTGCTTTCAAACCGCACTTAACAAACGGTGATATATAACATGAGATAGTGTGATATCAAATTTTGATCGTTTGATAAGTTTATATGTAAGGATCTTTCACGCCATCTTTCTCAATGTTGTATGTCAAACCAGACTTTAGCCAGTTTTTTCAGAGCAAGAATCTTCATCAATTTCCGAGCAACCTAACTATATTTTCTTCGAATGCCGTCTTGTCTGTGATTGAGACTTACAAACTTTGGCACGACAGTTCATTGAATGTTTAACTTGGCTGATACAGTACACCCTTCACCCCGACCCCTCAGAGTTTAAGCTTTAACCGTAAATAATCTTTCTTTGTGTTATCTTTAGCTGTTCAATCAGCTCTGTTGACAGTTCCCTGAGCGGTACGCAAAGCGCCAGTACTATTATCAGGGGAAGTAACCGCTACTAGGGAAGTTTGTAGTCAGTTTCTAACAGGGGCTTAAATGTTATCTTAAATCGGGCCAGCTTTGATGACATTTTCATTAAGCTTTGATTATTTGTTAAAGCTTGCGATAAAATCTGCAAAGTAAGAGTTTAATTTAGTTGACAATTACGATTTACCCGAAGGACATTGTTTTAAACAATAATCAGACGAAATTGTCAACTTGGCGCGAAATGGCTGGTAAAAGTGCCGTAACGTTTTGAAGAAAGATTTATTGCTTCACACAAGCTTGACAGATTTTTGCATGGATAAGTCACAAAAGAATACCATTGCTTTCATATTTGAATGAATAAGCAAATTAAGACAGCGTAAGATTAGCTTTTTTATTTTGCCTTTCACTGAAATTATGTTGCGATGATTTTTTAATCTATATTCGTTTAAAAAATGGAAAATGCATTTTTTATTCACTAGATTTTTGTAATTTTAAAAATCGCTTCAAAAACTGTCTTGTAAGGAAATTGTTTGTAGAAATGAAATAAAGCACATTCAAAAAATTAAAAAGAAAATAATGTTAAGTGATGATGACGATGATACTGTTGTTGTTGTTGCTGGTGGATATGATTTGATCGATATTCTGCTTCTGCTGCAACTGCAGCTTCTACTTCTACGAATATGATTAGGATGATGATGGCGACGACGACTGCGATGATAATGATGATTGTGGTGGTAATGATGATGATGATAATAATGATGATGGTGGTGTTAGTAGTGTTGATGATGTTAATGGTGATGATGACGATGATGATGATGATCATGATGCAACTGACGACAAAAACGAAGGTGTTGTTGATGTTGTTCGTTAAGAAGGTTACTTTTTGAATCAACTGAAATGAAGACATATCGAGACACAAATAAAGCTGCCTTTATACAGTTAGCAGTATCGTGTAAATGTATTATCTTCTTCATGTGTCATACAGTAATCTAATCTCGGACACTTTCTCTCTCGTCGTTATTTAATTTACAAAGTTTGATATTTGCATCTTAGCAGAGAAACTGGGGACACGATGGGGCCAGTGATAAATAGTTCGGTTACTCATGATGGATCCATGCGTGACTGTGTTTTATTTAATAACGTTGTTCGTTCCCAGCTAGCTGATCAGTTGCACGTTTGACATGTCTTTTACATTAATGTTGTTGTTTAATGTTCTTAATTAATACATTGTATATCAAAAATAAAGATGTTACTGGAAGAATTTCTTAATGAACAGGATGTATATGTAAACACCTGAGCGACTTGAATATGGTCCAAAGTATCCGATGGTCCACATACAATTAAAATGTTCAAATAGATCTATACTATAGTTGGTACTGGCTGCTCGATTGAGCAAAGTCTCAAGAATAGTTATGTCATAAATTCACTAAAGCAATAACGAATTCGCCTTTTTGTATTCATGTTGACTGTTTCTATTCCATGGACACTTTTTTGTACATCACTTATCAGAAGCAATGAGAAAAACGGCTGGATTTGAATCATGTAAATAGACAAAATATAAAGTTCTTAAAATATTCAAAAGATGGTAATTAGTGAACATATGTTTGCAAAGTAACTGACAATTAGACTTCAAGTCTTAAACAAGTATTTGATTTTCAAAATCATCTATTGACATTAATCTTTAGAATGAATTCATTTCCTATGAGATTATGTGTATCGTTGAGCGATTATTTCAATCAAACATACATTAACATGTCTTATATTTGATCTGTACCAGTTACTGTACACTTCGATGAAAACATTGTAAATACTCTCGCATTTCGTGTGAAAGTTCCATTCAGCAGTAGGTTGAAGAGTTTATAATTGTTACAGTAGGTTTCCCATTCATTCATATTTTCATTTATACATACATTTTTATACTAAGGGTCTGTTTAACAAACAGCAGTAAACAGAATTGCCTCTTATTGTTAGCACTTTCCCAGTTGAAAAATATCCGTGAAATTTTACAATAGAATTAATTTCTGATTTTACACAACGTTAGTTTGATATATAAATTTACAAAAAAAAGTCTATTGAAAATATTTATGGTCTGTAAACTGTTGGTAGTCAAGTTTATTTTTGTTTGTGTAAAATTTGTCAGCCGTTTGTACTTTTATCTATGTGTCGTAAAGATTTTGTTATTTATTTCACTATTAAAATGCAAATATGCAGTCTCCGATATGTCATGTTTGTATTTAAGTTGACTAATGCAAAACAAAACACTCCAGTTTCTTGAGATATTCATTACTTCCAACAATTCTTGTTTTACTTATAATACACAACCACAGCCTATGAAGAATAAATTCTCTCGTTAAACTGACCGAAATATTTCACACTCGTTTGGTGTTATTTGTTTTAAAATCATAGTAAATTCCAACACTTACATGATAATGAAAAACATATCAATATTTATGTAATATAATTAACAAGAAATAAAATGTGTGATAGTCATAAACATTTCTCTTAGAATTTCCATGACATTCTGGTCTGTTTTTTCTGTGATGAAAGACAACAATCAAGGATTTTACCTATGAATTACAAAGCATTTAGAACTATCTTCCCATTTCTTTTTTCTAGAAATTATTCTCTATAGCAAATAAAGAGAGCGTTCTGATTTAATCATGTTCAGCTAACGAAATTCATTTCCTTTTCATCATGTGACATAGTTGCCATGGACATCACGTGAGCGCGTGAAACTATTCCTCAACTCCTCCTTCTTGAAGATTTTTGTGTGCGAACCCTGAGAAGTTAATTGCGGACAAAGGGTTTAAAAATGCATTTAAAATCCATTCAAATGCCTTTTGTGACGAATATTTGAGACGAAAATAAGAATTCTGACCACTTATGAGAAAGCAACGGCGTCCAAACACGTTTGAGGTTCGTTCTTAATTGCGAGATTCGTGCAGCATTTTTACAAGCATTTGTTACACTAATCATTTAACCTTTTTTAAAGTTATGTAATCTTTAAGTTTTTTATTAGAAATTTGAAATAACGTAAAAACGCTGTTTTAACTGTATGAGCGATGAAATCATTTGAAATTACTTTTATCATTACTGAACAAGAAAACTTCTGTTTTGCGTGAAACAAATTGTCGTAGAGCCATTAATCTTTTTTCACCCGCTACTTTCTAGTTATTTCTTCTGTGGTGAGGGCAAACCATATGAAAACGTCCAATCTATTAAATAAATATTTACATTGTTTTCATATTTGCTTAAGCAAGTATTTGTTCTCAAATTCGTGAAATAATTCTATTTACAATACACCCAGCGGCCAAATATCCTTAACTCTCCATAGGTGAAGACGCTTCCGGCAGACCGCTTACATCACTGTAAACAGTAAAAACCAAAATGGCCGCTATCGGTCTCGAAATCTAAATTATTGATAATTTCCCCGTATCAGTTGAAAAAAAAAATGAATGTATTTTGCAATGACATTTGAATTTCTTTTCAGTTCTTCGCGTGGATTGAAACTAATTACCGTGTTATGTTTATAATCCGCAAATTATTAATAAATTTGTTATTTCAGGTAATTATGAAAAATGCATGCTCCCAGAAAAGATTTTGTTATGCACAGAAAGGAAAATTATTCGTTTTTGTTATGAATCATTTGCTGTTGTTTATAAAAGAACAAGAGCAGAGACTTGACTTAAATTATAAATAAGCTAGGTTTTAAACAAATAGAAAATAACATGAAATGTAGGCTAAATATTCTATTTATTGCCAGCGCATCGATGTGTGGTTAAAAGTTGATATAACAACAGAAGCAAACTTGATTTTTTTTTCAATATTGGCATAAAAAGGTTTAGCGAACTTTTTTTATTTCCTCAACGTATTTATTTTTAAAAAAATCTTCTAAATATTTCATTTTCTGAGCTCATAACAGATGTTAAACATCGTACAACGTTCATCGTAAACATAATTGCAAGGAGCACTTAAAATTGTTCACATCTAGATTATTTTTTACGTCGGAATGTGTGACAAAGCGGTTATAAATACGATTTCATATTAACACAGGTGATACCACTCCAGTCTGTTTTTATAAGAGATGGTCAAAATTTAATCAAACAGTCTAACTAAACATTTATTTACCCGACTGCTTATGCCTTTGTGGGCAAACAAAAAACTTTTAGTATCATGTGTCAATGAAAGCCTTAAAACAAATATTTCTGCATTGTACGAAAATGGCTTTAAGAGCTATAACTTGCCCATTTTGCTACCTTTTACATAGATAACAAAATAGAATAAAAAACAGACCGTTTTTCAATTCAACTCCAACCCAAAATGATACAATTTTATATCAAATTCTTCTTTCTTTTATTTGACATGGTATGTTTTTTACCTTCCTGACGCAGGTCTTTGAATGTTTTGTACGCCACTTTGTATAATTTTTACAGAACCAATTACGACCATCAGAGTCAAAGTGTTGGAAATCTGTCTATTTATTCAGGTACGTATTTGAGTTTATTTGCCAATTATTTACTGGTTGTCCACATGAATAAAGAGTCATCTCTAAGGTGATTCAACACATGTAATACTTCAACCTCAGCTTCAACATCAAACATTTGAAGTTGCAGTATCTAATACAAGGTTCCTCTTCCCTAAAATTTACGTTCCTAACACGATATTATATCGGCATACATGTATGTGAATATCAGAAGAACTTAAAATGAAAACTGATGTTTTCACTTATGAGTAAAAATAGGGCAAAACGTAATATCATTACGTCATCTTTTATTTTTTTCGAGTCAATTTTGCAAATGGACAGTGCCAAAGCAAACATTTGCAAACGGGTTTTTCTTTTTAACTTTTTTTTTCTGAGAGCAGTCACATATAATCTCAATACGAGAAACCCAAGAATGGTTAGTTGCTGAAGAAAAGTCTCCTGACCAGCGTGATGTTTGTTCAAACTTTCTCAGAAGATATGAATTGTAGATGTTTACATTTGTATCGTATGACTACACGGGGATGGACCTTACGTTATTATTCTCAAGACATAATATTACATTGAATATGTCGCCTCTATATAATGCCAAGTCACACTGGTAAAATATAATTCTAACAAAATACACTAATGACAGATATCTTTTTTGCTGTGTTAGTTGAAAAATTAAAATAAAATCACGACAAACCCTTTAAATACAAAACTGTAGCAGATAGGTCTACTCGTATATTTGAAGCAGATAGGTGTACTCGTATATTTGAAGCAGAAAGGTCTACTCGTATATTTGAAGTAGATAGGTCTACTCGTATATTTGAAACAGATAGGTCTGCT
Organism: Cyclina sinensis; assembly: GCA_012932295.1. Lineage (NCBI taxonomy): Eukaryota > Metazoa > Mollusca > Bivalvia > Venerida > Veneridae > Cyclina > Cyclina sinensis. Next base: position 4,834,162 of record JAAONU010000007.1, on the reverse strand, counting down.
CGTATATTTGAAGCAGATAGGTCTACTCGTATATTTGAAGCAGATAGGTGTACTCGTATATTTGAAGCAGATAGGTGGACTCGTATATTTGAAGCAGATAGGTCTACTCGTATATTTGAAGCAAATAGGTCTACTCGTATATTTGAAGCAGATAGGTCTACTCATATATTTGAAGCAGATAGGTGTACTCGTATTTTTGAAGCAGATATGTGTACTCGTATATTTGAAGCAGATAGGTGTACTCGTATATTTGAAGCTGATAGGTGTACTCGTATATTTGAAGCAGATAGGTGTACTCGTATATTTGAAGCAGATAGGTGTACTCGTACATCTGAAGATAGAAGCAGTTTTAATAGAATTTGGATGTTTGGGAGGCAAATGGGGAAAGTTAAAGATAAGTTAAAATATGAGGCATTACTGCAATCAATGAAGGAGTCAATGAAAAAATGAATAGGCTTTGCTGAAGATGACCTACCTCTCAAAGACCTTCCTACCTTATTGCTATGGCATTCGGTGGTAACATTTAGGTTTCCTGGTTAGCCCTTTTCAGGTCTACACAATTATTTCTAAAAAAAATAACCTCTCAGATATTGTCATTATTCGAAAGGATACGTTTCAGAAACTGTCAAGATTTAAAGAGAAATACCTCACAAAAATATCTTAATCTCAAATAATAAAAAAGAACCTCTTGGTAATTTTCACTTAAAGGATTCTCTCATGTTAACTGCTTCTTATAGAATTTCTTATCATTGATTTTCTGCGTCTTATAAACGCTAGTGACGTAAACACGCATGATGACGGTAAACAAAAATTCAGGTATACCTTTTCCTTTCTTTGGCCTTAACAGTTTGTAGAAACTCAATATCACTAATTGACGATCATAAATAACTGTTACTTGTTTACGAACAATCATAGCTATTATTTCTTCGTCAAAACCGAAAATTGGCAACTAATACGAAAAAAAGCCAATAAAAGTGTTTGATTTTCAAGAGAATCATAGCAGTACTCATAAATTAAAGGACAGAATATGCATGCTTAATTCGTAAACATCAAACAAGAATTTCTTGGGGATAATAATTGGCCAGTGCTCGTTAGAGGACCACAATTAAGGCATTTTTCCTCCTTGAAAATTACACGCTACCGTAACGATGCGGACAATCTCTGCAGAACACGGCAATTTGTGCTAATTAAGCAATGGTAAATATTTGTAAATATTTCTATTCATAGCAGGATATCTTTAAGTCTTTATCCAATGCGTTAGCATAGCAATGCAACTGAAAGAATGACAAAGGCTTTCTTGAAACTTCGAGCCAGCCATTAAATAGTTAAGAGAATCAGAGCCAGTCTAAAAAGAATAGAAATTTATAGACAAAGTGCAAGCTTTAACACGCATAAAGTTATAACTGAAATTTTAATTTTCTTGTTTGTTTGAATGAAATGTAAAGAACGCAGATGCTATAAAGGAAACTCATCAGCTTGCCGTCGTGATCAACAGTTAAAAAGATAGAAATTACTAAAATGATCATGTCTTCAATTCAATTAATCATTTATAGAGTTGACCTCTACATGTGATGACAAGCAATTATAAGAGCTAATTAGTAATACGAATACGGAAAAGATGAGCGTGTAAACTGACATGGACCAGCGCGGACCGGTAAGAAAGCATTGTGTCAGCGCGGACGCGTAAGAGAGCACCACTGTGACAGACAATATGGTGATTTATCGTGCATTAATTTTCGGGATTAATGAACGTGGGGGGAATAAATTGAATTTTAATTTTGGATCAAATATCTTTCCCTTAAAGACACATCAAGACACTGTTTTAGAAAATGGAAAGACTCATTAAGATGAAGACTGAATCATGTTGTTTGGTTTCTAATTTGATGTCATTTATCGAAGACAACTTTGAGATATTATAAAACAGCGGATCAGTAGACCAGTGATTTCTCATAATCCAGGGGTCGCGAGTTGAAGTCCCCCCGTTCTTCTTCTGTCAATGTTACTTATGTTTTTAGGATGAGACATTTAACAGAGGTACTTTGTAATGGCACAATATATTGAGCATGTAGAAGAACTAAGAGGGTATCTGGAACGGGATCCTTTCTTTATATTGCACTGTCACTAACAACCTAAAAAACAACTTTACGGGGTGTCGGCTACACGAGCAACCAGTACCAACAGTAACAAAAAAGAAAGATATTCAAATAATGCACATCACACTAACTAAACAATTTTTTTTTACCACAAGATGAAAAGCATGTGTGTTATAACAGCAGTAACAATCAAAGGTAATCTAAATATTCTAACAGAAGAAGTGAGACATGTTTGTCATCATTTGAAAATTGAGAGTTATTTTTAAGGACTTCAGCAGTCTCGTTCATACGTTAAACATGTTTAGCTTTGTAATATCTAATGTGTTACCAATCATCAACATGACGGTCTATCTAATGTGTTACCAATCATCAACATGATTTTACTTGATTCCGTCTCTATGAAAGAAACAATGTGTCTTGTGAAGGACAATTAAATATGAAAAAATAAATTTCATTGTGACTCCTATTCTTCTCGTGTATTGTTTCGCCTAAATTATTTACTGGCACAACCAACTAATGGCTTCCATCTTTGTAGTCACTTTCGCTTGAAATGGGATGAAAATGTTTTTTTACTATATTTCATTTTAATTCCTTTATTTGAGATGACTTTTGAATTATCTCTATTTTATTTATTTTCTAGAAAAAAAGTCATGCATTTTATATGATCTGTCGAAAATAATCGTCTGAAAGACTTCAAAAGGGCCGGTCATCAAAAAAGATTTGTGACTGGTTTTTGGTTTATTCAATAATACAGTAGCTGGACAAAGGGAGTGTGGTTTTTCATTTATCTCTTTTAAATAACAAATGACAAGTCTTTCAAAACAGCAGATGAATTATACGTGAATGACGGCGATTTATTGAGTTTAAATATTCAATGTCTGATTCGAAAGAAAGATAATATTCCTTTAGAATATTTTCTACGATTTGTCTGTAAACAAAGCATTGATCAAAACTGAAATGAATATTAAAACCTGTAATAAATAGTTTCCTGACGTATTTTTTTTACGAAACAAAAATGAGCATGAAAAAAATTAATAAACGCACGATGGAAAATTGCTTTTGTTCCTGTATGAGAAAAGTTGCATGTCTTTATATATTTCTTTTCGACAGTTAAAGATATATTTCGTCAAGCCTAAAATTAAGAATGTGTAGCCTATATTTATAGATTAAAAGAGAAAAATAGTTGATAAGAGTATGAGATGAAAAAATATCCATAATAAGGATGTTTTATAACAATTTGACACTAAATACTTTTATTGAAACAAAAATCAAAATAATATAGTCATTAGCAAGTAAACAGATAATCTTTGTAAGCAACCGAACATAGGAAGGCAGAAAATAAAATCAGGGAAATCTTAAATATTTTTTGTTATTTAAAAAGAATTTCATTTGACGCGTATCATTTTAAATCATAAACATATGTGGATAAAACATATATTATATATTTTTCTAGCGTCATAATTCATTGCTTTCTCGTATTCAAAATGTATAAAAGCGCAGAATTACACAAAGTATGCAAGTGCATCGGTAAATAGTTCTTGCAACACCAGAAAATTGTCATTTAATTATTTAGATTATTTATTTACTAGTCTTAAGATGGAAAAAAAGTGAAATCTAAGGGACAAAAAGTATGGCCATTTTTGTTGCGTCCGACTCTTGTATAGAATAATTCGGATATAAAATCTGTATATTTTTCTACAATCTAAAATGATTATAATGATATTGATAAATGTTAATGATCAATAAATTATGATAACAGTAATAAATTACAAGAGTTCATTAAATCTATCTTTATTTGTTTGATCTGTAACTAATCTCTAGAAATAAAATGACAGTGGTCTTAATTTTAGCGCCAATATGCTAGCGATTTAAAGGTAGCTATCAAGGCTTGGAATTATGCAGTTTATTTTCTCAGGTTTTGTTTTATATTTGTTCAAATGATTTCAGTATTATCTCACACCTTTATTGTCCGAGGTTGTTGAGAAAGTAATCCGAATTTAATCAGAAAAGCAAGTATACTTAATAAACCCAACGTTTGCTCATAAAAGCCCACTGAAGTAGCATCTCATTTACGTTAAAGTGCTAGGCAGTGAGGTCAGAGCTAATCGAAAACCATGATGGAATTTGTCACCGAAGGTCAAATTTGGCAGCTTTGGTCATATTTAGTCAATTTTTAGGGACTTTATTAACCCAGAGTGTTGAAATGAGCGACAAGGTTAATTAAAAGAGGCCAAAAGTTTTAAGTATTTGCGAAAATAATGAACATTGTCTTCAAGAGGACTGAAGATGGCTACAGATATAGAAATTAATGAAGAAATTGACCGATTCGAATGGAAAAAAATAATAAAGGAAAAATAAATATTAGTTGTAAACATATTGTTAATATATAAAGAAAGAATTATGAAATGAAGCCGCTATTTGATATGCAAAATATAAGAAATATTATACGCAGATATGACAGCCAGGTCTTCTTTAGATTTCAATCAATGCAAATAGTACTTTGTATTTTATAAACATTAAATAATATCTTTTATTGCGAATTCCTTTTACAGTCGAGTTTGAAGACAAAGAACAAATTCTCTATTACAGGTTTTATACTCATCGCGCTTGCGCATTCATAATTCCAACTACATTTCTGTCTAAAGTTAGAAAATATGAAAATATTCCGAATGCTTTAATATTTTGTAGGATCATACTTATATCAACTTATAGTTAACATTCATACATTGATTCAATATACTGTCTGTGGACAGATATAAAGTATTAATATTATTTTTAACCAATCAAAACTGTTTCTTTTTCCCCTCTGTTACAATATTTGGATTCCTTAAGATATTTAAAACGTAAACAACTGCATGAAATGCGAATAAAATAAAATATATTTAATATTTTATTTTAGTTATTTTGAAAGAAAATGTCCGTGTGTTAAAACATAAGCACTGAAACTTCTTTATTTACCTCCAGTCAGGTAAATGTCTATCCAACAAACAAACAAAAATATAGAACTTTATTTACGGTTCCTAAAGAATAAAACCGTACTATTTTGTTCGCAGACGACAGATGAAAAACAATATATAATATATTTTCAAAACATGAGATATATATTTTACAGTGTCATTAATCATAGTCGAGTTTTCGAAGTCCGAGCCAACAAGAAAAATGCTAAAAAATATTATTAAAATCGCGCTCCGTAAAAAAGAACGTTGTACGCGAAAACTTTGAAAAAAAAATATATTCCAAACTTTATCTAAATATTCCACATGTAAACATGTAAAAGAAAATTAACACACGGAATCTCAGAGAAAACTCCTTGAAATGAGACTCATTCAGAATGGCGGCTTTTAAAACGAGCGAGGATTTCTAAAGCTATTTCAAGTTCTCTATTTCTGTTTGAATGTGAGTGAATTTTGAAAGAAGACAGGCATTATGATGATTAGAATGCCTATTATACCCCTGAGTCCATGAAAAGCTCATGATCACAATAAGTCTAAAGAATCTGAATCAATACAAGATCCATGCACATATACAAACTGCATTCAATATATAGAAATTGTATGTGTGTGCGTGTGTGTATAGAATTTTCAGACAATTCATCTTTTTCTCTCTCAGAATTTCAATTCAATTCAGTTCCACTTAAAAGAAAAGCTACTTTCAAAAGATACACGATTCGATGCGCATTGAGTCTGTTTTAACATCAGAGATTATATGTAACGCCGGTTTACATACAAAGTCAATGAAAGATGTTATATATGTCAATATATCTGTGAGCATATTATCTAACAAAGGCTAAAACCAGTTCTTAACATTGATCATTTACAAATATTTTATGAACACTGCTGGATTTTCTTAAAATGTTGTTTACCTCATACAGTAAAACTAAAGTAAAGTGCTTGTTTATTATAGTGTCACCCCTACTGAAAAGGCCAGCCTCCCGGGCGTATGAGACACCTCTATTAGTGTACACATTTACTCCCCGATTCCTTATCGTATGTGCCAGGGGCCAGGCGGGCAGGTAATCGGTAACCATCATTTAACTAGCTGGCGGCTCATCAACTGGCTGCATCAGAACAAACCCCTGACGGGAATCGAACCTTCGACCTCCCGCTCTAGGGCACGGAGATGGTACATTTCGTTGGTTTCGTGTTTATTACGTCAATGACGTCCCAGTAGCCCTCATCATTTTTGTAAGAAATTGTTACCTGACTTGAATCCAATAGAAATAAGTTTTATTTAAGATTCTGGGCAGTTTATTTTCTCTCAAATTTGTGTTTGATTGATATTTTATCTGTAGAATATTTTGTTTTCTAACGAACATACTCGTGACTATCCTTGTGAGCAAATTATCGGCTAGTTTGATTAGAATATGATTTTTTTTTTTCAGAAAAGTTTTTACAATATAGTCAAATACGATACGGGAGTTACATGATATTATTTCAAAAAAATATAATCGATTAAAATATAAAAATTCATGACATATTAGTTTTTTTAAGTGTTTCCGCTTAAAATGCAAAATTTTGTCAAAATAAGCAAATGAAAAAGTAGAGAAATACTGCTTTATCATTATTTCTAAATACAATTTGATGATATGAAAAAAGTTACCAGTTTTCAACAATTTTATCGCTGCGGGACTGTTCTTTAAAACCAGGGCTCCCGCTGATTTTTCCATTAAAAGTTTTCAAACACTACAATAATTTTATTATTGTATATTGCTAAACTGGGCGTGGCTAGCCGAGCAACCGAGTGCTTCAAGGAACACAACTAACTGATTTTAATTGATATTTTACGCGTCCGTATTGAAAAAGGCACAAAAGCAATATTGTCCTAAATTTACTCGTTCTCATGGCCGAAAATTATTAATATTTGACTGATAGTATTTGCACTTAATTCGCGAAAAAAGGTGACAGAGAAACATAAAAGAAGGTGACCTTTACAGAAATGTCTTAAACAAATTTATTTCTATGTACAATAGTTTTCGAACTTAAACTCTTAACGTGTACAAGCAAAGTCTTCGTAAATATATTAGGCCTACGTAATTTCAGATTTTATAACTTGAAGTTTCCAGTAGGACACAATCCACTTGAAAGTCTCTTTGACATATCTGAAATGAGTTCTTCTGTGTGTAGCAGAAAGTAATTCATCTTATTGCAAAGTAAAAAGGCAAAATTTACCGCACTGCATGTCATGCTGAAAGAGTGAGGTTCATCCGATGTCTTGACAGTCAGAGAGTTAGTGGTTTCCATCTAAAGTCAGAACTCTCGAGTTCTTGTCCTTGGTATAAAGGTAACGACATCCTACCCTTGACTGTAAGCACTTGGAAATATAGGTCAGGACTTACCACGTAATATGTGACCATTTCTGTCTAAATAACGTGCCATCCTGATTTTGTTTCAATGTAATATCTCCACAAGCTGGTTATGTCACAAGCTAATTTTGTCACAAACTAGATAAGCTTTCAAAGGCAGAGGACAGGCAAGATGCTCCCTTGTTTTAAAGTTCATGATTTGATCTGTGGGCCTACACTGCATATTCGAAAGGGAAACACGATTTTCCAAGTAATATATTTCCTAAGAAAAGGCCAGACGGTATAGCGGGAAATGAAAATTAAATGAAATGAATATTCGACAAGTAACAGCGTAACAGCGAATCAGTGTAGATTATGGTTTTGACTTTAGCCCGATTCATGATTTGAATTTTTTTGCTTAACACTCTTTTGGAGATAATGATCTTTCTTGTACAACCCAAATCTTCAATTAGAAAGCACCAACTGTCGGATTCACATTAGGTCAGTGCCAATTCACATAAGGTCAGTGCCAGATTCACATAAGGTCAGTGCCAGATTCACATTAAATCAGTGCTAGATTCACATTAGGTCAGTGCCAGATTCACATAAGGTCAGTGCCAGATTCACATAAGGTCAGTGCCAGATTCACATTAAATCAGTGCCAGATTCACATTAAATCAGTTCCAGATTCACATAAGGTCAGTGCCAGATTCACATTAGGTCAGTGCAAGATTCACATAAGGTCAGTGCCAGATTCACATTAAATCAGTGCCAGATTCACATAAGGTAAGTGCCAGATTCACATAAGGTAAGTGCCAGATTCACATTAAATCAGTGCCAGATTCACATTAAATCAGTTCCAGATTCACATAAGGTCAGTGCCAGATTCACATTAGGTCAGTGCAAGATTCACATAAGGTCAGTTCCATATTCACATTAAATCAGTGCCAGATTCACATAAGGTCAGTGCCAGAAATTTACATTAGGTCAGTGCCAGATTCACATAAAGTAAGTGCCAGATTCACATTAAATCAGTGCCAGATTCACATTAAATCAGTGTCAGAGTCACATTAAATCAGTGCCAGATTCACATAAGGTCAGTGCCAGATTCACATTAAATCAGTGCCAGATTCACATTAAATCAGTTCCAGATTCACATAAGGTCAGTGCCAGATTCACATAAGGTCAGTGCCAGATTCACATTAAATTAGTGCCAGATTCACATAAGGTCAGTGCCATATTCACAGACAGTTTAGGTCAGTGCCAGATTCACAGATTCACATTAGGTCAGTGCCATATTCACAGATTCACTTTAGGTCAGTGCCAGATTCACAGATTCACATTAGGTCATTGCCGGATTCACATTATGTCAATGCCGGATCCACATTGAATCAGTGCTTGGCTGATACTGAGTCAGTGTCGGCTTGACATTAAAGATCGGTGCTGGAATATCATTAGGTTTGGTTTGGGCTGATTTGGTTTAACGCCAGTTTTAACGGCTAAGGTCATATCCCGGCGGCAAGTCCACCTAACCAGTGTTCCTGGGTATCCAATCAGTTTACTAACCAATTTCTCCGCAAGTGACTGACTACTTCCTCACTTGCTTCAGATGTGAGGGACAAATGACTTACAGACGCATTGTCTGAGATCAATGATCACGGAGAAATTTTGCCGGCCCTGATGGGGATGGATTAACATTAGGTCAGTGCCGGATTGACTTTGGGTCAGTGCCGAATTCACATTTGGTCAGTGCCTGACTCACATTAGGTCAATGCCGGATTTATATAATGTCAGTGCCTGATTCACATTAGGTCAGTGCCTGATTCACATTAGGTCTGTGTTGGATTCACATTAGGTCAGTGCTGGATTCATATTAGATCAGTGCAGGACTCCTTTAAGATCAGTGCCGGATTCACATCAGGTCAGTGCCAGATTCGAATTATGTTTGTGCCAGATACACATTTGGTCAGTGCCTGTTTCAATTTAGGTAAGGGCCGTATCGAATAAAGCCAGTGCTTGATTCACATCTGGTCAGTGCCGGATTCGCATTAGGTCAGTGTCGGGATTCACATTAAGTCAGTGTCGGATTCACATTAGATCAGAGCCGGATTCACATTGAGTCAGTTTCGGATTCACATTAGGTCAGTGCTTGATTCACATTAGATCAGAGCCGGATTCATATTAGGTCAGTGCCGGGTTTACATTAGGCCAGTCCCAGGTTGGTCACTTACTCATTGTTCACAGTTATGACAAATCAGTCGAACATTTAAGATTTTCACACGCTTTTAAAAGCAGTATTTAGCAAGGATGTGACAACAAGAAAACTGGTTGACGTAACCACCATTACATTTGAGAACTTCAAATAATCACCGGGGTTTCTATAATTACAGTAAATATCAATTTCCTATCTTTAGGATATTTCGGCAAGAATAAAGGACGAAACTAAAATAATTTTATTTCGTGTTTACATTTGATTCTCCTAACATCAATTTTCACATTATGTACGATTTATGTAAATATTCAAATAAATAATTATTTATTTTGAATTTTAAATTAGAATGAAGGTTCCCGTCGCTGGATGAAAGACTTAAATTCATGCTGAGACAGGCGTAAATCCGCAAGCGACTTAATACATATTCAATCGTCTTATAGAAAAAAAAGATGCCTGTGCGACATTTCAACATGTTTGCGGAATTTTCAGTAATGCATCAGCTGTTAATAACTTAGGTTTTATTTCAAAACATCGGTGTCTAGAAAATTTACCGTAAATTTTATGCAGTACAGTTCAAACAAATTCATTTTGCATCTTCTTTGCTAAGTATTTTATTATGTTTTCTAGAACAACATTAACAAAAAAACAAAAAACAAATTCGCACTCTCAATTTATTCAAGAAGACAGTTTATCTCTAATTTGCACTTAATTCCAAATATTATATAAGCCAAGATTTTCACACATTGGCCAGGATAAAGGGTCATCTTCTCCCCCCCCCACCACCGCCGCCCCCCCCCCCCCCCCCCCTCCATCTTTCCTGATATTTACTGATAGTTGTTTGATATCATCTTGTGGGTGCTGTAAAACTCTCATGTCACAGAATGCTTAAATTACACATGATACAAATGATTCTAAATAAACGTAGTGTTCATGTGCAACTGCTTTCTTTCCTTCAGCCATGAGTAAGAAAGCAACATCTGACCTCACATAAATGCCACAGGAACGCCATTCGGTGTATTGTATTTTCTGTGGCCTATGAAAACATATACATCTTTTCTGTTTACGGAGCCAAACGTGTATACAGATGCATTTGTTGGATTAGATTTACTAGTAAAACATGTTGCCTTGAAAAAGACGGCGTCGCGTAATTACAAAAATCATCGGAATCTATCTAAGCGGACAAAAGGACCCCAGTGGAACACAAAGGACCCTTTGTAACCGAAACTTTGCAATCAAGTTCGCTCACTTTCTCTTCTGCGAAATTAGACGGCGCCATATTGTAGACAAATCACTCTGGGATTTTTTTCATTCACGTTTTTTTTGTATTTTCGTTCCCAATTACTATTCCCGATCAAACCTAATCAAGGAAATCCTGGACTGGAAAGAAAATCCGGCTACCCATTTAGTTTGGTTTAAATTAGTTTTTATTATATATTAGATTTTAGAGTAATGTAACCATAAAGAAATATGACTTATGTCAGGATTATGGAACGAACGAACTCTCCACAGAAACCTTTTAGAATAAATACATGTGCAGTCTGTCACTTACTATGTAAAACTGTTCATCATTTTCTCCTACATCATGCAAATTTCAAACACAACTTAGATAGAATAGATGAAAGCTATAATTTTTTAACCAAACAGATTTTAATCGAGTTTTTATTTTATATTTACAAATTATTGACAGCCGATAGGGAAGGTGGCAAGACTCCTGATCCGGAGGTTGTTGATTGGAATACACCAGAAGAGAGTCTCATTGTAACTTCCGCATTCCAGATTTTCGGCGCAAGGGCCGGTTTTAACACAGGCAGCAGTCGACCGGCGGGATTGATAAAAGCTGCAACAGTAGGTTTCCAAGTCGATGTTGTATAATAAATTTAAAATAAACTTAGCAAAAAAATGTTATTGAAATTAAAGGACTCTGAAAAGATAACATATGTAAATACAATTGCAAAGGTAAGTGCATGTCTGTCTCTCCATTACAGATGGCAAATATAGTCTAACAACACAGTATGGTTTGAGTTTTGTGTCATTCGTAGTGAAAATACAATATCACCGTCTTCCGCCATGATTGTGACGTCATCAATTTTCTGTCCAGCGGTAATTAAATTCACTTCCGCTCAGATTATTCCACGCTTCTGCTAAATTGCATTCATATTTAATAACTTCAAGGATTGAATCGCTAACTCGTCCCAGCCGAGCAGGCACGAAAGCAAAAAAAGTAATCTCTCACGGACCACCGTCATCGGCTCTTAGGATTTAAATAAAAAGCTATCCAACAGTTAATGAAAAGGCAGCGAACCAGTATATATATTTGATTATACTTTCTGCTTATTGATCACGAGAATGTTGGTAAAGTACGTTCCCTGCAAAAGGAGACTGGGTACCTTCCGTACACATGTGTTTTTTTTTTTTAAAAAATCGAACATTTCACAATTTGTCTTTTAAATGAAAGGAAGATCTTTATTTAACTGGACACCTGAAAGGGCATTTTACATAATGCATTTTGCTGACGAACAAACGCCATCTTGTATTGCATTTGGCAATTAAAGCTAAATATAAACGCATTTTTCTCAGTAATTTATGTCTCGTCTGAAAGTATGTTCAAAGGTTATTCCAATTGTCCTTGCTGCACAGCAGCAATATAGTAAGGCTCTGATGATGACCTAGAGTAGTCTTGACAAAAACTTCGGACATAAAAAAATGTAAATTTTAGTGCATGTTGTAACACAGTTCGCCTTTTACAGTGTAAATAAGTTTCTTACACAATCATACTCATAAGATGGACGTGTAGGACTGGCACTGACATTTCTAGAACAAAACTTCGAAAACTTCCACTCAACATTTGCTGAGAGAGAAAAATAAGAGGAAGTGTGGCGTATGGACATTGTGGCGTTTGTTTCCACAAAAACTTAGAGAATGGACATTGTGACCTGTGTTTCCATTAGATGGACTAAGAGCATGGACATTGTGACCTTTGTTTCCACAAGATGGACTTAGAGCATGGACATTGTGACATGAGCATGGACAATGTGGCGTTTGTTTCAACGAGATGGACTTAGAGCATTTACAATGTGGCTTTGTTTTTCACGAGATGGACTTAGAGCATTTACAATGTGGCTTTGTTTTTCAGGAAATGGACTTAGAGCATTTACAATGTGGCTTTGTTTTTCACGAGATGGACTTAGAGCATGGACATTGTGGCCTTTGTTTCAACGAGATGGACTTAGAGCATAGACATTGTGACATGAGCATGTTCATTGTGACATTTGTTTCCACGTGATAGACTTAGAGAATGGACATTGTGACCTTTGTTTTCACGAGATGGACTTAGAGCATGGACATTGTGACCTTTGTTTCCATGAGATGGACTTAGAGCATGGACATTGTGACCTTTGTTTCCACGAGAACGACTAAGAGCATGGACAGTGTGATGTTTCTTTCCACGAAATGGACTTAGAGCATGGACATTGGGAACATTGTTTCCACGAGATAGACTTAGAGCATGGACATTGTGATCTTTGTTTCCATGAGATGGACTTAGTGCATAGACATTGTGACCTTTGTTTCCACGAGATGGACTTAGAGCATAGACATAGTGGCGTTTGTTGCCATGAGATGGACTTAGAGCATGGACATTGTGACATATGTTTCCACGAAATGGACTTCGAGCATGATCATTGTGGCGATTGTTCCACGAGATGGACTTCGAGCATGGACATTGTAACGTTTGTTCCCACAAGATGGACTTCGAGCATGGACATTGTGACGTTTGTTTCCACGAGATGGACTTAGAGCATGGACATTGTGACATTTGTTTCCACGAGATAGACTAAGAGCATGGAGATTGGGGCATTTGTTTCCACGAGATGGTCTTAGAGCATGGACATTGTGGTGTTTGTTTCCACGAGATGGACTTAGAGAAACCACGAACAGAATTCAGTAAATGCAGGCTTATACCTTATGATTGCGGTTTGAGAGTATTCAAGAAATTTGATGGTATAACTGATTACTTGTCGAAACCAGACCACTGAAACATTTTATCCTATATTAATTTTTTTCCGTCATCGTTATGTTTTTTTCTCATTTAATCGCGTCATTATTAAAACTGTTCGTTTTGAGGAGGAGGATACGGCATTTATATAGATGGTGTGAGTGATTTAGATCTTGTCACAGTTGCTATTTAAAAGACATAGTCATAAATCTTAAATAATACTCTAATGTAAATGATAATTTCAACGTTTTAACTTAAATATTCATTTCATAAAAATCTATCATTTTTTATGGAAAAAATATCAATTATATAAAATTGTATAAAATACATTGAATATAAATCTCAAGGTTATTATACCAAATCATTTTAAATTGTGACTTTAGCTTACCTTCAAAGTTTATTTAGAGTAGATCAAGACGAAATAGCGAGTACTGTTAAGAGAAAACACAAATGATCATCTTGGGATAATTTCATACACTGATACATTTCTTAACTGTTCATAAATTTGGCCCTTCATGCCTTGGACTTTCATGAATAAGGTCTGAAATAAAGTGCTGTACAAGCACGTATAAATTTCAGGAACAAAAATATTTTTGTCCAGGCTTTGTACGTAAGCCGTAAAGCAGCAGCCCTCCCACGAAGAAATGTTACGTGCTTTTCAAGGTAAATGTTGCAATGCTATGGCCCTAGTTGTAAAATTTTTGTGCTAGTTTTCTCCAAAGTTGAAGTAACTCGGAGTTTGTACCGAAAAGTCGAATATTTTGCCGAGACAGTAACACTCCAAGTCTATGAAACTATATGATAAAACAATCGAAACAGAATTATAATGTAGAACTCTTGTCCACAAACAAAAAAGGTTTGATTTCTTTCAGCATGCCCAAGAAAGCTGACGCTGGCTTTCACTTTTGGATAACGAAAGAGAAAAACTTTGTTTCGACTGATTCGCTCCATTAATAACGATTAAACAAAGACAACACAGTCGAAATAAAACAACAGAAATATGGATAAACGTATGACGAATATGACGAATATGTTGTCTCAACAATCCTAAAATGATTTTCAGAATCAAATATTAATTCATTATTTGGTACAGCATTCATTTTAACGTTTAAAGGGAGGTTATAACATAAATCTACAAAGTTTTCCTACATGAATTGTCTAAGCTTAGTTTAGTGGGCTCTTTACGGGAAAGCATCAGTAGGCCTTTTATTGACTATAATGTTACTCTTTCATGATCAGAGTGATAAGAAATAGACAGGGAACACGAAAAGCAATTATATAGTGAATTTTCAATCAGAAGGGAAATCATTAGATGTTTTGTGTTGAACTCTTACCTAAAAAGCCCGAGGGTTCAAATCTTCCAAGGAGGAACTTGAATACTTTGTCTAATCGTTTACAATCAATGCTGATAAGCAATAATGCGACAAATTACATAAACAGAACCTGGTCCAGTCCTGATGCAACAAGATACGATTCGAAGTAATTATCTCTTAGTTACGTCCGTTCAGTTTTATCGTTTTTATTTTACGGGAAATACTAAAACTTTTTTGGGGTGAAAACACACTCTATATTTCAGCGACACAAATCCATCTTAGATTTTTTTGCCTTGTAATAACCACAGCCAGGTAACATTGCCAAGTTCTGGTGTGCTATCAACTCACATCTCTCTTTGTATCTTACAGTATGTTTTGTCTTTGCTATTTAAGAGCGTCTCCTAACTCTGTATTTCTCTAACTCTCTATTTTTCTAACTCTATATTTCTCTTACTCTATATTTCTCTTACTCAATATTTCTCTTACTGTATATTTCTTTAGCTCAATATTTCTCTAACTCAATAGTTCTCTTACTCTATATTTCTCTAACTCTATATTTCTCTAACTCAATATTTTTCTAACTCTATATTTCTCTAACTCAATATTTCTCTAACTCTATATTTCTCTAACTCTCTATTTCTCTAAGTCTATATTTCTCTATCTCAATATTTATCTGAATGTATATTTCTCTAACTCTATATTTCTCTAACTCTATATTTCTCTATCTCAATATTTATTTTAATCTATATTTCTCTAATTCAATATTTCTCTAACTCTATGTTTCTCTAACTCAATATTTCTCTAACTCTCTATTTCTCTAACTCTATATTTCTCTTACTCTATATTTCTATTACTCTATATTTCTCTTACTGTATATTTCTTTAGCTCAATATTTCTCTAACTCAATATTTCTCTTACTCTATCTTTCTCTAACTCAACATTTCTCTAACTCTATATTTCTCTAACTCTATATTTATCTTACTCTATATTTCTCTTACTCTTCATTTCTCTTACTCTCATTTTTCTTACTGTATAATTCTTTTACTCCATATTTCTCTTACTTATATTTCCCTAACTCCATATTTCTCTAACTCAATATTTCTCTTACCCTATATTTCTCAATCTTAATATTTCTCTAACCTTATATTTCTCTAACTCTATATTTCTCTAACTCAATATTTCTCTTACTCTTTATTACTCTTACTGTGTTATTTTCTAACTCAATATTTCTCTAACTGTACATTTCTCTCACTCTATATTTCTCTTACTCTGAATTTCTCTTACTCTATATTTCTCTACTTAATATTTCTCTTACTTTATATTTCTCTAACCTTATATTTCTCTAACTCTTTATTTCTCTTACTGTATAATTCTCTAACGCAATATTTCTCTAATTGTATATTTCTCTTACTGTATATTTCTCTTACTCTATATTTCTCTTACTTTATATTTCTCTTACAGTATATTTCTCTTGCTGTATATTTCTCTTACCAAATATTTCTCTTAGTCTATATTTCTCTTAGTCTATATTTCTCTTACTCTATATTTCTCTTACTGTATATTTCTCTTACTTCATATTTCTCTTTGTCTATATTTCTCTTACTCTATATTTCTGTTACTCTACATTTCTCTTACTCTATATTTCTCTTAATCTATACTTCTCTAACTATATACTTCTTTTACTCTATATTTCTCTAATTCTATATTTCTCATACTCTATAGTTTTCTTACTCTTTATTTCTCTTAATATATGTTTCTCTTACTCTATATTTCTCTTATTCTATATTTCTCTTACTCTTTATTTCTCTCATTCTTTAATTCTCTTATTTTATATTTCTCTTACTCTATATTTCTCTTACTCTTTATTTCTCTTACTCTATATTGCTCTTATTCTATATTTTTCTTACTCTATATTTCTTTAACTCTATATTTCTCTTACTCTATATTTTTCTTACTTTTTATTTCCCTAAGTTAATATTTCTCTTACTGTATATTTCTCTTACTGTATATTTCTCTTACTTTATATTTCTCTTACTCTTTATTTCTCTTACTCTATATTTCTCTTACTGTATATTTCTCTTACTGTATATTTCTCTTACTTTATATTTCTCTTACTCTTTATTTCTCTTACTCTATATTTCTCTAACTTTATATTTCTCTTACTCTATATTTCTCTTACTTTGTATTTCTCTGACTCTTTATTTCTCTTACTCTATATTTCTCTAACTTTATATTTCTCTTACTCTATATTTCTCTTACTTTATATTTCTCTTACTCTATATTTCTCTTATTCTATATTTCTCTAACTCTATATTTCTCTAACTTTATATTTCTCTTACTTTATATTTCTCTTACTCTATATTTCTCTTATTCTATGTTACTCTTACTGTATATTTCTCTTACTCTATATTTCTCTTACTCTATATTTCTCTTACCCTATATTTCTCTTACTTTATATTTCTCTTACTCTATCTTTCTCTTATTCTATATTTCTCTTACTGTATATTTCTCTTACTCTATATTTCTCTTACTCTATATTTCTCTTACTGTATATTTCTCTTACTCTATATTTCTCTTACTTTATATTTCTCTTACTCTATATTTCTCTAACTCTATATTTCTCTTACTCTATATTTCTCTTACTGTATATTTCTCTTACTGTATATTTCTCTTACTCTATATTTCTCTTACTGTATATTTCTCTTACTTTATATTTCTCTTACTCTATATTTCTCTTACTCTATATTTCTCTTACTTTATATTTCTCTTACTCTATATTTCTCTAACTCTATATTTCTCTTACTCTTTATTTCTCTTACTGTATATTTCTGTTACTCTATATTTCTCTTACTTTATATTTCTCTTACTCTATATTTCTCTTACTTTATATTTCTCTTACTCTATATTTCTCTAACTCTATATTTCTCTTACTCTATATTTCTCTTACTGTATATTTCTCTTACTGTATATTTCTCTTACTCTATATTTCTCTTACTGTATATTTCTCTTATTTTATATTTCTCTTACTCTATATTTCTCTTACTGTATATTTCTCTTACTTTATATTTCTCTAACTCTATATATCTCTAACTCTATATTTCTCTATCTCAATATTTATTTTAATCTATATTTCTCTAATTCAATATTTCTCTAACTTTATATTTCTCTAACTCAATATTTCTCTAACTCTCTATTTCTCTAACTCTATATTTCTCTTACTCTATATTTCTATTACTCTATATTTCTCTTACTGTATATTTCTTTAGCTCAATATTTTTCTAACTCAATATTTCTCTTACTCTATCTTTCTCTAACTCAATATTTCTCTAACTCTATATTTCTCTAACTCTATAATTATCTTACTCTATATTTCTCTTACTCTTCATTTCTCTTACTCTCATTTTTCTTACTGTATAATTCTTTTACTCCATATTTCTCTTACTTATATTTCCCTTACTGTATATTTCTCTTACTGTGTATTTCTCTAAGTCTATATTTCTCTATCTCAAAATTTCTGTAAATGTATATTTCTCTTTCTGTATATTATTCTAACTCCATATTTCTCTAACTCAATATTTCTCTTACCCTATATTTCTCAATCTTAATATTTCTCTAACCTTATATTTCTCTTACTCTATATTTCTCTAACTCAATATTTCTCTTACTCTTTATTACTCTTACTGTGTTATTTTCTAACTCAATATTTCTCTAACTGTACATTTCTCTCACTCTATATTTCTCTTACTCTGTATTTCTCTTACTCTATATTTCTCTACTCAATATTTCTCTTACTTTATATTTCTCTAACCTTATATTTCTCTAACTCTTTATTTCTCTTACTGTATAATTCTCTAACGCAATATTTCTCTAATTGTATATTTCTCTTACTGTATATTTCTCTTACTCTATATTTCTCTTACTTTATATTACTCTTACAGTATATTTCTCTTGCTGTATATTTCTCTTACCAAATATTTCTCTTAGTCTATATTTCTCTTACTCTATATTTCTCTTACTCTATATTTCTCTTACTGTATATTTCTCTTACTTCATATTTCTCTTTGTCTATATTTCTCTTACTCTATATTTCTGTTACTCTACATTTCTCTTACTCTATATTTCTCTTAATCTATACTTCACTAACTATATACTTCTTTTACTCTATATTTCTCTAATTCTATATTTCTCATACTCTATATTTTTCTTACTCTTTATTTCTCTTAATATATGTTTCTCTTACTCTATATTTCTCTTATTCTATATTTCTCTTACTCTTTATTTCTCTCATTCTTTAATTCTCTTATTTTATATTTCTCTTACTCTATATTTCTCTTACTCTTTATTTCTCTTACTCTATATTGCTCTTATTCTATATTTTTCTTACTCTATATTTCTTTAACTCTATATTTCTCTTACTCTATATTTTTCTTACTTTTTATTTCCCTAAGTTAATATTTCTCTTACTGTATATTTCTCTTACTGTATATTTCTCTTACTGTATATTTCTCTTACTGTATATTTCTCTTACTCTTTATTTCTCTTACTCTATATTTCTCTAACTTTATATTTCTCTTACTCTATATTTCTCTTACTTTATATTTCTCTTACTCTTTATTTCTCTTACTCTATATTTCTCTAACTTTATATTTCTCTTACTCTATATTTCTCTTACTTTATATTTCTCTTACTCTATATTTCTCTTATTCTATATTTCTCTAAATCTATATTTCTTTAACTTTATATTTCTCTTACTCTATATTTCTCTTACTTTATATTTCTCTTACTGTATATTTCTCTTATTCTATATTACTCTTACTGTATATTTCTCTTACTCTATATTTCTCTTACTCTATATTTCTCTTACTCTATATTTCTCTTACTTTATATTTCTCTTACTCTATATTTCTCTTATTCTATATTTCTCTTACTGTATATTTCTCTTACTGTATATTTCTCTTACTCTATATTTCTCTTACTTTATATTTCTCTTACTCTATATTTCTCTAACTCTATATTTCTCTTACTGTATATTTCTCTTACTGTATATTTCTCTTACTGTATATTTCTCTTACTGTATATTTCTCTTACTCTATATTTCTCTTACTGTATATTTCTCTTACTTTATATTTCTCTTACTCTATATTTCTCTTACTGTATATTTCTCTTACTTTATATTTCTCTTACTCTATATTTCTCTAACTCTATATTTCTCTTACTTTATATTTCTCTTACTCTATATTTCTCTTACTCTATATTTCTCTTACTGTATATTTCTCTTACTGTATATTTATCTTACTGTATATTTCTCTTACTTATATTTCTCTTGCTGTATATTTCTCTTACTTTATATTTCTCTTACTCTATATTTCTGTAACTCTATATTTCTCTTACTCTATATTTCTCTTACTCTATATTTCTCTTACTGTATATTTCTCTTACTCTATATTTCTCTTACTCTATATTTCTCTTACTGTATATTTCTCTTACTGTATATTTCTCTTACTGTATATTTTTCAATTACTCAATATTTATCTTACTTTATATTTCTCTTACTGTATATTTCTCTTACTCTTTATTTCTCTTACTCTATATTCTCTAACTTTATATTTCTCTTACTCTATATTTCTCTTACTGTATATTTCTCTTACTGTATATTTCTCTTACTCTATATTTCTCTTACTGTATATTTCTCTTACTTTATATTTCTCTTACTCTATATTTCTCTAACTCTATATTTCTCTTACTCTATATTTCTCTTACTCTATATTTCTCTTACTCTATATTTCTCTTACTGTATATTTCTCTTACTGTATATTTATCTTACTGTATATTTCTCTTACTTTATATTTCTCTTGCTGTATATTTCTCTTACTTTATATTTCTCTTACTCTATATTTCTGTAACTCTATATTTCTCTTACTCTATATTTCTCTTACTCTATATTTCTCTTACTGTATATTTCTCTTACTCTATATTTCTCTTACTCTATATTTCTCTTACTGTATATTTCTCTTACTGTATATTTCTCTTACTGTATATTTTTCAATTACTCAATATTTATCTTACTTTATATTTCTCTTACTGTATATTTCTCTTACTCTTTTATTTCTCTTACTCTATATTTCTCTAACTTTATATTTCTCTTACTCTATATTTCTCTTACTGTATATTTCTCTTACTGTATATTTCTCTTACTCTATATTTCTCTTACTGTATATTTCTCTTACTTTATATTTCTCTTACTCTATATTTCTCTAACTCTATATTTCTCTTACTCTATATTTCTCTTACTCTATATTTCTCTTACTCTATATTTCTCTTACTGTATATTTCTCTTACTGTATATTTATCTTACTGTATATTTCTCTTACTTTATATTTCTCTTGCTGTATATTTCTCTTACTTTATATTTCTCTTACTCTATATTTCTGTAACTCTATATTTCTCTTACTCTATATTTCTCTTACTCTATATTTCTCTTACTGTATATTTCTCTTACTCTATATTTCTCTTACTCTATATTTCTCTTACTGTATATTTCTCTTACTGTATATTTCTCTTACTGTATATTTTTCAATTACTCAATATTTATCTTACTTTATATTTCTCTTACTGTATATTTCTCTTACTCTTTATTTCTCTTACTCTATATTTCTCTAACTTTATATTTCTCTTACTCTATATTTCTCTTACTGTATATTTCTCTTACTGTATATTTCTCTTACTCTATATTTCTCTTACTGTATATTTCTCTTACTCTATATTTCTCTTACTCTATATTTCTCTTACTGTATATTTCTCTTACTCTATATTTCTCTTACTCTATATTTCTCTTACTTTATATTTCTCTTACTCTATATTTCTCTTACTGTATATTTCTCTTACTGTATATTTATCTTACTGTATATTTCTCTTACTTTATATTTCTCTTGCTGTATATTTCTCTTACTTTATATTTCTCTTACTCTATATTTCTGTAACTCTATATTTCTCTTACTCTATATTTCTCTTACTCTATATTTCTCTTACTGTATATTTCTCTTACTCTATATTTCTCTTACTCTATATTTCTCTTACTGTATATTTCTCTTACTGTATATTTCTCTTACTGTATATTTTTCAATTACTCAATATTTATCTTACTTTATATTTCTCTTACTGTATATTTCTCTTACTCTTTATTTCTCTTACTCTATATTTCTCTAACTTTATATTTCTCTTACTCTATATTTCTCTTACTGTATATTTCTCTTACTGTATATTTCTCTTACTCTATATTTCTCTTACTGTATATTTCTCTTACTTTATATTTCTCTTACTCTATATTTCTCTAACTCTATATTTCTCTTACTCTATATTTCTCTTACTCTATATTTCTCTTACTCTATATTTCTCTTACTGTATATTTCTCTTACTGTATATTTATCTTACTGTATATTTCTCTTACTTTATATTTCTCTTGCTGTATATTTCTCTTACTTTATATTTCTCTTACTCTATATTTCTGTAACTCTATATTTCTCTTACTCTATATTTCTCTTACTCTATATTTCTCTTACTGTATATTTCTCTTACTCTATATTTCTCTTACTCTATATTTCTCTTACTGTATATTTCTCTTACTGTATATTTCTCTTACTGTATATTTTTCAATTACTCAATATTTATCTTACTTTATATTTCTCTTACTGTATATTTCTCTTACTCTTTATTTCTCTTACTCTATATTTCTCTAACTTTATATTTCTCTTACTCTATATTTCTCTTACTGTATATTTCTCTTACTGTATATTTCTCTTACTCTATATTTCTCTTACTGTATATTTCTCTTACTTTATATTTCTCTTACTCTATATTTCTCTAACTCTATATTTCTCTTACTCTATATTTCTCTTACTCTATATTTCTCTTACTCTATATTTCTCTTACTGTATATTTCTCTTACTGTATATTTATCTTACTGTATATTTCTCTTACTTTATATTTCTCTTGCTGTATATTTCTCTTACTTTATATTTCTCTTACTCTATATTTCTGTAACTCTATATTTCTCTTACTCTATATTTCTCTTACTCTATATTTCTCTTACTGTATATTTCTCTTACTCTATATTTCTCTTACTCTATATTTCTCTTACTGTATATTTCTCTTACTGTATATTTCTCTTACTGTATATTTTTCAATTACTCAATATTTATCTTACTTTATATTTCTCTTACTGTATATTTCTCTTACTCTTTATTTCTCTTACTCTATATTTCTCTAACTTTATATTTCTCTTACTCTATATTTCTCTTACTGTATATTTCTCTTACTGTATATTTCTCTTACTCTATATTTCTCTTACTGTATATTTCTCTTACTCTATATTTCTCTTACTCTATATTTCTCTTACTGTATATTTCTCTTACTCTATATTTCTCTTACTCTATATTTCTCTTACTTATATTTCTCTTACTCTATATTTCTCTTACTGTATATTTCTCTTACTGTATATTTATCTTACTGTATATTTCTCTTACTTTATATTTCTCTTGCTGTATATTTCTCTTACTTTATATTTCTCTTACTCTATATTTCTGTAACTCTATATTTCTCTTACTCTATATTTCTCTTACTCTATATTTCTCTTACTGTATATTTCTCTTACTCTATATTTCTCTTACTCTATATTTCTCTTACTGTATATTTCTCTTACTGTATATTTCTCTTACTGTATATTTTTCAATTACTCAATATTTATCTTACTTTATATTTCTCTTACTGTATATTTCTCTTACTCTTTATTTCTCTTACTCTATATTTCTCTAACTTTATATTTCTCTTACTCTATATTTCTCTTACTGTATATTTCTCTTACTGTATATTTCTCTTACTCTATATTTCTCTTACTGTATATTTCTCTTACTTTATATTTCTCTTACTCTATATTTCTCTAACTCTATATTTCTCTTACTCTATATTTCTCTTACTCTATATTTCTCTTACTCTATATTTCTCTTACTGTATATTTCTCTTACTGTATATTTATCTTACTGTATATTTCTCTTACTTTATATTTCTCTTGCTGTATATTTCTCTTGCTGTATATTTCTCTTACTTTATATTTCTCTTACTCTATATTTCTGTAACTCTATATTTCTCTTACTCTATATTTCTCTTACTCTATATTTCTCTTACTGTATATTTCTCTTACTCTATATTTCTCTTACTCTATATTTCTCTTACTGTATATTTCTCTTACTGTATATTTCTCTTACTGTATATTTTTCAATTACTCAATATTTATCTTACTTTATATTTCTCTTACTGTATATTTCTCTTACTCTTTATTTCTCTTACTCTATATTTCTCTAACTTTATATTTCTCTTACTCTATATTTCTCTTACTGTATATTTCTCTTACTGTATATTTCTCTTACTCTATATTTCTCTTACTGTATATTTCTCTTACTTTATATTTCTCTTACTCTATATTTCTCTAACTCTATATTTCTCTTACTCTATATTTCTCTTACTCTATATTTCTCTTACTCTATATTTCTCTTACTGTATATTTCTCTTACTGTATATTTATCTTACTGTATATTTCTCTTA
This sequence comes from Cyclina sinensis, assembly GCA_012932295.1. Taxonomy (NCBI): domain Eukaryota; kingdom Metazoa; phylum Mollusca; class Bivalvia; order Venerida; family Veneridae; genus Cyclina; species Cyclina sinensis. The sequence continues at coordinate 4,809,672 of JAAONU010000007.1, read as the reverse complement.
CTTTATATTTCTCTTGCTGTATATTTCTCTTACTTTATATTTCTCTTACTCTATATTTCTGTAACTCTATATTTCTCTTACTCTATATTTCTCTTACTCTATATTTCTCTTACTGTATATTTCTCTTACTCTATATTTCTCTTACTCTATATTTCTCTTACTGTATATTTCTCTTACTCTATATTTCTCTTACTGTATATTTTTCAATTACTCAATATTTATCTTACTTTATATTTCTCTTACTGTATATTTCTCTTACTCTTTATTTCTCTTACTCTATATTTCTCTAACTTTATATTTCTCTTACTCTATATTTCTCTTACTGTATATTTCTCTTACTGTATATTTCTCTTACTCTATATTTCTCTTACTGTATATTTCTCTTACTCTATATTTCTCTTACTCTATATTTCTCTTACTGTATATTTCTCTTACTCTATATTTCTCTTACTCTATATTTCTCTTACTTTATATTTCTCTTACTCTATATTTCTCTAACTTGATATTTCTCTTACTCTATATTTCTCTTACTGTATATTTCTCTTACTGTATATTTCTCTTACTTTATATTTCTCTTACTGTATATTTCTCTTACTCTATATTTCTCTTACTCTATATTTCTCTTACTGTATATTTCTCTTACTCTATATTTCTCTTACTGTATATTTCTCTTACTCTATATTTCTCTTACTCTATATTTCTCTTACTGTATATTTCTCTTACTGTATATTTCTCTTACTGTATATTTCTCTTACTGTATATTTCTCTTACTGTATATTTCTCTTACTGTATATTTCTCTTACTGTATATTTCTCTTACTGTATATTTCTCTTACTGTATATTTCTCTTACTGTATATTTCTCTTACTGTATATTTCTCTTACTGTATATTTCTCTTACTGTATATTTCTCTTTCTGTATATTTCTCTTACTGTATATTTCTCTTACTCTATATTTCTCTTACTCTATATTTCTCTTACTGTATATTTCTCTTACTCTATATTTCTCTTACTCTATATTTCTCTTACTCTATATTTCACTTACTGTATATTTCTCTTACTCTATATTTCTCTTACTCTATATTTCTCTTACTCTATATTTCTCTTACTGTATATTTCTCTTACTCTATATTTCTCTTCCTATTTATTTCTCTTACTTTATATTTCTCTACCTTTATATTTCTCTTACTCTTTATTTCTCTTATTCTATATTTCTCTTACTCTATATTACTCTATATTTCTTTATCTTTTCCAAAATAAGTTCAGTTCTGCTAATTATTTCACTTTATTATTTTGTTTGTCTAAAACGTCAAAAACCGGTTTGACGTGTTGTCTTTGTTCATGGTTCGATTTCAAGCACGTGACCTCTGGAATGTGACTAGTTTGAGCCATGAGTAGTTATTATATCAATGCTACATCAAAACTATGCAGTCTGTAATGATGAACAAGGCATTTCTGAGTGTTTTCTCTAAATGACAGTGAATAAAAAATTCGATCACACGGACAGAGCCAGTTACAGTAAAGGGGTAGAGCTTGTACTATATATATATATATTGATCACACAATATCACAATGAGCACTGACTCTAAAATATAGGAAATTCTAGATCCAAGATCATTGTTTGGGGTAGGAAATAAACGTTATGGAAAGATAGGGCAAATACTACAAAGTCATCATTAATTCCATAGGTTCTCTTGGTTACAGACAAGACATAATTATCAAATGCTGAAAGCGACTACTTTTGTCAAATTCAGTTCCAATGAGCGATGCAGGCCACAAACCGCTAGCATCTGGTTGTGTCTAATACCGCCATTCTTTTTCCAGGAAATGTGATTGCTTCTGAAAACGACTGTTTTATCCTGGACTTTGAAATAAATGCAGGATAATGACCTAGTGACAGTAAGCTAAATAATCTGCTATACAAAGCTAGAAACCTGATAAAGAACGACAACCTAACGAATACACAGAGTTACATTCTATGGCAGTGACTCCCCTTCCAATGGTAAATAAACGCTAGTTGTACCAGACTATATAATTCGATTTTGTGTTTATTTGTTAAATTATTTATTTTCAGTTCATATAAAGTCGTCTATTTCTATTATATTGAAAAAAGAACAGAAACAAATCCGTGAAACAATAATTTAATTCCATGTATAAAAGGCACCGTTAACATTAAAACGTTTTGCATTGTGATTTTTTCTAACCAAGATTACAAGTACTATAACAATGGTGTAGGTATATAACTATATAAATTAAAATGACAAAAAAATAAAAGAAATAATAAAGTTTTTTTCTACGGCAACATGTCAAATATCAAGTCAAATATTTTATTTTTGTCTCATCATACGTATAGCATATTACACATGTTAAAACATTTTAAAATACGTATGCCTTTCTATATAGAAATATAAGAGACAGATCAGTTTATAAAATTACCTAAAATCACTACATTTGCATGTTATAATACATAGGACCAAGTACTAAATTAATATTCCAGACCTAAAAACAAAACCTACATTCTTTTAAAACGTATTATAGATAATAGTTTAAAATCCAATGTTTTCTAAGACCAATAATACATACATACATGTATATGTAAGTGATAAATTGAAAGGAGCCACAAGTAATGGGTGTATCCACCTTGATATTTCTCTAGTTAGACAAGTTTCTCCAATATTACCAGGAAAATCTTTAGGGAAACAAACCATACAGAAATGATCAAATACAAGTTATATTAGATCAAGGACTGGTTCACTGTTTCATAATCCCTTCATACATTCACATGTAATAGTGTATGATAATAATAAGAAGAATTAACCATCAATGTGAATGTTAAAATACTACATTTTGTTTATTAACATTATTTACAATACAATAAAATCTTCCTTTGTTTTAAAATGTTTATAACAGGCTTTGGCTGTATATTTCACCAAATTACCATCAGTAAATAAAATACAAAATTTCTCTTCATCAGATAAAGCATCAAGCCCATTTAAATTCCTTCTGCCTTGTGTGTACAATTCCTCTGTTATAGATGTATACAAGGGAACAACTTAGTAAAACATGTTTCTCATCTTCAATACAATTCAAACAGTTGAAACAACTTCTTTCATTCACATTTATATTGTTTCTATTCTGCCTCGATTTTGTAACGGTTCGTGCAATTACAGTTTCCGACTGACCGGTCATGACTTAGCTTATTATAAAATCTAAATAAACATTTAAATGTGTATGCATCAAATTTTGTATAAATCAAAATTTAGAAAATGGACTATTTTTTTTAATTAACCGATTTAACTGATAATCAACATTGCAATCTTTTGACAGATATATTTATATTGAGAGATAGAAGATGGTAAGACGAGTAAACAAAAATACATGTACTGGTAAAATAGAAAATTAGCTGTTTCTGAAAATCCTATAATAAATCAAAAATATATAAATGAAAACAGTATCTCCCCTATTCCTCCGTACTAGGTGGAAAGACCGTCAGTAGCAAATTTAGAACCACGGGCGCTTGTGTCATGGCCGAGACACTTAAGGGGCATATGAATGAAAATTAAGTCCCAACTTGCAACGAGCTGTCACACACATTATAACAGTAAGGTTTTCAACTGATTTTCAATGGATATGACTCATTGTTACAAGGTGAGATTTTAATTACATGTGCATCTGAAGAGTATAATTTCCTAGTACCTTTGTCTTTATTTAGCTAGCAGCTCACCAACCGGTCTCATAAAAAAGCCACAGACGGGATTCAAACTTTCGACTTCCCATTCCGTATGTGGACACCTTAACCACTAAGTCACAGAGACAGTATGCATTAAAGTGAGTCTCCTTGGAAATTTCATACATCACGAACAACTCATAATGTTCATTATTTAATCTGTTCTGTTCTGTTTTGTTCGGATAATATACACATATGTGCAACGAAGATATGACAAAGTAATATCCAGTGACCATTAATACATGTCTGTTTGAAGGTTAAGTGTACAGTAATCCATGTGTCATCTAGGAGCAGTGGTCAAGGGGTTCCCAGAAAGCAAGTCATCGAGAGGAATATAAGTTGTAAGAACTTTCTTCCCAATCGATGTAAAACAAATCAGTTTAAACTTACTTGGTATTCTAGGAAAAACGGGGAAAGATTACTTTTCAAGAAAATAAACGAAATAAATTTTACTTGAAAACTTCAGAGGAGAAAGTCTTGAAAGGCTGATCATAAATATTTATCAAGTCAATCAAAGCATAAAGAAAATATACCTGAAGAAAACAACATAAAATTTTAAGTTTACACGAGTAGTGATTTCGAGGCGATACAAAACAAGGCATATATACAGAGGCATGAATACACACATTACATAACAATATTTTTCATATGATCAAAACATCTGCTAAAATAGTCGACAAAATATTTTATCAGGCATTATTTGTTTCTTCATTAATGCTTTTAAAATAAATATTAAGTAAAAAGAATATGAACAATGACCACAGGCCAAACTTTACTATAGAATTTAAGTGAGCTTATAATCTAACATTCCTGATACAATAACATATTATTAAGTATTGTATCCATATAGATTTAATTTCATAAAAATCTGCATGAAATTTTCTTTTTCAAATATATAACTTTCAAATAAGAAAGGTAACACATACAGAAAAGAATTACTATCAACTCTTTTTTCTTTAGAACTAGGAATTTTATGTTAACATCCACAAAGTGTTTATTTTGCCTAAAAGTAAGTATTACAAACATTACAGTACAGAAAGATTAAACGTGTAATCACATGTGCAAAAATAAATTTGCCCATATTTCATTTCATATCGAGTAGTCACACTTTTTTTATATATCGTATGTGTGACTAAATTTGTTATCTGTTATATATTTCTATACGGGCCATATTTATGTAGAAAGCTGAAACATATACAGACGGCATTTTATAATAATTGCCTGTGAATTTTGAAAATTATGTTGTTGGCAATCTATAACAAAAAAAACACACTAAAATTTACGCTTTGGCTGTCTCAATGTTTTGCTGTTGTTGTTTTTAAATTTTATTCAAGCGTATACAATATAAAAGGTTATTTGCTTCACATCAACCAAGATATGCACAATATTGCGCTACCCAAGTCGCGTATCATTACTTCAACTCCGCGGGAAATCTGTGCATAAATCTCGATATAAAGTAGATAACCCGTATGTATGTTTATGGACTAATTCAATTTTAAATAGATTTCAACTGCAAATACCATATTTCATTTTATTATTTTTTCATCATTACAGCCTTACTGTGTGTGCCATATGTTATATACATATAACTGATATGTTATTTCTCAAATATACATAAATTATGTGTCATTACAATAAAGCTACCTATAGCATTTAAACTTGAAATAAAATAGAAACAGTACCACTTTCACTAATGAAACTCAAACAATCTCTCTCAAAACTAAAAACCAGTGAAACAATGCCATATTGACGGTTCTTTACTGAAAATATACTCTGGTCTCCTAAGCAGTATAAAAAGTAGCCTACTCAAAAGATAATGTGATTTTAGTCGGAGTGATTGGCCGAATAAGTGAAATGCCTAGAGTTATGACATATGTTTCGAACTGACCAATCAGACGCCAGACCTTCTGACTGTTATAAGCCTTATTGTCTATGTTGTTTAAAATGGTCAGAAAATGTCTAAAATATTAAGAATGTGTGATGTTATCAATGATTGTCTGTCCACTCCGTTGGAACTCACTGAAACTGAGATAATATTGCTCTTTATAATCATTTTAGACTGCTAAGACTTCTTAAATACTAGTGACAAACAAAATGAAATCAACCTGCAACATCTGGTTGAAATAGCTGTTACAACACGGAAATTACATGATAATCTTGAATATTAAATCAAATATTTACTGGATAATAAATTATACGACACAAACAAAATGACAAACGAAAAGCAAATGCCCAGAACTACCAGTACTTGTATTGCAACTACTAAAAAAGACAAAACATAGATATATTTTCTCCCAAGTCGACATCCACAATCTTAAAGCACAATATTAAATTACAATGTATGAAATACCTGTGAAATACGTATGTGCGAATCACCAGTTCAATATATATGCATGAATCATCGCGAAAAACATGTGAACGATTCAATTACCTGAATCAAAATGATAGTAATTAAAACATATTTTTTCTCTTCGCCTGTAAAAGTAAGAGAGAGCATTATAAGCACGTATGAAAAGTTTAAGGCATAACTATTTTACATATACACATGCCCTCTCTGATTGTCTTCCAACTTTTATCATTTCTTTTTAGCATGATCTTAATGATATGTCGTTATGGTTACATCCACGTGGTATCAAATCTGGTCATAACATAGGTCTATAACTTACGTTATGTTCGAATGTAACCAGTACTTTTCTCTATTTTTACAGGCATCTGTGCAACTTAAACAGCCTAAATATATACGGACTGTCATATCTAAAGGCACCGGAAACTTTGTAGGAGGAGCCAATGGTTTAAGTATATATAAGTAATTGAAATCTCATTAATTTGTGCTGTTCTTATAATTCTGACAAATGTAATCTTAAAAGGTGAGCTGAAAAACAATATCAAAGACCAGACATTAGGACAGCAAAGATGCCTACCTAATCAAACCCTTAGTAATTCTAAAGTTTACCTTCAAACATGAGATTCTGAAAAATCTGTTTTGTTCATGTTGAAAAACTACTAGTATATTTACACATTGATCTAGCAGATAGAAAGTTCACTGTAGAGGCTTATTTGTAACTGTAACAAACCACACAGCGGATTTCATACTTTGCAGACAACTTAACATATATCATTGATAAAGTCTGAAAAATATTGAAATTGTAGAAATAATACCTACAGGTTTCATTAAGAAGCGTGGTTTTTATTCAATTAGTAATCTAGAAACATGTAATGTAATCTCTACAAGACACGTTACTTTCTATCACATATCTGATATCAGATTAAGTGACACTCTAAAATGTTGAAAGATAATATTTTGCCAAAGTGTGGGTTTGTTTTTAAAACGACATACATATTGAACATGGGTGTTTCCGTTTCTATACCGGAAATCCTGTATGCTGCTTTCGAAACCGGGTTTAATTATTCCTTTACAAAGGCTTCATTAACTTACACATTTGTACATCAACATGCTAAGTGCACCTCAACAGTCGAGTAACTTGCTCATAGTCTTACTTCTAAAATGCAGTTAATTATTGATATTCATATAAAGAACGTGTTGTAACACACCTCCCTGTGGAACTCCGACCTGTCTCGAAAAGGGAAACTTCAACTTATTACTACAAATTACCAAAACGAAAATTTTAACACTTTATAACTGGCTCACTGACTAGCGTCTTCAAATATGGCTAAGTTTTTCTGTATGGATCGGTCAACTTGATTAATAGGGCACTTTCTTTATCAAGACTTTATGTTTCTAGTGGCACTGTTTCCAGTCTCATGTCTTTCAGAGGTCTTCCTTCAGAGCCATCCGTGTCTTCAAGCTCGGCTATAGAAGTATCATGTTCCACTGTAAAAACCATGTCATTCTTATACCGTCTGTATTGGTAGTAGCGATGGCACGATATCATAATTCTCTTTCGGTATTTCATTATCAGGGCAAACGTTGTCATGAAAACAAAACAGATAACGGCAATTATAATACCTGTTGCGAACCTTGACACGTGGTCGTCTGGTAACGGTTTACAGGTTAAGTTGATGGGATGAAGAGATGTCACATTTTTTCCGTTATGTTCTTTTGGTGTAGCGCAGACTAATTTGTTGAAACTATTTCTAACTTCAGTGTTGTTGCCAAAATTAGAAGCATTAAGCATCCATGCTACCTTGCAATCACAGTTAATTGGATTACCTCCGATGCTAACTGTTTTCATTTTAGACCACTTCAGAAGATTCTTCGGTATATACGTTATCCCACTGTCTTTTAAAAATATTGTGGAGACCTCTGTTGATATAAACGCCGATTCGTCAATTGTACGCAACTTTTTACAGTTTGCTAAATCAATTGTGGTTGCCTTTTTAACTCCACGAAAAGCTCCAGGTCCGACGAAGTTTAAAACTCGCATATCTCTAAGAAGTATCTTTTGCAATTTTGAAAGACCATCAAATGTACCTGCAGTTATTTGTTGAAATAATGTTCCGCCAATGTTCAGATGGATCAGCTCAGGCAAGTACTTCCAGGTCTCCTTTGTAGCCTCAGATATATTAGTGAATTGTAGATCAAGCCTTTGTAGCGAGTTACTTATATTTGGAAATACTCTTAACTTTGCAATAGGATTACTGTCGAGATAAATGTCCTCCAGTGTTGGAATAAACACACCTGGTTTTTCAGGAATGGATTTGATTTTATTGAAAGTCAGCGTCACTTCTTTAATAGAGTGCAATTTTGCCATCGATTCAAAGGGGATTTCTGTTAAATGATTGTTGAACAAGTCCAGGTTTTCCAGTTCAGGTAAGTCTTTGAATGCGTCCTTGTCCATCGACTCAAGGTGATTTGCTACAATGTTAAGGTTAACTAGTTTTGGCAAGTTCACAAAGGATTCTGCTTTTATATTAGTCAGATGGTTCGCATTCAGAACTATTTTGTTTATATTTGTCAGGTTTGCAAACACATTGCTTCTAATCTCTGAAATAGCGTTACCATTAAAATCTAAAATCGTAATTGTTTCTTTGACTGGTTCAAAAGTGCCTGGTGAGATTTTTTCTAAAACACCTTTATTTATATACAGTTGTTTTAGACTTGTAAAATCTGTTAAGTGTTCTTTGTTCAGTTCAGTAATATTGTGAGATTCAATGGTGAGCGATTTAATAAGTGACTTATTTAAGAAGTTGGGAATTTCTGCTACCCCTTTACACTTCGCCTCCATCTCGTCCGAACAAGTACAACCTTCCGGACATATCGCTGGTTCCTTGGAATCTTCGGTACGTATAAGTGGAACCATCAGCACAACGGAAACCAGAATAAATAGCACTTGTTTAAACATCATGTAAACCATTTTTGCGATAGTTTGTAGACTTTTGACTGTTTTTTAGATTCCCTTTCAGTTGTTTGACGTATCTGGTTGCAGCTCTTTTCTTTACTCCAGACTGAGGCGATAACTGAAAATACAAAGTTAAACAACTTTGTAAAACAACAATTATAAATGAAGGTACATAATTAAGAGATAGTACTAATTTTTAAGCATACTGATATATCTTGAAATTTTATTTTCGGGTCACGTTTCTGCATTCTAAGTTATATTCTACAGCTCCGACAAAACAAGATCACGATCGTTCACTCAATCATTCAAGTATAATGTGTTAACATGACATCGGTCCAGAAACTAGTCAGGAGTATATTACTTACGCATGAAAAATACTTACTTTTAACGGAATGTTAACCCAACATATTTCACATTTAACACAACTTCTGTACCTTTTGTACGTAAGTAAAGTAATCTTTATAACATACACGCTGAAAGGTTGCACGCAAGGTACTTGCCATTAATTTATTCCATACACATGTATGTTTTACAATACAACACTACAACACAGTACATAGGAGTGGATTTGGAGTTAAAGTGATAATAATTTTGTATGTACGTGTTGTTTAAATAATTAAGATTGTAAACTCTAAGTGGCAACATCAGATTACATCACTAATGGACGTACTGGATGAAATTCCGGATAATTATTTTGGCTAAGTTCAGTATTCAATGTTTAAACGCGAATCCAGTTCAGAGAGATTTTAACAGCATAGTAAGAGACAAAGGTTCTCTAAATAACGGACCTTCCTTGCACTTGAAAAAAATATATAAAGGAGCACTGAAACGCTCCATCTTATCCCATTTGAATTTGCTGTTTTGCATCAGAATATGAATACATAATGATTCAAAACAATTATAAGCAAAACTGCAAAAGAGTCGAGAAAAAGGAGTTCGACCCTAATACTGTTTATAAAAATGCTGCCAAACACATTTTAACATCGAAAGTCTTGTGGTGCCATAGTGAATGGAACAAAGCATGCGCCACCGGAAGTTCAGAAAACAAAAATCCAGAGGGTACCCACAATTCATCATGTGTTTCCGACAGCGGAAAGTGGTGCTCTGGGGCGCTTGTTTCTAAGTTTTACGACGCAAACTGTTCCGGGTGTAGAAGTGAACGAGCAAAATCTTCATGGTTTAATCGAACGTCTGAAGACAGCGGCGTGGTTAAACTGCTCACCGTGATCGGAGGTGCTCATATTCTTAAAGATAACATTTGGGACTGAGACTTTTAAGTCATCATTTGATACAGGAATATGGATCGCCCAGGATACTAGAAGCTTTTGTTCACGTTATTTGAAGTAACATCTACCAACAGAGGACATTTTATGTCGTGTTGGTTAGCCTTAGAAGTTATTAAAACAGAAAAATGTATAAACAAAAATAACCCCTACGTCTTAAAGAGACGTGTGTGTTTCTTATATCATACATTGTATCAGTGTGTTAATTCGTATGCAGTTTATTCCTGCAAAATATATCAGCTTGCATTAAGCCCTATTCGTTGTATAAAGAATGTATAAATCTCCAAACAAGTAGTTTTCGTTATGTCCTGAATTTACAACACTTTTTTGTCATGTTAAGTACAATGTCATGTATTTATTTTTAGTGTCCGCAGAGCTCTGAGGTGCAGCAATGAATTAAAAATTTCTGCACGATTGTAGTTCAAATATAGATTTCTTCACATGTGTTAACTGATTTTAGATTAAAAAAACACCAAATTACTGTCATGATCACCTAACAGAAGATACACTTTTATCTCTATAACCCTGAATTAATCTTGCCTCCCTTGTCTAAGAGCGACTTAAAACTTAGTGTATAAATTGTTTTTGTATCATTATTTTAGACCACTTGTGTTTCACTGTTATATTCAAGAGTAAGATGGCTAAATGAGATCTCTTGTTAAAACATGTCGTTCTGAAGATAAAGTAATTCATACACAATGGTGTATTTAACGTATAATCAAGTATATCCTCAGAATCTGACTTTTAAAAACGACCATCGCTAATGTAAAGGTCAGATAACCATTTGTCATTATAAATAACATCTGACTGACTAATGAGTATGGCTGCAGTCGCCTTGAACCCTCCTATACCGTACTATAGATTCAATGTCAGATAAATTAGCCAGGATTGTTCAAATGAAGGAAACTGGTTTAGTTTTGTTTGGTTGTTTCTCGAACAACGGTAAAACGCAAATATATTTGCATTATTTGCTCTATCGAGTCATATTTTCAAAATCAAAGAAATCCCCTTAAGAACATCAAAATGTTAAAAACGGTCATTTGCGTACAAAATAATCAGAGAAGTCTTGCTGCCACTGCAAGGGGAAGTAACTGTTTTCTGTAAGTGACGTTTTTTCAATAGTAATAATAGCTTGCAATTCAAGCAAAATATCAAGTAACAATAAAAATGAATCATTTCTACCATTAAACGTGACGAAAACAAATAATGCTACATGGAAAAACAGACTGTCTGGATCGATAGGTATCGTCTGCAATCTGGGAGGACTTGGCTGCTCATACATAAATGATGGTCTTATCGCTGACTTGTTATTCTACAAGAATGATAAATATGTTGATGAAGAACGAGTGACAAATTCCATATGTTCTTCCTGTGGACATACTGGAATGTCAGACTTCCAGTTCATAATAGACATTTCGATGAAAGCTTTTAAAGACGATTTTCGTTCATGTACCCTTGGGTTTTTCACAAATGGGCCCAAGTTCCTTTCTATCCGGGCTTTTGTGAAGACAAATCGTGGTCAGCGAAAAAACGATTGCTGGTTTGTTGTTAAGACTGATAATTTCTACTGTCTACTTTCATACTTGGAGTCAAGATAAGAAAATGTGTTGAAATCTATTGTCATATACGTCAATATTTGTAAACATATTTTTATATTACGTGCATTCCAATCAGTTCTGTTACGTTTGTATGTTTTGTTTTTGACATTTTTGCACCGTATTCTTTTTTTCTACATTGTACTCATGGTCCTTTCTTGTTTGTGAATGTTGAATGTTTCTAGGGTGTTGTGCAGGTTTTGTTGACAAGTGTCGCTGTACCTTTAAGTCTATCGTCTGGAATACTTTGCCTGGGCAAGTGTAAAGAAAATCTAAAAGTGCTTCAAAAGATACTGGGGCAGACAGTAAACCAAATTTTCACATTCTAGTAAATTTTCTGCGCCTCAATAATCTTTCCTAGATTCGAGTGTCTGGTAAGCATCATTAATACCAGGCTCCCTGATGTTGCCTCCAACCAGCACCAGTCATACCTGATCTTAAAATGCTTCAACCATTGTCAAATTCAACATCACAGCCGAACATATGACATATTATTTCCTACATTAAAACATTAAACTGATCAGAATATGACCATTTATCCCCAGTAACATCCCTTAAGGCATGCACACATGCCATTAATGGCTTAACTACATATTTACACATTTGAGTCACCCTAGAATAAATTTATATGAAAATATCTTACACAATATACACAGACGCAGTTTACCTTTAAAAACCCTCATATATATAAAGAGAGTGTACACAAATATGTAACTATAAGCTCGTAACTAAAGTATCACTAAACAGCCGGTATAGATGTAGTAAAATAAGTATCATGTTTTGACCTTACTTACCTGTACAGGTAAATTACCTGTTGAAAGCGTTTCTTTGTGTTATGGAAAAAACCAAAGTACATTTGATGAGATAAAACATAAAAATCGCACACTTTACCTAGTGAAGTTAATATCCTGTCTACAATAATCCCCTCCTCATTATCATATTCATTTTAAGTCGCCATTTTGTGTTGCTTGACTAATGTGACAGATCGATCAAGGCTAATTATGGAAAGTGCTGTTTATCTCCCTTTACTGTAATACACAATGTATTCGTAAACTTTCCGTTACTTATTGCATTTTATATGTGACGCATGCAGACTGGTGTACTTATAATTTTACGCTTACGTTGTTGTTAACAACTTTACATAATCAGAGTACAAATAAGAAAAACAAATATAGGTTACAAAGGAATTTATTGGTATCATGTTTTTAATGAGAAAACTAAACAGTTTAAGTTTCAAATCCTTCTACGACTAATACGATTAAGAAAAAAAATAGATTTTTCAGTTAAACAATGTTATAGCAGCAAACAATAAAAAAAAAACCTTTCTGGTTAAATAAAAGATAACACATTTCAGCTTAAAAGAAAATTCTGACGCACGAAAAATGTAAGACACTATATTGATAAACTTTAGATTTTCAGCTTTTCCTTAATTTGTGATTCCAGCACCCCTTCGTTTGTTTTCTGTGGTTGTCGCACGCGGAAAAAGCCGCCAATCTGAACCTTGTCGTCTGCCGTCGTCATCCAAGGAGAGTGTGAGATTCTGTTCAGGGTGAACCTGTATGATATAATATTAAAATATTATGTTTATTTATAAATAAAATAGATAAAGTTATTGACCCCTTATGCGGGTTAAGCCTGGAGATAGTCCAATGCAACTAGCTTCTATCGACAACACTCTCTGATTATATAAAGACCACCTCAGTTGAAACCTATGCAGTCACTTCATTTGTGTGGCAACGAAAGAAAATGTTTAATAATGGATTCTATCCTCTCTGTGTGAGTTCATTTTGTTCAGCTGACGCCGGTTAGTTAACGATTTAACACAAATGATTTTTACAAGGAATGTCAAAGAAAAACGTCGGAAACAGAGAGTAACAACATACTGTACCTAGCTTCCGGTTTGTAAGCAAGCATTCCTTTAACAAGAACCTTGAACTCTCTAGAAAGCATCAGAATTCCGTCGGCTGGAAAAGGAATTTCCTTGGAGGCGTTTATGATGGCGTCACTTCGGTTGGTTCCTAGTGGAAGATGCCCAGTACAGATGTTATAAAGCAGGGCACCAAGAGACCATATGTCCGCTTGCTTTGGGTTGTACATTGACTTTTCTAAAATCTGTGGTGCTTGGTAGCCTTGAATTAAATGTTTTAAAATTATGAATAGAAATATGAAAAATACGATTTTATGTTTCACGAAAACAGGCAACTATTTACTTATCAAAGTTGGTACCCGTAGTTCCAGTAGGAACGACATGAATAGGTAAAGTTACACTATGTGATAATTTAGCATGCGAAATTTTAGCAACTATATTCTTAAAAAGTTATTTAGATTATTTAAATGTCTATTAGACACCAGCAAGATATTAGACACCATGACTGATAGACACTTGAGCTTGCCAAGAAGTTAGATATGTCAATGACCTGAAATGATGGAAGATACGCAGACGATGATACATTAGGCCAAAAATGTTTGTGAGTCACGGATATTGGTACACTGAAATCTTTAAAACATACAAGTTCGATGTCTCGTTAAGATCAAACTAAACACTAATCCGTTAGTAAATATATCCTAGTATATCTTTATGTGACAGACACGAAATACAATGAAAATAATCGCGCTAAAAATAGACATCACATAAACATTTATGTTTTCATCCAAAATTTAAAGAAGGCTAGTGACCATCGTAATTAAGAGAAAAAATAGATTGAAATTTCGTTTTATATAAATACACCAATAGTTTTAAACATATGATTTAGTAACAGATACATGTAATATATAAACATATGAACATGTTTCATAAGTGTCTGAGACCTCTAAATACCGTTATGAGAAACATTCATGATTGTATTCTTACTGCAATGCTCGCCAATTGACTATTCATGTTGTTTGATTGTCTGCTAAAACGCAAAAAAACAGTCTGTAATTTTACAGCTTTCATGCATAAACTCTTCAGATTTACAGTAAAACAAAATTAGGCTTCTTACATATCCTACGTTAGACATTCATGTACAACACTGATTTACGCACTCTTAAAGAATGACAGACAAACCCATGCCAATCTATACCACAGGTGATATCAATTTATATCATCATATTATTATCTTGTTTCAGTAGATATTGGTAATATTAAATCGGAGTTGTAGTGCTTAGGGCAGGGTCATACTGTTTGGGATGACGGGTCGCTGTCAGGCGACGAGCACGTGATCTACTAGTATATAAATAAAGAGGAAAGTACCTAATGAACCGCAGTCATCCTCACAGAGCGGGTCCGCCGCCATGAACTTCACAGCGTGTCCGAAGTCGCAAAGCTTGGGAACGTTGTTTTGCGTGATGAGCACGTTCTGAGGACAGAGGTCACGATGGGCGTAGCCCTGTAGGTGGATATACTCTATAGCCGAATGGAGTTGTCTAAAATAACGGCGAGAAATGCTTTCTGGAAGGAACCTCGCTTCCTAAAATTTTCAAGTCGTTTGTTAATTTCTATCAAATGTTGTGTACATAATGACTTTTGGTATTCCAGAAGCCAGTAAAAATAGTTCAAATATGTTTTTGGCGATCTCAGTTACGCAAACAGATTCTTTGTCTTACAGTATTGTTTGAATTTTAGGAGATCATTCTCTTCTCTAGCCTGCAAGCAGTGATCTCAATACTGTGAGGTTATCTGGCATGTCTTGAGAAAAATGTGATATTTTACGTGATAGAATGATCCACTAACTTCACGTTGTCATAAGAGAGCTTATTGGTGACGGAGACTGAAGCCACGCTGGAGCATAAGCAGTCCTCGAAACTGTGACAGAAATTTGAAAAATCAGAAGGAAAATTAGAAACTTAACAAAAAATTCTACACGTGGAACCAGCAACTCCCGCATATTACTCCTGTCTCAGTATACATGTTGTGTCGAAAAGAATCGTGTATGGGATCATAACATTTCTTCCTGTTAAGATAACCGGGATGCTATGTCAGTTCATTCTTTATCAGTACATAAATTCTTGAAGGAGTGTACTTTTAATAGAATACCTACCCGGTCAAAGATATGAAGTATACTTTCCATTATTAGGAAATGGAGTGACTGACACTTAAAAATAATATTTCTCTATTTCATACTAAATTCGTTTTAACCGTTAATGTGGAAATGTTACCTGCATCTTGAGCACGTGTTCAAGCGTTCCATTCTCACAGAACTCCATCACTGTACCGACCCTGCCATGGTAACTGATGTTGCTAATCCATGCCACGATGTTCGGGTGGTGGAGCTGGCGATGTATGGTCATCTCGTCCAGCATGTCCGACTTTGAAGGCGATCTGTTCCGTCGTGGCTTGCCGCTGTTTAGTTTCAGTGCAACAGGGACAGTCTCACATTCTCGGAAGTGCTGGAGCATGTGTAGATTTTGCGCCAATATAACGGTACCGGAGCGGGCTTTAGCAACAACTTGCAAAGGCTTGTAACCAAGCAACTCAAGATCAACAATGATTCCGTCGTAGTAGAGATTCCCCGTACGGACATGTCGCTGAGGGTACTTACTCAATGGCAGCGGGTATTTCTGTGACCAGGAATCTCCAAACTCACACACATGACTGTATATATCGTAACTTCCGGGCAGATTTCTTTCGCCATCCTCGGAAGAGTCATCAGAAACTAAAGCAATGTACTGATGCACGCTAGTATTCTGAAAGTCACCGCTAGGTGATGCTGTAGGAGCGCGCAGCAAAGTTTTGGATGCTAAAACACCACTAACCTGTGCCGATTCTTGTTTATTATCATCGCCACCTACATGTTGTTCCATTTTTCGCCGCTTTAGCTCAGGTTCAATACTCATTTTCCCGCAAAAGACCTTGGTTCATATTTTTTAAACTTTTTAATGCTTACGTTTCCAAGGGTCAGCGGCGTACAACACAATTGTCCGCACGTCGTGGTTACGACGTCATTTATATAACGTCGCGACGACCACATTCTCGCGAGATTAAATACTAATAATTTACACGCCTTGCTGTTTTATATTTTATAAATAAATAAATTTTTACAGGAACAAAAATATGCACACTCAAATCATAGAAACTGCGGCAGACATCTGAAAGAACACTTGTAGTAAATTATTGGTCCAGATCTCATTAATCAAAGAAGTATAAAACGAGAAACATAATTATATAGGACTCTTTAAAAACTTTTTTTTGCTAGCGTTAAAAGTCACTGGAAAAAAAGCCCATTTATTATTGCATGTACATTCTTTATATTTTCAAGTAATTATAAAGATGCAGACTTAGAAAATATCTGGCTTAATTCAACCTTTCAGAAGAGAAATCATTAACTAGATTAACCATGGGCAGCATGTCGAGCCTGCCAATGGAAAGTCGCCTATGGGGATTAGACAATGAAAAATATATGATGGTGAACGACATCTGCTAAATGTCCTCTATAAATGAGTCAAGTTAAAACAAAATCACTCCTAGTCATTTTGTGTAATGCTCAAGAGATGCAAACATTAGACTAAAGGAAATAATTCATTTAAAAGCCAGACAGAATAATAATCCATTAAACTGCATGTCTTCTCATCATTCTCTGTGTAAGATTTCAGCAAAGACTCTCTTACTGAATTGTGCTTCAGAAAAAAATGATAAAGGCAAATAATTCAAAGAGAAAGCCATGCAGAGTTGTGTGCATTGTACAGTGCACTTCTGTTCAACTGTCTGTTATCATTTCGTTAAGTTTCAACAAGATCCTTTTAAAAGGTTTTTGAGTGATCTAGAAAATGAAAAATAACAGGTGGAGAAATTCAAAATCTTAGCCAGATAGAGTTATAGGTCTTGTACTCTACACTTCCTCGTATTGTCCTCTATCTCTATGTGAAGTTTCAACCAAGTCGCTCCTAAGGTTATTAAGTTTTGCTCCTGATAAAACAAAAAACAATAAAGGAAAAAAGAATAATTTATACATAATAAATGACACAGAGTGATTGTTCTTGTGCAATGCACTCTCACTTACCATGATCTTCTGATAAAGTTTTAAGTTTGTGGCTTTTATACTTTAAAAAATATTGTCTAGAAAAAAATTATATATGAACATGTCACAGTGACCTTGCCCTTTATATATAAACATGTCACTGTGTCCTTGCCCTTCCAGCAACGGAAGTGGGTCTTGTAAGTGACACACCGTCTAATCTAGATGAACAAATGTGGTAAGGTATTTCAAAAATGCAATGAACAGAGGTTATGGTGCATAAAAGGTCTACCTTAAAAATTTTATACCCTTATCTTGTTTCTGTGACCTTACCCCTTGAGCTAAAAACCTGGGTCTTGCACGGGACACCAAAGGTGAACAAATGTGCCAGAGTATTTTAAAATCATTCCATGCATGCAGAGATTATAGGCCGGACAAGCCAATCCAGACAGATACACGACATATACATACACCGAACCAAAGTGCCAATTTTGATGACTATGTCAAGCTATCCACAAGCGGGCTAGACAAAATTCACAACTCAAAATGATAAATCTTGCTGTATAAAGCAACTCACTCACATAATTTAGCTTAAAAATGATTTTCTTTAAAATTAAGGGAAGTTAATACACTATGGAAAAAACAATTTTATGCTTCTATTAAGAAAAAAGAATTTAATTTCATCAGGATTTGAACCTATGCTCTTCCGGTCACTAAAATTCTAAGTGGTAATCTAAACCACTGAGCCTTTATAATACAACATTTAAAAATTAATAATATAAAGAAAGTATCTAGCTTGTGACTAAATAGGTAAATTTGTTACTGATAAAAGTGTGTAAAACTTCATATTATGATTGTTTCTGTAACAAAAAAAGAAAATTTCAAAAAATGAGACAGTAAGTTATGTTCGTCACAATTACAATTAGAATTTCTATAAGTGTAAACATTTTCTTTTTTATGCATCATCAACCCGTCTGTGAGTCAGTCAGTCGCTTTAAATGCATAAAATACAGACTCTGATATCAGGGCAAAATATATCTGAAAAGAACTTTTATTCATCTGTTTCTCCAGATTAATCTTTAAAAAAATTTTTTTATGATTATCTTAAATCAAAAGATAAATTACTATGTCCTTGTCACCTAATTTTTTGTAATTACTGGTTTCAGGTCCTTTAAGGAACAACTGATGTCCATTCATTAATCATGTAATTTATACCAGTTGCAACAGAAAATCATGTCTACATGTCTATTTTATGAAGACTTTTCTATTCAACCACCACTTAAAATCCTGCCAGAACGTTTTAACTATGTATTTACATCCCATTTTATGACTTTTTCATAACACGACCAGTGACTTCATAAAACCTGGCGCAACAGAATAAATACTTTGCAGAAGTACCCGGTAAGTGTTAAACAACCCTGTTGATAAAATCTCTCAGGTATTTATTATGTACCTGTCTTGTTAGCGAGTGTATTAGAGCCCATGTACAATCAGCCATTGATCAAAATGTCAAATTGCACTGCCAGCAAAGTTTTTTTAATCACTTTGAATAACATTTATTGCCGTTTTTCTCTACAGCTTTTGCAATCATGGCGTCAACTTCAAAGCCTGAAGTTATAATCTAGATGAGAGGATTTCTGTTAATGAGATTCTAAAACAAAAATTGCAAGAAAAGTCAAGGAACAAGGCTTAGAAAAACTGCAAGAAAAGTCAAGGAACAAGGCTTAGAAAAACTGCAAGAAAAGTCAAGGAACAAGGCTTAGAAAAATTGCAAGGAAAGTCAAGGAACAAGGGTTAGAAAAACTCAGATTCTGAACACTCAGCAACAGTTAAATATTTTTTTCAGTACACTAAAATCTATTGTGAGACTATTTTATTAAGAGACGACATTTTGGCAGTTCCCTTGGGCAATTGCTTAATACAATGTCTACTGTACATCTTTCTCAAACGCAACAATCATTCACATAACTTCTTAAATTGTCTGGCAAACTGTATGGCAAAAAGGGATAAAACTCCATGCAATAAAGCTGCATGGATCATGGGCTTCAACTTTTGTCTGACCACTGGTAGAGATTTCATGCTGGATGATAGAGTTGATACAGAATCACAGGACTGATATTTGTGTCACACCTAGAAACATCCAACTCTGACTCAAGTTTTTCTATTTATAACCAGAACTTAAAAAAATAGATTTAATTAAATCTCATTTACTACAATACGATAACTTTTCTTGTGTACATATTAGTTACTGGACTTATCTGAATGTCAAATTTCGTATTTAACGTTAGTTGTTTTTTCCAAATTTTCCCATTTATTGTCACAATTACATGACTATAGAACACTGATGATTTGAAATCCTGCCGGAACGTTCATGTTTATAAAATGACCAAAGGAAAATCTCAAGACAATTTCATAGCACTGTTTTAGCAAATACCTTGCATGTTAACAGAAATTAGCACACATGAATTCTTTCTCTGCTAAATTGGAGTTTGTCTGACAGTACTTTCAAACACACACACTTTACAATATTCTAAAGAAATTCAGTAAAACATTCTCCTTCTTTATCTTCAAACACTGTCATTTTAAACACTGATCTCAAATCTTCTGTAAGGCTCTGTCAAGCACATTGACCTGCACTGTACTGTAATATGTATACCAATATATTGATAGTCTCCTACACCATACTGGCACTGGAGGTACTGATTTTCATAAAAATGAGGTTCCTGTTCCACCAGACTGAAACCGTGATCCTAATTCCTGAGATCTTTTGATGTAAGCCTTTTTCATAGCATCATCAAATCTGTTCACTTTCAAATCAATGTCACGGTCAAATGGACGTCTTTCCTGAGGCTTATCTTTACTTTTTTTCTTCTCTTTTTTCTGCAAGGTAAAGAAACAAATATACAGGTGTGCTTCTACAAACTTGTATACGCCAAAACATAAATACTACATGCACAAATAAACAACACTGTTTCCATTTTTCAGGAATCAGATCCATAATGTCTTACTCCATCCAGAAAAGTACTCATTCCATTTATTTGTGTAGAATTTATACTTTCTCACTGAAGGTCAGGAGTTCAAACCCAACTAGAGCAAATTTTTTTTCTTTAAATTTTGGCTTTTCACTTTTTGTCCTAGATTTAAAACATTAACTTTTATTGAAAATAAGTCAAGAGAATTAAACTTTGGTAACAGTGATTTAATTTCATCAAAACTAAATGGTAAATCTAAACAGTACATGCATAAAAAATCATAGCTAATTTGAAACCCCTAATAAACCTGTTGAAGTTTACTGTGAATTAAGCACCTCATTATGAAGTGGGTGTGGTAAAGGTATATTGTTTGTAATTGCATTTAAAAAAACCTTGTGTCTCATATCTTTATTATTTTGTTTCTTGAAAAAGCTCAATTCATTGGAGGAAGAAAAAAGTTTACTTTGGATCTTACATCTTAAATAAATTCTTGGAAATTTTATCATATATAATCTGTATAATTATATGTATATTATTTTAGAATATTTTATAGTTTACTAAATTCCATGTTATAGAATTATTTCGGACATATATTCAACAGCTAGACCAATTTTAAGAGGGATAACTGATCCATTGCTCCACGAAATGTCTGGACTTTTGTACTAGAAACATGCAGAAGGAACACTTCCCTCTAGCTTGGAATTCCTGGTATACAAGTGTCAAAAAGTGATATAAACTGTTTAAAATTATTTTACCTAATTAACTATTTTGTATTCCCAGTTTGTATTGGTCTAAGGGAGGTAACCTTTCCTTATAATTATTTTTTACTAATCTTAAATTTTGAAAGACTTGCATCAATGGTCGCTTTTCAAGTCAACTTCAAAATGTCAAGTTTTATCTAAGTGCTCTCATATTTTTTGTGTTAATTTTTGGTGTTTATATAACTTCCCGAAACTACAATTTAAGATACTTTTACTTTCAATGTATATATATATATATACTGTGCAATTAGTGTTGTAATCATAAAAACATGCAAATTATTAGTAGTGTAAAACTTTGACTGCTTTGTTTTACTGACTTTCTCAAGTTTACATTAGCTGTTAGCCATCATGTACTTTATTAATATATTTCAGAGTATATCTGTCTATATCCTGATATCTTCAAAGGCTGTTTAATGATATCAAAATATAAATCTGCATTTTTGCCTGTTTCTTTGCTTGTCCCATGACACAACTTGTGACAAAAATATAAGCTGGTTGTCATGTGACACAACTGGTGACACAAATATAAGCTGCTCATCATGTGACACAACTTGTGACAAAAATATAAGCTGTTTGTCATCTGACACAGCTTGTGACACAAATATAAGCTGCTCATCATGTGACACAAGTGGTGACACAAATATAAGCTGGTCATCATGTGACACAACTTGTGACACAAATATAAGCTGGTCATCATGTGACACAACTGGTGACACAAATGTAAGCTGCTCATCATGTGACACAGCTTGTGACACAAATATAAGCTGCTCATCATGTGACACAACTGGTGACACAAATATAAGCTGCTCATCATGTGACACAACTGGTGACACAAATATAAGCTGGTCATCATGTGACACAACTGGTGACACAAATATAAGCTGCTCATCATGTGACACAACTGGTAACACAAATATAAGTTGGTCATCATGTGACACAACTGGTGACACAAATATAAGCTGGTCATCATGTGACACAGCTTAAATGAAAAATTAGTGCCAATCTTCAGAAATCTTGGTAGAAACAATTCCAAGGGAAGGAGTGGAGCTTCCAAATAAGGCTTTTTATCCTGTCAATTATTTCATATCCGACCCGATAAAGGGGGGTCGTATAAATTTTGCTTTATACGGCACATGCTACATCATCACCGGTGACGTCATGGACTAGTTTTGTGTTTATAAACAATATTATAAATAATCAGAAGGAAGTGATTAAATGGTTGTTATTACAAACAGAGACTACTTGAATAAAAATTAAATATTTCAATATCTAGATCTTATAATATAGCGCGATCATTTAAGGAAAAAATATATCGAAATTTTGGAACTATTTTTGTGTATATGTTCACCTGATGGATAACCTTGACATTTGAAACACTTTAAAGATAGGTTTTCAATATCCTAGTAATTTATTGACAAATGCCAGATGTGACAGGATAAATAGAATAATAGGTTAGTGTCTTAATTGAGAAAGTTTATCCGGCTCGGCTGCGGTATTTATCGGGTGAGCCGACACCCGATAAATTCCTACGCCTTGCCAGATAAACTTTCTCATATTAAGACACTTACCTATTATTCTCTATATATTTGTAAATTTACTGGTAACAAAAGTGTACCTTCTTTTTCTTCATTTCTTTCTTATGCATTTCCAGCAGCGAATCAGGTCGGTGTTTCTTCTGTTAAAATAAACACAAGATTAATGCAAAAAGATCCAGAAGTTCAACATTATTTTTAAATAATCTGTTCACATTTTATTCTCTTTCTTTACAACTTTTAAAATTCTTACAGAACGTTCTAAGTTCATCCCTGGTTAGGATATCATGAGGGGCTGATATACATTGTAAACCGAGCATCATTATAACTGACTACACAATGTCTACTACTGATTTCTTTAATATTTACTAGTACTTCCACTATTTGCAAAGAAATAAAACTTCAGATTTATATACATTTAAAACAATAAGTTACCTGAATAAAATGTACGATTCAAAGAAAAAAGTATCTTTATTCAGAAATATACAGACTACTCCAGAACTACCATTTAAGAAATTCTCATTTAGGTAAAATAACCAATATTTTGTTAAAACTCACACATAAAGTGTAAGACAGTTTATATATGCCAGTCATTTCTTACATTATAAGCCTCTATGTCCTTTTTAGCCTTTTTGTCTCTGTCACTCAGGAAATACTCATCTTTATCTTTCTTCTTCTTCTTTCCATCCTGATAATGACATGTACAACATATGTGGTAAATATAAATGAATTCAGCATTAAACTAGAAATGGGTTTTTGATTGAACAAAAACATATGTCTCCCCCAGCCAGTTGCTGCAGGTAGTATTGAGTCAGACAATTGTAAAATTTGACATTTAACCTCCAAGTGTGACCTTGACCTTGAGACACCGCACCCGCAAAGTGGGTTCTGCACATCACCTTGATGAGGTGAACATCTGACCCAAGTTTCATAAAAATCCTTCAAGGGCTATTGAAGATATAGAGCGGACACAATTTTGTGCCATTTGACATTTAACCTCCAAGTGTGACCTTGACCTTGAGACACCACACCCGCAAAGTGGGTTCTGCATGTTGTCTTGATGAGGTGAACATCTGACCCAAGTTTCATAAAAATCCTTCAAGGGCTTTTGAAGATACAGAGCGGACACAAGTTTGTGGCATTTGACATTTAACCTCCAAGTGTGACCTTGACCTTGAGACACCACACCCACAAAGTGTGTTCTGCACGTCGACTTGATGAGGTGAACATCTGACCCAAGTTTCATAAAAATCCTTCAAGGGCTTTGGAAGATACAGAGCGGACACGATTTTGTGGCATTTGACATTTAACCTCCAAGTGTGACCTTTCCCTTGAGACACCACACTCGCAAAGTGGGTTCTGCATGTCGCCTTGATGAGGTGAACATCTGACCCAAGTTTCATAAAAATCCTTCGAGGGCTTTGGAAGATACAGAGCGGACACGATTTTGTGACGGACAGACAGACGGACGGATGGACGGACGGACGGACAACCAGGGGAAAAACAATATGTCTCCCCCATTTTTGTGGGGAGACATAATAATATAGCCATTGAGTGTATACATCTTCTAATTTGTATTTCATTACCTTTCAATTCTTATCCTATACATCATGCAATCACCAAGTTAGCATTCATCATCAAGCCATAACAAACTAAGCTTAAACAGGGATTGAGATGTGGACTTCTCACTCAAAATGTGGACTGCTTTTCCCTTTTCCTTTGGCCATGGTATAAAAGAAATATTTACCTTGATTTCTGGATGAACATATGGATTTCATAAAATAACATATACTTATAGAAATAAACATGACTATCTTTTTTCTGTTATTCTATTATTTATAGTCTCCAGTTTTTTACCAGTTGTTGAAACAGAAATATTTTACAAACTGATAACATGAGTGAAACCAGAAGGAATCTTTATTTCATACATTTAACATAACTTTCCTTTAAGCCTATCAAACACTATCACTGTTCAGTTTCCACATGTTTTACCTTGTTTTTCTTCCCTTTTTCATGTGGCGCCTCTGTCCAGCTGGAGTCTATCTCAGGGGCATCTTTGGTACGAAACTGTCTGTTGCTCAACCCAAAGCTTGCACCCATTTCCTCTGGCAGTTCTGTCATCCAGCTCTCTCTCTGTTTTGGTGCTTCAGGTTCTTCTGGCTTTAGGAATATCAACAATGTTCTGTTAAATTATTTCAATAATTAAAATGAAGTTAACTAAGCAACATTTTAGTAAAACATGTATCTCAACTTAGAAAGGCAAATTAAGATATTCTGTCAGGGAGGAGGGTCTTTCTTCATAGGGGATTCCTTTGTTATCAAATTAACTTCTAAAGGAGGTTGGTTCATTTTGAAAGTGCCTTCATGGGGATGGGAAGCTTTTTTTTCATGCAATGGCCCTGATTATTCTTTGTTTTACAGTACAAATTTTTACAAGTTAATGGCAGTATATAACTGTATGAAATTTAGATACACTTTCAGATATACTAGGTTCAGTGTGTGCTCTGGTTGGATCATAATATTTAGGTACACTTTCAGATATACTAGGTTCAAAGTGTGTTCTGGTTGGATCATATCACTGGCATACAAATTAAGATAACATAATTACAAAAGAAATGAACGTGTACCATTTTAAAGTTACAAAGCAGCTTAAGTCACATGACTAGATAAAATCTTGACCAACTTGATTCCATATAGAGCACAATATGTACAAGCATGTGATCAGACAGCATTCAGCACAATATAAACTTTAAATATTCTAAGAAGCTTACATCTGTAACTCAAAGATGCAATGCATCAGTAAAAGAGCACTATTGAATTCCAACTTATGCCTGCTGGCTCATGAATAGCTTAAACAACCAAACTGAGTCAAAGTACTGGATTCCCTGATGTAGTTGTCAGAGGCTGAATTTATACAACCACTCATAACATGCTTGAAAAACTTAAACAATGAAGTTAATGTTACCATGACTTATATAAAAGAATAGGTATATAAAATTACCATTGTACTGACTGTTAACATCTCTTTCATCCTCTGAGATCGAGATTCAAACTCTCTCACAGCCGACAGATCTTCTTCTGAGGCCTGAAGTCCTACACTTGGTCCTATCACTTCATCATCACTTTCTTCAGGTCCTTCAGCCCTAGCCCCTTGAGAACCTGAGGGTAATGAGGGACCAATTACCCTACTGTCTTTTACTCCTAATTTATGACTAGAATGTTCAGTATTAAGTGGTAATGCAGGTCCAATAATGTGTGTTTTATTGTCATGTTCACTTCTGAATGTATGTGACTTTTTTTGTTTCTTTCTCCTCCTAGATCTGTGATCTGAGCTGCTGGAAGATGATGATGATGATGAAGATGATGAGTCAGAATCTGAACTATTAGCAGAGGGTTGACTGAACTTGGCAGGCATAACTGGGCCAATAACCTTACTAGCTTCTTGCCCCCTTGTTGGCAACACCGGCCCTATGGCACGTCTTGTTTCATTCTGAACCCCTGAACATTTAGGAAGAGCTGGTCCATATTGGTCATTGTCTGACGAATCTTCATCTGATTTACTGGCCTGTTGCAAACCTGAAACATAAATAGCTTTTGTGTATTATTTAAACTTACTTCTTCCCCATAGTATTTCTAGCTGAGGAAGTTGTATAATGTTACTTTCCTAACATTATAAGTACAGCATCACTAAGCCTAGTTTAATCTTAATCATGTAAATTATGTTGTGGGGGTACAGGACTTTTTTCAGCCAATAAGTCTCTATGAAAAATGGTTTAGTTACAGAGTGTAAATGATTCTAAACATTTAGGTCACTGTGACCTTGACCTTTGATATACTGAACCGAAAATGTATAGGGGTCATCCACTCAATGTGGGCAATCATGATATGAAGTTTGAAGTCTCTATAACAAATTATTGTCAAGTCACAAGGTGGAAATGGTTTTCAATGATAGGTCTATGTGAACTTGACCTTTGAGCTACTGACTCCAAAATCAATAGGGGTCATCCACTCAATGTTGGCAAAAATTACACGAAGGTAAAAGACTGTAGGTCCAAAGAGTACTCAAGTTATCCTCCAGAAATCAAATTGCTGGATGGATGGACGCCCTGGACCGTAACATAATATGCCTCTTTAGGGCATATAAAAAATCCAAATAGCAAGCTATATAATACTAACAATACTGGTCAAAAAGACAAAACAAATTTTTGTCAAGAAAATGTAAGTGTCTTGTACTTTTTGTCTGCAAGACAAATTCTAGGGCATAAATGAAATAAACAAGAACAATCAGTGAGCACGTGTCGCCTGATGACAGCCAATAAAGCAGTTGTATTGAGGGGTGACTGGACAAGTTTTGTGATGGACAGACAGACTGGACATCCGGCCCCTTATTCTATTGTTACGGAATGAACTCTATTGTTCTCTTTTGTTATGTTTACAGTTAGATGGCCCCCTATTTATTTTCGGTAGTGCGGACAGACAGATGACGGAGAAGTGATCCCTATGTGTCGCAGCTACTGAGTAGCAGGCGACACAAATCATTAATGGGCCAAAACGCCTTTTTTTATTCAAGGGCCATAACTCAGCCAAAAACCATTCAACCGAAAAACCCGTTAAATATGCGCAAGTACTTGAGAACAGTGTTGTGTAAGATGTAAGGGAAGATGACTGGTTTCTTTTTCCTTTGTAATCTGAGAACGTCACACTTCAGGGTTGAACTCCACTGACCATTCCTTTTCCAATATTTCATGGTTGTGCAGATCATTTTATAAACTTTGTGCTGATGCTTGTGATTTGTTAGCTAGACTATGGTGTCGTCCGCAAACAGACGCACCCAACTCCTGACACTTCCTGGTACATGTAGGTCATTGATGTATGCCAGAGAGAGACATGGACCTAGGACCGATACCTGGGGGACACCAGAAAACACAGGGAGCCTCTCAGAGACCTTGTTCTCAAATTAAACCTGTTTTTGAGAAAGTCTTTTATCCATGAAGTGATGTGTGGGTGAACTCCCATGTGTTTCAGCTTGTGTATGAGTTTGTGGTGGTCGACTATCAAACACTTTACTAAAGTCCATGACAATGACATTAGATTGTTGACCTTGATCTACGTTGTCAGCTATTACTTGCGTAAAGCCGATGAGTTGGGTCTCACAGCTATGTTTTGACCTGAATCCATGTTGCTTGGGGCAGTGTATGTTGTGTGTGTCAAAGTAATCCATCATGTTTGAAACAATGATGTGTTCCATTAGTTCTGATGCTATACATGTGAGTGATATTAGTCTGTAGTTGCTAGGTTTAGACTTTGACCCCTTTTTATGCTTGTGTGAAAGTGGCATGTTTCCAATATTTGAGAATAATATCTAATTGGTGTTATCTCTGTGTGTAGTTCTTTGAGTAAGCTAGCTGAGATCTGATCTGGGCTTTATGTGGGTTTAGTCCTGTCAATAAATCATAAACTCCTTGAACAGAGATGGATATGGGAGCCATTGGTGGGTGACTAAGTGGTGACATTGAACTCTTGGCTGACTGTTTAGAATGAGCTGAAGTTCCATGAGTGGTTTGGGTCTTCATGTTGCTTTTGGGTGAACATTCTAGTGAAAGTGACCAAATCTTTCTTGATGTCAGACCAGCCTGCTTTCTTGTATGATTTGATCAGTCGAGGGGTCTGTCTGATTCCCCCTCTTTTGACCTTAAGCTCATGGAAGACTATATAATGGTCTGACATACCTATGCTTCGTAAGACTTTTTTGTTATGCATGTGACCTGGAGTGTTTGTGAGGAACAGATCTAGGATGTTTTTATCACATGTGGGGACTTTGACCATTTGTTCAAGATTATGATTTATCATGTTTTCTGCAAAGTTATCCTACATATCTTTGAATGTGATATCTATGGTAAGTACTTGGATGGGTGTCCAAAACTGACCTCATCTGCCAGGTTACGATAATGGTGGCAGTGGTAATTCTACAAATCTTCAGGAGCTCTTTACATTGTGCACTGGAAGTGCTGAGTTGCACAGTTTGAGCAGAATGGGCTATATTCTGTAGGAAGCTGTACAGTTGATGCCCGGGATCTGAAGGTTAAAGAGGGGAGGACACCCGATAGATAAGGCATCTCCAACAGCCTCGCTGCTGAGCTAGCTCTTTAGCGACATGGTTAGAGTGTCTGGAAAATTTGCTAAGTTAAGCAATGTTATTACTTGGATGGGTGTCCAAAACTGACCTCATCGGCCAGGTTACTAAAGTGCTGCCCATGAATATGAGGACACTCAGGAATTGCAGTTCAAGTCAAAGGGGGCTGATCTATCTCCCTAATAATGTAAAACTCCTTGCAGAGACGTAGACAAGGTGGCTAATTTTCATCAGTCTAAAATTTTCAGAAATCACAATGTCAGTGATACAACAACTTTTCAAAAGATCCAGTCAATTTTATCAAATGATGAATGCTATCAGTGAAATTATGATATCTGAAAAGTGTGCACAACTGCGTGAAAATGGAATACTAAAATCAGACTCTACCGCTAAAGCTAACATCTTAAACAACCAGTTCCAGAAAGCATTCACACCAATAACATCACAGAGGATGCCAGATAAAGGACCTAGTCCCCATCCTAACATGTCAGATGTTTACATCACCCAGAATGGTATTACTAAATTATTGGCAAACATCAATCCTCATAAAGCCTCTGGACCAGATGGCTTTCATGCAAAAATCTTAAAGGAATGCAAAGAAACCATTTCTCCAATTTTAAACATAATATTCAATTAATCTCTAGCTTCAGGCAAAATCCCCTTAGACTGGAAACATGCAAATGTATGTCCTGTATTCAAAAAAGGAGTTAAACATGATGCAATTACCTACAGACCAATTTCCTTAACTTGTATTTGCTGCAAAATCTTAGAACATGTAATCTCTAGTAATCTTATGTCTCACTTGGAAAGTAACAACATTCTATATGATTTGCAACATGGTTTTAGATCATCAAGATCATGTGAAACTCAACTTATTTCTTTTATTCAAAATATAAGCCAGTCTAATAATAGTAACATTCAAACTGACATTATTATAATGGACTTTGCCAAAGCTTTTGACAAGGTATCCCATAGACATCTTCTGTATAAACTAGAATACTATGGTGTAAGATGCAATGCTTTGAACTGGATTGCTGATTTTCTTGAAAACAGGACCCAGACAGTTGTCCTGGAAGGCGAAATGTCAAAAAAGGCACCTGTAACCTCTGGAGTCCCCCAGGGCACTGTCCTGGGCCCAATCCTTTTCCTCGTCTATATAAATGATTTTGCAGATTACATACAGCATAGCACCCTTAGATTATTTGCGGACGACAGTATTATATATAAAGAAATTAAGAACCTAAACGATGCCAAACTTCTTCAGTCAGATTTGGAAGCTGCTGGTAGGTGAGAACAGGACTGGTTGATGTACTTCCACCCTGATAAATGTAACATCCTCAGTGTAACACAGAAAAAGAAACCTATTATTTACAGCTATAAATTGCATGGTCATATCCTCGAAAAAGTAGAGTCATCTAAATATTTAAGTGTTACACTTCAAAACAATCTAAAATGGGATAAACATATAAACTCTATCACAAATAAAGCAAATCAATCACTTGGGTTCTTGTGAAGAAATTTGAAAATCAACTCTTCTAAAGTTAAAGAACATGCTTACAAAGCAATAGTAAGACCCAAATTAGAATACTCATCAACAGTGTGGGACCCATATAACAAAAACCAAATAAATCAGATTGAAAAAGTCCAAAGGCGGGCAGTGAGATTTGTCACCAGTCGTTTCCATAATAGAAGCTCTGTCTCAGAAATGATCAAAGATTTAAATTGGCCAACGCTTGAAGTAAGAAGAACAAGAGCTCGACTAATAATGTTCTACAAAATAATCCATCATGTTGTCGCTATTTATCCAGAAAACAATTTACTATTAACCTCAGATTCTAGAACAAGACATAGTAACACACACAGTAACCGGCATATCGGAACATCTAAAGACTCCTATAAATACTCTTTTTATCCTAGAACCATAAGTCAGTGGAACATGTTACCAATAGTTGCACATGAAGCGCCAACTGTTCATGCCTTCAAAACAGTTGTCACTGTACGTGCCTGTTATCATCTCATCCATTATTGCCTAAATTGCAACCAATGTACATAGTCTTAACTTAACACCTGTAAATTTGATATTCTATTACATCTGTACTGTAAAAACACAGTTTAACTCTTTGTTTAAATATATATAAAAAAAGGTTCTCTTTTAACCAGCGCCTGCACAAAATCCTCAATTCTGAGGGAGTGCAGTACAAAGAAGAAGAAGAACTGTCAACTGACCAAAATAACAATCCTAAGTACTAAAGTCACGGTAGTATGAAAGGCATGCTTATACCAGGTGGTAATGCTGGTCCGTATGAGTCTTCTGAATCAGACATTCGCTCTCAGAAATTATCTCCTTGGAGAAAATTTATGAAAAATAAAATTTCAGATATATTACTCGCGAAATTTAATGTCAAATAAAGACTACAAACTGAAGTAGTGATTGGCCCTTTTTTTCCCGAATAAGCTAATCAAATCTATTCTTTTATCAGCGGGAATTTTCTAAGGGAAATAATCCTGACAGGATAAAATTCAATCTTCTATCAGTGATTTCCCCTCCATGCTTCGGAAAATCCGAATAAAAGGGAAGCAACTGCTACGATAAAGTTATATCCCCTGTAGTATGGGGAAATAACCGTTGTGAAAATATCCTATTTACCTCCCTTGAACAGAAGTTGCATGAATTATTGAAATTTATCATAACGCAATTATTTAAATCTGAAATGCCGAAAAACAAAGGTGGAGGTGGTGGAGGAGGTAAAGGAGCCAAAGGGAAAGGGGCTGAGGGCGGAGGAGACTCTCAGCAGAAACAAACAAAAGGGGGAACTGCGGTGAAGGTAAATAATTCAGATTTCGGATACTCAACAATCCGGATATCACAGTGATGATGCAGGATTGGATTAAAATAGAATTTTGTGGTATAAACTGTATTTAATTTATTTGTTCTTTAAGGAAATGTTCTGTTTTATGTTTTATATGTGACAGATGTGTGGTAAGGACTTCTTAAGTTGAAGTTAATAAAACAACATGATCTAAGATTAGCCACAGGTGCTCGGCGCGTTGATTGGTCAGTAAACTGAAGTATTTTTCATCTAAAATAGGTTAAACTATTTATTATATGACTGTCATACAATTTTCTTCTCTTCCAAAAAAAAAATATATATGGTACATACAGTCGATGAACCAGTTCTGGACCGGTACTAGTTCCGGTCCATTTCGTGTATTTTTTGATAATTTTGGAAAGATTCTTGCTAAAGTCGGCAAGATTTTGGTATGGTCATGAAGTATGATCTTTTTCCTGTAAAATAAATACTTTTCGCTGTGACGTAAAACATTCAAAGTCACTCTACGCTTGAATATTTGCAACAAGCATCCATAAAAATAGAGCGCAGAAATGGCGGTCAAAATGCGTGACGATTAAATCAATAGAAAGAATTGCTTGAAAATGTAAGCAATATAAATAAATTTGGTTTTAATATCTGTAAAAATATGTATTTTAACGATAGATATTACTGTGTCATGTTGACAATTCTAAATAAGTTAGAAATCGGGTTTCGTACGTGGTTATAGGCATGACCACTTCAGGTTCACCAACTTCAATTGTTTTGGTGTCCTATTTTTAACAGTAGACTTATTGTTGATAGGGAGTTTATGTTATACATTTTGCATTGTACTTTTATTCAAGAAATTAAAAACACTTCAATTGACTGTTTAAGAGTATATTTGTTTTATAGTTTTTTATTTTATCATCATTTGTTGGTTTGAATGAGAAATTTAACTCTAAGTAGTATTAAAATAGCCCAAACAGGACAGACATGACTAATTTGTTGCATACAAAGTTTTTGGCAAATTAATAGTATTTTGAGACAACCCGCAATAACAAAGGTTAAAAATTATATCATAGGTTGCGCTGTGTTCTAAACTGGTTCAAAGGTCACGGAACTGGTCTGTTTGTGTACATTGAATTCCGGCAAAATGTACATTCTTCTTTAAATCATATTTGACTTGAATTGGTCTCAAAATAAGAAGTAACAATTTATCTAATAAAATATACTGTAACATTTTCCAGAAATTCAACTTTCAAGTCGCATGCAGATGAAAAATCAAAAGTGGACCAGAACTGGTTCATTGACTGTATATAATACTGTATTATATATGTACCATATATTTTTTTTTTTTTTGGGAAGAGAAGAAAATTGTATGACAGTCATACAATAAATAGTTAAACCTATTTTAGATGAAAAATACTTCAGTTTACTGACCAATCAATGCGCCGAGCACCTGTGAGATTAGCTACTACTAGACTCATTCTACATGCTGTTATCATATAAATGACAGGTAAAGAATTACAGAGCTACAGTAGTCTTTCGGATGAGACTTTAAACCGAGGTCCCATGTATCAGTGCTATACACCGAGCATGTAAAAGAACCAGGAGTGTCTCTGGAATGGGATGTTATCTGTATCTTGCACTACCCCCACCACATAAAATAACTAAACTCTCAAGGGGGCGTCGGTCATATGGGCAACCGGTACCGACGATAAATAAGCTTAAATAGATAGATAGACAGAGCTACAGACACTACAGGAAATAGCACATATAAAACAGTATCACCAGGGGTTCCACTAGTTCTGGATTCCAAATCTTTAAATGCCGCTTTTTGAATATTTTACTTTTCATCTGATGCGGCTTTAAATCGTGTACGCTGAAGACCTTAAGCTAGGGTTCCACTAGTTCCAAAAACTGAAGGGTCATTTTTCATCTGATGCAACTAGATTTACCAAATTGCAGTCAAAAATACCTGAATTTAAGCTAAAATATACCTTAGTTTAAGACAAAATGACCCTTCAGTCAAAATACCTGAGGTTCGAATTAGTGTCTTTATGAAATTTCAGGGGTCAAAGCCCCTCTACAAGGGTCAAATGGAAACCCTAATCACATGCTAATTAAAAAATAAATCATACTTAATAATATCATTAATACTCTGGCATTAATACTCAAAGTGTTGAGTGCAATCAGTATGTGGCAGAAGTAGAAGATCATGTACAATCAAATAAGAAGTGCACTTTTATCATAAAATAACCTAACTGTTCAGTTCAATTTAACAGTCAACAGTCTGTTTATACTAGGCAGGCAAGTTCTTGCAACTTACTGCTTCCTGGGTTCAAACGTATACTCGTGCCAAAAGTGAGGAATGAGGTATGTCACTGGAGACTCTCACCACAGGTGGGATTGGAAGCAACAACCTCTGGATCAGGAGTCCAGTGCTCTGACTCCTCGACCTCTGCGCCTCCTGTACTGTGTACCACTGTGCTATGTACCTATGGATAGCCCATAAAGCTGAAACCTTATTTCCAGTTGGGTCCGTAGCATAAGAAAATAATGTGTAAAACAAGGGAGAATTACAAAACAAAAAACAGAAAAGGGACTAAAATTTGGATCAAGACTTAGGTTGAAAAAGGAAATAAAAGTATGCTCTATGACATCAAATCTTAGGCTACCATAGTCAAATAAATATTAATAATATGGAGTCCTAAGACCCTTCAGTAGAACAAAATAAACATTTTCAGCCTCCATAATAAGATCTTTCATCAAATGTTCTTTTACAGAATGATTATATTGTTTGAAATTACTGACAGATTTGATGTTTTCAGGGAGAGCATTCCAATCCTTAATTCCATTGTAGCAAAACGTTTGTGAAAAATTAACAATTTTGTGGGAGTACAAAACTGAATGCACTAGTTTTAGAGTTATACAATCTTTTATGTTTACATACCGGTAATACAAAATCACTACTTCAGTACAGGGTTAGCTGTATTCTTGAATCCTCAATCTGTCAAGCTGGACTGTAACATAAGTATCTAACCTAATTCATTATGCTTAAAGAGTTGAACCACTTTTATATGTAATTTGTAATATACGTCTCTGATATTTTCAACCTTTAAGCCATAGAAGTTAAACAGACATAAAATATCAGACATTAAAATTGGTTTTCCTTCAGAGGTGAAATGGTGAGACAATGTAGACTGATGTTTAGAATGTAACTCTACTTCAGCTGTAATTACCTTTACCCACTGGATATGTAACAGAAAAAAAACAAACATAAAATAGACAAAATATGAGTCAACATTTGAACAATAATTTTAATTCTTATTCAAATGTTCAAGTGCTTTATATTTTGTTCTAAACCTTTTTTTGGATCAAGGTCAATTTTCATAGAATCTGCAACCTTTCAGGTTCGTCACATATTGTGTGAGAAACAATCAAAGGCCCTTGAAGCTATAGAGAAGCTAAAGAGTGGAATGAAATTCAATGAAGTAGCTGCTCAGTACAGTGAAGACAAAGCTAGATCTGGGGTAATAGTCATTTTGTTCTTCATAGTACTTCCACTGTGTTTTAACATTGATAGATTTCATTATTATATTTTTTAGTCCAAACAATTGTACTCAAAAAGTTGAAGATCATGCTATTTTTTTAATATATATCCGCTTTCTGAGACTTAAAGGCAGCATCCTGCCTGAAGTCGCAGTATTGAGACTACTATATTTGTTAGCCCTATTTTTTGCCTGCAAAGGGAGTTACATATATATACTAATACAGGTAATACCATTTGTCAGTCAGCCGAAAATTGTACGTAAGGTGGCAGAGGGAACAATAGATAACAGTAAATCTTGATTGAGGCTGTAAGAATCTTACACTGGTAGCCGGTACAGACAGGGATATCCGACTCGAGGGTAACTGTTTTACGTGGTAATATAATAGACAGTAAGGAATGTTATTTAAGACTGGCTTTATTTTTTAAGGTCTACAATGCTGTTATACATCTGTGCCAGCCTAGGTTATTATGGTTCAGGAAGGTGTGCACTCGTACTTGCTTTTGATAATTTTTCCATGTAAAATTCTGTTGTTTGTTGTCAGGGAGATCTTGGTTGGATGACACGAGGAAGCATGGTTGGTCCATTCCAGGATGCAGCATTTGCCTTACAGAACAGTACTGTTAACAGTCCAATATATACAGACCCTCCTGTGAAAACTAAATTTGGATATCATGTTATAATGGTAGAAGGAAAAAAGTGACAGGATTTGGTATTCGTAATTCTGTTTTAGTTTTTTTAGCTACAGCCATCATGTTTGTGTGGTTACATTAGTGCCTGGAAGTGTGAATGGAGAAATGATAATGTGTAAGCATTCACTTTTGTGTTCATTCATCATTCACTTTTATTTACTGGTTGTTGCTCTGAAAGAGGATTTCAGTTTGTTACTGATAGTTCTGTAATTTGAAGCTTACAAAACATTTAAAATATTATGGAACTTTTAGTATTTCAGACTACCACAGTTTTTATTAAGTTTTCCTTTTTGGAAAGTTTACATTCTGTATTAATTCATTTAGAGCACAAGTACGGATGAGGTCAGTATGTTCGCAGTATTGTGGATGGAAGTCAGTGGTACGATAGCATATGCCATATTAACTGGGCTCTTTAAATCTTCATCAGGGTTGGCATATTTTGTAATAGCATATATGGCAGAAATTATCCAACATGATTTTTACAAACAATATAATAATAAATTTTACCCTTGATCTTTTCATCCTTCTGTATTATGTAAATTACTTTAGACTGCCAGTAAAATTTGTTGTTACTTCTGGGTTCCCACAGTGAGAGAAAAGACAGGAAATAATGAATTTTTTTCTAGGTCAGCAAAAATCAGAAAATTATCAATTTTGAAATTGGTTAGGGAAATTTTGAAAATAAACCTAAGTCAGGGAAAAGTCAGGGAATTTTATAATCAAAGGATGATTGTCAAACAACAGGAGGATAATTATGAATGCCTAAGGTTGTGTCTTCCAGCTTGGCTATTTTAATCATCTTGATTAGTATATTTCTCCACAGTATCATCCTTTACATAACAAGTTGGTGTATATTAGCATTGGGATATACCATCATTGATATTTCATGTTAACATAGTAGAAATATAGACTGGGATTATGCATGTAATGCTCAGTCTCATGATGGTGAACATTATTTTGTGATAGAGTCACCTAATTCATGATGACTAAATAGTCCCTACACACATTTTCATACTTTTATCTGACCTTTGACCTCTATGTGTGACCTTGACCATAGGGACCTGAATTTTGCGCATAACACTCTGACAATGGTGAACTTTTTTGCCAAGTTATTTAAAATACCTCAATGCATGTAGAAGTTTTGTTACAGGCAAGTTTTTTTCTCTGACCTCTCAGTGTAACCTTGACCTTTGACCTAGTTCGTGCGCTTGACACTATGTCTCATGATGCTGAATATTTGTGTCAGGTAATACTAAAATCTCTCTATGTACGTTTATGTAAAGATATGCTCCATCCAAAATCTGCACATTTCGTCATCTCTTATGACCTTGATTTTGCATATATGGAACTGGCTTATGCATGGAATGCTCAGTCGCCTGATGGTGAACATATGTATTAGAATCACTAAATTCATGATGACTAAATGGTCCATACTCACATTTTCATCTGACCTTTGACCTCTATGTATGACTTTAACCTTGGCCATAGGGACCTGAATTTTGCATGCGACACTCCACAATGGTGAACATTTGTGTTTGTTGTCAAGTTATATTAAAATCCCTCAATGCATGTAGAAGCTTTGCACCGGATAAGAGTTTCATCTGACCACTAAGTGTGACCTTGACCTTTGACCTAGAGACCTGGTTCATAGTTACCTGGACCTAGTTAAGGCAGGGATTTTCTTTGCTTTAAGCTCGACCAGTTACCAGTATTAAAAAACATTCATTCTGTGCATAATTCATTGATCTACAGCATAACTCTTAAATCTTATAATAACAGATTTTCCGAAAAACAACCATGTGCTCTTTTAAAGTTATATACTTGTTTGTGGTGAAACTATAACTGTACTTCTTTGTTAAGTCATGCAAATGTGAGGTGTCAGGAATCTATCAGTTATGGTTGCTATGGGCAACAAGAATGAAAAACTTAAACGATCTTCATGACTAAAACCACATTGCCCAGAGCTATGAAATATGGTATGTTGCATTGTCTAGTTAACCTCTACCAAGTTTATTCAAATAATATCCCCAGGGTCATAACTGGCTCTACCCAAGGGGTTGCAGGTTTTACATAGAATTTAGTGGAAAATCTTTAAAATTCTTCTAGTATGAAACCACAAAGAAGAAGAATGAAATTTGGCATAAAGCAGTGTCTGGTACCACCATCTCTCTACCAAGATTGTTCATACTTTGCCCTTGGATCAGTTTTGACCTAACCCTAGGAGTCAAATATTTTAGATCGACTTATATAGGCAAACTCTAAATGTCTTCTTGTCGGATTGAAAGGGTGAGAATACTGTTTAGCATTATCTAGCAGACCTCTATCATGTTAGTTCAAATTTGTCATCGGGGGACACTATTGGCCCCACCCAAAGGGACACGTTATGTAAGAAATTCATAGGAAAATCTTCAAAAAACTTTAGTATTAAACCACAAGAACCAGAGTTCTGAAATTGGGCATGAGGCATTATCTAGTTTATCACTACTTAGATTGTTCAAACTTTAACTCTGACATCATTTTCTCTCCACCCAAGGGTCAGTAGTTTTAAATTGACTTCTATAGAGAAACTTTTTAAAATTCTAGTTAGAAATCACAAGCCTGAGACTTCTGAAATCTGGTGTGAAACATTATCTAGTAAACCTCTATCGAGTATTGTCCCTTGGATCACTACTGGACCCCACTGAGGGCCAGAAGTTTTTCATTGAAATATATTGGAAAATCTTTAAAATTCTTCTTGTATAATCACATTCTTGCATTCACATGGCCCAGAGATCTAAAATTTTGCTCAAAGCATGTCTAGTGGACTCCTACCAAGATTGTTCAAACTTTGTCCTAAAAGTTATTTTTGGATAAGATTTTTTACATACCAGGTAGACGTACCAGTAAATAGACAAAATATTTAAAAATCTTGCTGCCAGAAATGTAGCATTAGAAGGAAAAAAAGGGCTATGATGGTCCTGGATCGATCACCTGAATACTTTGGCTGTGGGTCTGCTGTTGTGCAAATATAAGAAGCAAAATCACAGTTTCTGAAATGGAAATTTTCTTAGATCTTACATTTTATACAAATATCACCTCTTCTGGGCATTGCAAATTCTGACACAAGGGACATTAATTGAACAAACTTGGTAGAGGTCCACTAGACAGTGCAGTATACAAAATATATAAGCTTTAATCCATAGGGTTTCAGACATGAAGATTTTTTACTACTTGATGTAAAACAAGTGACCCCCAGGTAAGGGTCAATTTTGACCCTAGGGAAATATTTTAAACAATTATCTTAGTAGAGGTCAAACTATAAGATGCTACATACCAAATATCTAAGGTCAAGAGCTTACAGTTTCTAACAAGAAGATTTTCAAAAACTGAATAACTGACAAGGACCCTAGGCCAATTTTGACCTAATGACATAGTTCAAACAAATATGGTACTGGCCCACTAGACAATGTGGCAGACCTCTAAGGCATACAGATTTTAGACAAGAAGATTTTTATGCCCCCACAAAGTGGGGTGCATATAGCGTTGCACTTGTCCGTCCGTCCGTACGTCCCGAAATCTTGTGAACGCAACTCCTCTTAAACCGGATGGCAGATTTTGCTTAAACTTCCAGGGATGAACAACCTTAATGTGTAGATGGTAGTAAAGGAAGGAACTTTCGCTGCGACCGAATTTAACAGAATTATGGCCCTTTGTTGATTTTTTCACTAGAAATTTTGTGAACACAACTCCTCTTAAACCGGATGGCAGATTTTGCTTAAACTTCCAGGGATGAAC
Source organism: Cyclina sinensis (assembly GCA_012932295.1). Lineage (NCBI taxonomy): Eukaryota > Metazoa > Mollusca > Bivalvia > Venerida > Veneridae > Cyclina > Cyclina sinensis. The sequence goes on along the minus strand of JAAONU010000007.1, from coordinate 4,769,611 downwards.
AACCTTAATGTGTAGATGGTAGTAAAGGAAGGGATTTTTGCTGCGACCAAATTTAACAGAATTATGGCCCTTTGTTGTTTTTTTCACTATATACCATATAGAAATTTTGTGAACGCAACCCCTCTTAAACCGGATGGCAGATTTTGCTTAAACTTCCAGGGATGAACAACCTTAATGTGTAGATGAAAGTAAAGGAAGGAATTTTTGCTGCGACCAAATTTAACAGAATTATGGCCCTTTGTTGATTTTTTCTCTATATACCATATTGAAATTTTGTGAACGCAACTCCTCTTAAACCGGATGGCAGATTTTGCTTAAACTTCCAGGGATGAACAGCTTTAATGTGTAGATGGTAGTAAAGGAAGGAATTTTTGCTGTGACCATATTTAACAGAATTCTGGCCCTTTGTTGATTTTTTCACTATATACCATATAAATAATTGAACATATAAATTTTACATTTGTAATTCAATTTAACATGTACATAAGGTTACCTGTAGATCATTTTAGGTATTTTTTCAGGACAAATCTTACATACAGGATATACATGCTCTTGTTTATGAGCACTTATGCATAGTGGGGGCATCCGTGTCCTATGGACACAGTTCTAGTTAAGTTTTCTCCTACACAAACCAATGTAAAACAAGTAACCCCAATCAGGGGACAATTTAGACCTTAGGGAAATAATTTGAATAACCTTTGTAAAGGTCAACTAAATAATGTAACATACAAAATATCTAAAGTCTAGAGCTTACAGTTCCAGAGAATGAACAGTGCAAGAAATTTCTGTATGTCAAATGATGCTTCATTAAGCCCACTACATGTTTAGTCTAAATCAGGCACTGACTAATTATTTCCTTTGACCATCAAGGCCTGGAAAAATTAGTTCCAAAACATCAAAGAGTGGAAGATTTATAATAACCAGAAGTAGTAATAACAGCAAAAAGGCAAAATTATCTAATATTCTTTTTATTAAGAATTACTCGAAACATAATTGCACAAGTTGTTCCTTTCACAAACATGAAACATGATTTTCAAAGACATTTCAATACTCTTTCAGTATAGTTGTGCAATGTTGTTTAAATTTTCTTCAACAAGGACTTCTATTGGTAGGTTTTATGTTTAAATTACTGGTAAATTTTCAGTGCAAGTAATAAATAAACTGATAAGTTCACAACATTTATTTTAACATATGTGTACATGCTATGATCTTTTGCACACACTCCTTACTATAATCACATAAATATGTCAAAACAAGGTTAGTTTTTCTTACATTATGTAAGCTTTTTTTGTAATTTTTCATAAATATTTACACATGTATGCTTTGGAGAAAATACATACATAATCAAAGATTCAAAAACAGAAAAGTAAAAGTAAAAACAGAAATTGCACTTTCAAATGAAAATGACCTTACCAAAAGTAAGTAAATTTGTACATCTTTTTAGCTAAAATGTCTTTCAACCTAGCTCACAGATCACAGGTAACACTAACAAACATACAATTTCTTTCCAATGCTCCAAAACTACTCTTAAAATACAATCCATAAATTATTCCTTGTAGTCTAAATGATACTATTTCTTCCATGTCTTACTCAGCAAATCTTTTTCATAACCTATAAAACATTACAGAAATCTTAGAACCACAGTATACATGTATACAGACTTGTACATGCAGCTGATGGTTGTGTGGTTGTTGTTTTGTCTGAAATTCTATAAAAAATAAGCTTATAACAGGTTTGTCAGAAAAATACACTTGTTACATTCAACTATTTTTCCTTTTCTTATCAAACTATTTCAAATACATAAAGTAAAAACTACAGTGTAAGAACTACAGTGAAGTTATCATCATGTTTTTCTAGGCATTGTCATTCTGCAAGAATTATTTGAAGCACATGCTTTTTTTAGATATCTGGATTAAAGTTGTACATATTGAGTGATTACTGTGAATCTGTAGCTCTCAAATGTTCTCTTCTTGATTTATCAATCTGTATCAGTAATTATTGACATATATTGAGGAGCTAACATAAAAGATTCTAATAACTATTAAAAATAGAAGCAGATGAATTTCTTTACTTTAATCCCATTGTACAACACTGAAAAAATAACACAGACTGACAAAAGAACAAATATACATGAACTATAGCAGGACTGATCAGATATAAAATATCAAGAAAAAACAAAAACTGCTTTAGGTGCACTACAGACTATGTAGACTTTTCATAATGACGTGAATGAACCAGTGTGTCATTTATTAAAAGAAGCAAACTTTCAATTCTACATGGACATTTCAAGTGTAAGAACAGTCACACATTGTACCATGGAGAATTTTCATCTTTAGGATAACCTGATCTACTAACATATTGAAAACTGGCATTTTATTTCTTGACGTGGAAATGTAAGTAGATGCGGTGTTAACAAATATCCCCTTAAACTGTAACCAGTTTTCGAAAGAAAATATGAATTAAATAACATTATTTATTTACATGTATGTACATAATATTATGAAGTCATCCTTGGTCTTGCATCAATACAAAAAAGTATTGTGCATTACACTTAACCTAAAACTTGTAAATGCATGCTGAACATGTACATCTAACTATTATTCAAGCTATACTGAATCAACAAAAACAAAATAAATGTCACTACAAATAGTGTAGACTGTACCTTATACGATACTAGAAAAGATTTCAAACTTGAGGTGAGTTATAGTGGCCTAAAATCTTAGAAATACTGCCATATCTGACTAATTATTCATTTAACTTGCATGAAAGGGTTATCATGATTCAAATAATAAAAAGAGAAAACAAATTAAAACATATACAGTGTGGTAACATTATTAATGGCAGACACTGTAACAGATTTAACTGAGCATAAAATCACTTATAAACTTCCTGATTCTATCATTTTAAATATACTTTAATAAACATTAGACTAAGTCAGTATCAAAACTCCGAGTAGAATTCTAAGCTACAGATGACCCATTTATCATATTCCCTTTTACACCAAAATAAAGCAAAGGAACAGTGATAAAATGTAGGTCATAAAATTGTTCATAAAAAAAAATGCTGTAGAAAAAAGTGAAGAATACCTTATCCTCTATCTTCTACCAGTACCTATTCAGTACTGTGTACTAGAATATAACATGTTCATTGTAAAAGTACATGGAATTTACCAAAGTTTCTAGAAATATTTCTTCTCACAGTTTCAGGTCATCATAACATCAAAATGCCAGGCCAATGAAAAAGCCACCAACAAAACTGCCTGCAAGAAACATGTTCTGTTGTGCAAACCTTCGTAGCTGAAAACAAAAACTTTGGATTTAAATAATTATATTAATTACTTTGTATTTGAAAGATGATTACAGCTTTGGATTCTTTTCCACCAGCATCTTGTTTAATCCTGAACTCTGTTTTTTGCATTGTAAAATCTTATTAACACTAATTTTTTGTTGAAGAGATATTGCTTTTATCTAATCTTTTAACAATAATACAGTAATATAGATGTACAGTTTATTTAACCAAAATGCTGTGAGAACCAGTTCTAGACTCTATGACTCCTGAAATGTTGGTTTGAGAACTAAACAGAGGACTTGTGGACACTCATAAAAGTTCATAGATGGAGTGTAATGGAGTATAATCATTGCCTTAACCCAATCAGTATGTGCCATAATTCAAGAGATTCACTGATTCTGCATATATATATATATATATATATATATATATATATATATATATATATATATTATTTAATTCATAACAACCTACTTAAAAGTTACAAAGAAATAAAAATAGTGATATAGAGAATAAAAGAATGATGTCGTGGATGGAGAAAGGCAAGGCATAGAATTAATCTGGTGACAAATCATAGTGATAAAATCATAACAGGACAAAATTAATCACTCAAACTACATGCAGATACTTAAAGCTTACATTATCTACTAGTTGTGGGTACTGTCTATTTGCTTCCCGTTCCACTCTTCGTCTTGCTCTGTTCACCTCCCTGTTAACACGTGACCAGTTGATCTGTATATAGCCTTGGTGCTGAGCAATCTATTGTAACAAAATCAAAATCAAATGTGTTAACCTTTGGCCATTAGCCTACACTACAGACTAAGCCAATTTAAAAAAAAAAACCTAAAATAAAGTAACTATAAAGGTTCCATCATTGCCAATGAAAACATGTGCAATGCATCCTGCCAAACAGCTAACAATATCATTAAAAGAGCAATTGATTTTGTGCTTGTTTGCATTTGTTGAAACACTGCTAGTATATAAAATGAAATATATTAATGTATTTAACTAGCTTTACTCTCTTTTTTTTAAACTGAAGTCTAAGACTTTGCTCATGTCATTACAACCATAATCTCTTTTGAACTGTTACTTTCTCAAAAAAACTAGCTCAAAAAATGATGTGGATATGCATGCTAACCTGGTTTAGTGGTTGAAATTCAAACTGTCGTATTTTTCAATCTGTTGACAGTTTACACAAGTGTGTCAGCTTTCACCACTAGTTCAGTTAATCTATTTTTGTCAGAAGACAAATTTTATTTCAACCAATTAGCTAATTATCATTTAACCTGTCTTGCTGATTAAACAACACAGGAAAACAAAAACAAGGAAGGTGAGGAGAAAGGCAGCGAGGGAGAGACTGGTAATTCATTAAACAAATTTCTGTTTACAAACGTTCTACATGAATAAGGAAAATTGTTAACTACAGGCTGTATGGGGACAACTGGAAAAGGAAGGTAGATCTTGCTTGCAACCTTGAGGAGAAAAACCTGACATATTTTAATAATGTTTCATGAATTTTGAACAAAACAAAAAATCAGCAACATCTAACTCTGAACACATAATGTACCTGTATTAGAAGTAAAGTTGTTCCTAAACTGCAAGCAGCAATTTTTCCAACTTTTACAAATAAATATCCTGAGAACCTGTAAAATATACAAGTAGATTACTGGGGGATGAAACGGAAGCAAGTTAGAGCGACTTCACTACTGTTATAGCAGCTAGACCATGTTTTAAGGCTGAAAACACCACATCCACTTCTCAGTGATTTCATAATAAAGTGATGTTTTACTTGGATTAAAATGCTTCAATATTTGAAAGGCTGTTGACTACAAGTTTTCCAAGTTTTTATCAAAGCCCTTACAATTCCATAAAAAATCTTTTATTACATCAGCACCAGGTAAAGACATACAGCTCTTACTGGAGTTTAAAAGAACTCACACAGTCCTTTAAAAACAGTGTAAGTAAAATAAGTATACAACAGAGAAATATTTACTTCTGAAACCAAAGGAAGGAACTACCTTCAGCCTGTCACATGGTCTATCTACTCAATAGCTGATGGGACTACCGATAGATAGAAACATTAAACATATTATTACCCTAATAAGAAGAAGAGAAACTCCAACAGTTATGGCTGCAGATTTACCAACCTTCACTGACAGATAACCTGAAGCACTGGAAATTTAAACACAAAATGTTCTGTTATATTTACATGTATGAATACAAAACTTATTTTTTTAATCTGGTTTTGATATAACAAAATAACTGACAATGTTTAGATTGAAAATCTTATATCCTGAAATGTCAGACTTCTTATGCAACAAATTTAACTAGTGGGCCCTGAAATATAAGTTGCTTTTAATGATGAAAAGTTTTAAACCAACCATCATTATGGTCTGCTAAGATAGCTTGAAGTCAGTCAAGCACTGAAAAATAAAGCATTTCCTACCATCCAGCAGCTCCCCCTATGGCGACTTGCTTTGCAGCCGACTGTTTTGATATATCTCCAAGTATCTGTTGTATATAGCCCTGGTTCCGTCTCATGGCACTCAGATCTAACACTTCAAACTCTTCCTCTTCATCAGCCATTCTTATCTGCTTTCTGTTAATGATAAAAACATGACAATTCACACACATCTAATAAATTTTGAAGATATAATTTTTGAGATACATGACAAATCTTTAAACTGATTTTCATTATTTCTATGCTATCTTTGTTGAATTCCCCTCTCCCATGTGAATGTTTCCAACAAGCGCTGATTTTGAATAATGAATCAAAGTAAATAGCTTGGGCAAAAAAAAAATAACAAGAGGGCCATAATGGTCGTGGATCACTCACCTGAGTACTTTGCCTGAGGGTCTACCGTTAAGCAAACATCAGATGCAACATTACATTTTTGAACTGAAGATATTCAAGGATCTCATATTTTATACAAACAAGAGGATTTTCAAAGTTTTCCCTATGTAAAATAAGTTGACCCCTGGGGCAGGGCCAAATTTGACCCCAGGGGCATAATTTGAACAAACTTGGTAGAGGTCCACAAGACAATGCTACATACCAAATCTTAGATCTCGGGGGCCTTGTGGTTTCAGACAAGAAGATTTTTAAAATTTTACTATATAAGCCTATGTAAAATCCATTGACCCATTGACCCCCCGGGTAAGGGCCAAATTTGACCCCAGGGGCTTAACTTGAAAAAACTTGGTAGAGATCCACATGACATTGCAACATACCAAATCTTAAGGCTCAGGGCCTTGTGGTTTCAGACAAGAAGATTTTTAAAGTTTCGCTATGTTAATCAGTTGAGCCCCAGGCGGGGCCAAATTTGACCCCAGGGGCATAATTTGAACAAACTTGGTAGAGGTTCACTTGACAATGTCCCATACCAAATCTTAAGGCTCAAGGCCTTTGTGGTTCAGACAAGAAGATTTTCGAAGTTTTTCCTTTCAGTTGCCATAGCAACCAGAGTTCTTGATGGAATTGAATTCTTTGAACAACTTTGGTAGAGCTTCATGCAAGGAACATCCCATGGCAAGTTTCATCACACATTTCAGCATAAGTACTGGTTTGACCATATGAAGCAGTCTTTGAGAAAAATTAATAATTTTGTCCCAAGAAGTTGCACCCAATCAATGAAGGTAATAACTCCAGTCGCATCAAACATTAAAAAAACAACAACAAAACAATGGATGTCTATTGCAACAGATTTTTTGTCTTTGTGTGAACTGAGGGATGCATGTGTAAGGTATCGTAAGGTTTGTTTTTGTGTTTATGAGATGGCTATTTTACAACTTAAGAATAAAACTGTATAAAATATAAACCCCATCAAGTAGTAGAAATGCACACACATTCTTTCAAAGCAGTGTGTGGTAGAAAATCAACTGTTGGATATCCTCCACTGTTTTGGTCCTTACAATTTAACATCAATATATGTTATGACTGAGGTAAAACTATCCCAAAATTAGTGATTGATACATTTCAACTACCATGCCCAATGTACTTCCTCCTCTTTGTTTACTTTCAGTTTAAAACTCAATGTTTATCATGGACTGCCCAGTCTCTATGACCTTAATAAATGCTCTTGATCCTCTAATTAAAACAGTCAAGTAGCAGTAATAATTGAAATAAAATTCTGATTTTTATGTAATGCTGCCTTTTTTCTGACCCAAATGATACAGACTGGTATCTGTAATGGTGACCTTGTGACATCATACAAAATACAGTCTGCATGCACAAGTTTTTAACTGTATTTATATAAACCTTTTTTAAAATGTATAAATGCAAATGCTGTTCCAAAAGTATCTGTTTAATTTATCTATGTTTTCTACAACAGCAGGGACTAACAAACTTGTAATGCCTTCTAAAAATTCTTTCCTTCAATGTAGCAGTAAACAATATTTGTCCGATGATTACATTAAGAAATCCAAAGATGTGAAAACAAGTGGCTTAAGGAATAATGACAGCAGCCACACTTTCTCCTCTCACCCTTACCTAAATGGACAAAACTTGTTCTCACAGCCACACTTTCTCCTCTCACCCTTACCTAAATGGACAAAACTTGTTCTCGCATTCTGAATTTATTGGTGCAGTCCATGGTACCTAAGCTGATAAACACAGTGTTTTCATTTGAAAGAATGTAGAACAGTAGATGGTAAGAGTATTTATTAATTTTCTAAGTAAATTCTTTGACTGAATATGATATAAAGATTTGAAACATAATTATTTCTTAATTGATGGACACTTGCAATATGTTCCAGACTTTGCTTTTATTTACAAATCCAATGAAAAACATTGGTAGCTGAGGTGATTTGCAGTGGAATGTTTCATAACTTGTGTATGTTGTACATTGTAGTTTATTATAGTGGGTACATTCTTAAAATGGCCATATTTGTAGGTAAAGAGTCAACTCGGCCCTATACCAACTCAGCACGGGTCAACTCGGCACAGGTCAACTCGGCCCACTTCAAAAAAACATATTTTTAAAAACGTATTAACTTTTTCTGATTACTTGCATGTTATCAAGGCAAGCTGTTTTAAATGAAAAAAAAGAGATATCTGGTATATTATAATATAATAATTCATTGTACTTCTGCAGAATTAAAGTATATCTAGAAGAAATTCGTTACGTTTATTCTTGCAGATTTGTTTAAAATTGATATAATACAAAAGTGTTTCCTTTGATGTTTTTTGTTTGTACAGTAATCTTCAATAAAATATGAAATAAAAACGTGTTTACTTATTATCATAAGCTTCTAATTAGTTGCAGGTGGTCATTAATCAAATTTGAATGATTGCGTCAATCATAATTATCACCTGATTAATCGGTACCCTTAACATACATGTGGTAATTGATTGGTAATAATAGCGGGTGATAATAGAAGTCCTTTAATGTTTTTTTCCAATTTCACTTAAATTATTTGTAATTGTCAAAAGCTTTAAATTAAGTGGCCCGAGTTGACCCGTGCCGAGTTGGAATAGGGCCGAGCTGACTCGGGGGCCGAGTACGTTTTAGGGCCTAGCTGACCCTGATTCATATTTGTATACTGGATATCTATAGAAACCATTGTATGAAAATGTTAAATCAAAATTTTTATGCTCATTACTTTTGTGCAAGGGGCAGATCATGTTAGGGACTAGGTCCAAACTTCAGATGACTGCACTGAAAAGCCAGTAAACAATATCTCATTGAATTTTAAGGAACTTCTGGAATTTAGCTAACATTTCTTTAAAAAAAGTCATGGGAAATCTTGTATTGCATGGATGTCATTTATAATAACTTAATAAGGCATTCTGGCTGATTTTTAGCTGTCAATCTTTTATGTAGTTGAAAAGGAATCTGATTACCTAAATCTACCAGTACAGACATTGAAGCATTTTTATGCTAATAGCATCTCTTTTACCTTTTAACAGTTTTTGACAATACTTTTTCAAATATAACAAATAAACATGAATATTCCAGTCAGTAAAACAGTATCATTTAAACATTAAGTCCAAGACTTTCATTTCCAAAAGACGTTTTGTCGCCTAGGGACAAATTTTATGACTATAGCACAATGCGTATGACATGTATGAAGTACGAAACAACGAGAGTACGATAGGTCAAAATTGAAAAGGCGTTTTCCTTAATAGATAAAATCACTACAAACTAAAAATCGCCTCATATGATAGGTTAAAAACTTATCTTAAAAATGTTTACATACATGTTCTTAAGTAGTGTTAATTACGTGTCAACGCTAAAACTTTTACTTTTGTTTTCGCCCCTGGTACGTTTCGCCTGCTAAAACAATGGCGACTAAATTAATTCGAGTTTCCGTCATCCATGTCATCCATCGAGAAATCTGTCAACTGTTCTGCTTGTTTGTAGAACTATCAAATGAGACTGTATGTGAATTTATACTTTCCTAAAATGTTTAGAGAAAAATATTCAATGTGGATAATGTATAGTAAAAGCACTTGGCAATTACTTTTAAGTGAAATATTCCGACATTATGTCCACGAGAGAGGGCTTCGGATGTCCACGTTAGATCATCGGAAAATGTTTGAAAACTGCCCTAAATATTGCAATTTGATGAGATATATGAGATGTATGTAACCAGCTTTTGTAGTATTCAGAAACGTTAAATGAATGGTAGTGGCTAGCGTCTATGTACCCGGAACACCATGGGGTTTAGTCCAAATAATTGTACTCAAAAAGTTGAATATCGTGCTATTTTTTTGAATGGTTGATATCCGCCTTCAGCATCCTGCCTGAAGTCGCATTATTTAGACTTAATGGGGTTATGGTTACTTTCCGGGAATTCAATAAAAATAATTTTTAATGAAATTATAGTTACCGGGATATAAGAACACGTATGGAGATCTGGGGAGTTACTCTGATATAAGCAGAAGCTTTACCCCTTTTATTGATTGATTGATTGACTGATTGATTGATATATTTTTTTAATCAATGATATACTTAACTGTACTCCTTTAATTCATGTTATATAGGCTAAAATGAATATAATGGCTTACAGTTTTGTGAATAAAAGTATACACACATATAAGTTTTGATACTAATATATTTGCTTGGTGTCCATAAGTCGAGTCTTTTCGAATTTACATTACACTGTATATTGTGACATATGTGGGCGTTACCACAAAACCTGTCTGTTTGAGTTTGTTAATCATCAGTACTGGATGCCACAATATCGCTTATTAGTGGCGTGTTGATTAATCATTTAGTCGAAGACTCATGGTTAAAGGTGTTCTGACTTGCTTAATTGACTAAAGATTTTCGATTGCAAATTTTGATGTGCAAATCTTTTTCAATAAAAAAGAAAAGGAAACAGAGTATCCATGTTTCATCTTTTGGTTTAAAACAGTAAAACATTATTAAACTTTAGAGGCTGAGATGCTTTATTGTTAACTTAAAAATAAATATGATTTTAAGATAAATATTGATCAGAAACAGATTTGCAGATCAACTGTGTCGTTGACCTTTGCCCTTGTGATCCTCAAAGTAATAGGTTCAACTACTGGTCAAGAACATCAGTCTATCAAGTTTGAGGAGGCTAGACCAAAGCGTTTTCCTGATATTGATCGGAAAAAATTTGATGTCTGTGGCGATGACCTGGTGAACCAAAAAACAAAAGAGGCCATCTTCTGGTCAAGGTCAACCTAATTTTGAGGAACTTGGACACAAAGGTTCACAAAATATTGAAAACATTTTTGTTGTTGTTCAGTATCACTATGAGATCTGCGACTTTTGACCTAGTGACCCAGAAATTATAGGGGCATCTTCTGGTCGAAACCAATCTGCCTTTCAAATTAAATTAACATTGGCTGAAGCTTTCTTCTGATATTAATCGGAAGAAAAGTGTTTACCGATGGATCGCGTGACCTACCGACCGACTGACCGACATTTGAAAAGCGATATGCCTCCTCTTGGGGCGGGGGAACTGGAAACGGGGGCTATAAGAATGTGATTTATCATTGATATACATTCCATTTCACATAACACTAGATTCTATATTATTCAAAGTAGAAATGCCAGAACTTCCTTTGACGTTATTTTCTTTTAAATCAGCATAATTCTGTCATTCGTATTTTCATTTAAAGATATTTTTTAATAGTACCGTGAGGTATTAGTTTTAGGCAAGATGACAAACCAGATTTTCCTGCGGCAATTTGCAATGTACAGACAGATATTTAAAAGAAGCAGGCCTTAGAAACACCTTTATTTTCCTATCTCAATACTTTGTTCTTTTTCTTTATAGTTATTCCGACGCGTTCGTGAAAATATTCAGTTGTATCACTTTCAGTGAGATATATTCCATATCCACAGAAAACAAACAAACACCAACAAAAAAATCTACCTGAACCCTGAAAAAAATTGCACACATTATTTTAACTTGATTTTCTTTATCAAGAGTGTACTTGATATCCAAAATTATTCACAACTTTTATATCGGGTCTCTTTTGAAAGTCTTCTAATGATCACCATCGAATGAGGTTCTTCAAAGATATAAGATACTAGTACTTTATAATTCTTTTGGTTCTCTTATCCTAATTTGAAACAAAGACCTGAAATAACATACTATTAAAGGCCTTTGAATGTAAAATGGCTAATGATATTACAGTTGCACAATATTTATATATGAATTTGCACAGATATTCTGGTGTTCTGCGTGTTGTCGCTTAATTTGGACGTATATATTCATTCCAACGTTTCATTTTATATTTATTCAAGCTTTCTATTCATAGCAACATAATACACCATTCAAGAAATTTGTCCAACAAGAACTGATTAAAAATATGGGTTTCTAATTAGCGACAATTTGTTATGCTGTTAAAATATCCTGTTAAATTATCCGTCAAACATATTTTTAGTCCCAGCTCTCGTGAAAATAAAAATTCACGTTCATTTGTGTCATATTAATTAGATAACGAAAACTGTTCATTTCATTTTGTTTATTGTTCTTACATATTTACTATGTGAAACTGTTTTTCCCCAAAAGATTTATCAATGATGAATATTTCAAAACAACATAGCCGATACTTATCGTCAGACAAATTTCAAAGACTACAACGATATTTCTGTCTGTGTTCTTTCGTTAGATCTTTGTCCGACGCGTTATTAGCATCCGTGTGTGAAAAAATAAAGGGAAGTTGAGAGTTTTAATAAAATTTCCGATAAAAGGAGAAAGTGTCACTGAAATTGTGTATAGGATAGGATAGACATGGCATCAGAGAGTGAATCTGTCGAGCTTTCTCAAGATGAACACCAAGACTTATTGAAATATGACAGGTAAAATTTGGCGAATTTGCTGTTTGTAACAAAACTAAAACATTAAAATTCAAAGTAGGTAGATGATAGTGTTGTAAAATCGGACTGTCATGAAAATCGAATATCGAATCGGAGACAGCATTTCGATTTATTGTCTAAAAACAATCGAAATGTGATAATCACAGAGAAACTGGAAACATTTTCCGAAGTCTTGTACACTTTCACCCTAACGGGTCAGTATTATCACAACGAATACTGTTTGGATGCATGATAAAGCATACAGTACAGGCCAGGAGGAACTCTCGTTTTCCTCGAGGTCGCTGGCACTACCCATTCCTTAAAACGCGACCAAATCCGCCGCATTTCGAGCACGACCGCCGCGGACATGGTCACCAAATATCCCAGCGGACGTCCGCTAAATGGTTCCGCGAACTTTTTCACAGGTAAGAATTTTCGTATCGAGGCTCACAAAGTTCCTGATTACACGCATTTCGGCAAATTTTACGCTTCAAATTATCATTTAAATGTATAAAACTCTCATTCTGATGCATTTGTTTACGAATGCTTGTATTTGTTAACGGAAGGAATGACAATTCAAAACCAAAAGTAATTGCTTCATGGAACAGCTGACCCTATTTTCAGAAAATAAATTGACTGGTTTTCGATTAACACGTGTTAAAACTGCTTTCCTATATTTAAAGAAAACATACAACATGTAAACCCTACTGCGACATCTGTATCGTCTATGCGCTTGACAAAATTATTGATCAATTTTGCTATACAATAACGAGCGTTTTCAACGAAGGAAGTACACATAAACCTACACGACAAATGTATGAGAAATTTTGGTTTTTATTTTACCAAATGTCACATAATTGGCAGACGTAAAATGCACAGTTTCATTACAGTCATTTCATTAAATGTTCAGCTTATCCAGGTGAGTTATGACTCAAATTATTTTCGCGCTGGTCGTCAAATATCGCCGAGATATTTCGCGATGTCGAGACATCGATTAAATCCGTTTTTTTCCTTGATGTCACGGCAGATATTTTTTTCCGCGTCCGCAAAATAAAGCAGAAAATGTGAGTTCCTCCTGGCGCGTACTGTAGTTCTGGCTTTCAAAACTTTGTAAGTCGCTTTTTAACATTTTGTTCTTTCATCTGATGTGGAATTAATGTTTTGGATCAGACCCGTTACAAAACCCAACCAGAATAACGCACATTCGTTTAACCTCGTTTTACTTCGCAAATACCCTTTTCACAATTAAGTCTGGTGCATTATTCGATTAAACAATTAGTTCAAAATCATTTTTGTACCATTTAAACTATTTAAATTTTAATACATTCAATAAAATTCCTGTTTCGCTGAGACACATCAGTTTCACCGACTTACAGTCAGCAGCTTCCGGAGATCTCGTATAGCACACGAACCACTTAGAAAACAGACATGACTATTTTTAGACTTAATTGCAAACAAACTTGCTAGATAGCACCTGTGTGTCAAGGTACTGAAAGATAAATGTATAAAAATGACAAGTGACAGGTGTCACAGAAAGCATTGGGTCCATGATTTGGCACTCTTATAATGATATCTCATGGATAAATGCTGCGTTTTTTTTTTTAAAGCACAATGTATTGTTTTCTTAACCGTCCGTGCCGATGAACCTGTCAAGGTCAATCTCGTGATCACGTGGTCAAACATTTTGGCAAGATGGCAGCAGAGTGCTGAATTTTAAGAGGTATCGGAAATTTTAAGCTATTTTGTGTTTGTAATTAGTTTTTTATGTGTTGATAATTGGCTTATTAAAAGTTTATGTATAATTTTATAGGGATTTGCTTCAATATACTCCATGACATGCTCGATGAATGAATGCGAGCGTGTCAGATTCCTGGCACATTTATTGGTGGACTTCCCTTATACCCCTATCTTCAGCTTTCACGTTCTGTCACAGTTTAAACACGGGTACGCTGAAGACCTTAAGCTAGATAAAGCAAATAAAAAATACTGAATCATTTATTTATTTAGTTATTTTTTTGTATTATAATGTCAAGTGTAATTCTGTTGAAACAGATTCCCGCAAATGGTAACTTCCCTTGCAAACTGGCAGAATGGATTTTCTGAAATGAAATTTGATTGTCGCCGACATAACACTGCTGCCAGTGATTATTAGATTTAACTCGATTATCATTACATCACAGTAGATTACTGTGTATTCTTTAGTTTTTCAGCCTAAGATATATTGTCATACACTGTTCTATATAATTGTCATAAAAATCAACATTTCATTTTGCTGTGTACAATTTCTACTGAAATGGAATCAAATGGTTTATTGATAAATAAGCAAGGTGATTTTGCAACCTTGACAACATGATCATGTTGTTACACATGCTCTTTTCTTGCTCATCATGCTTCTCATCTTTACAGAGCACAGTTGTTAAACAAAATCATGAAAGATTCCCTTTCACTTTCATATCAACTAAAATAGTTTGGATCAATTCTAGCCTTGTACATGTACATTTGAAGAAAATAAGGAAAAAATCCATTTATGTGGCTTTGTATTTTCTTCTTGCCGCATCAGTTTCCTCAAAGTCTAGTCAAACTTAATTGACATGAGATATTGTGATATTATGAATATAGGGGAAAATATTTTACTTATTATCTTTGCAGTATAACCACTTACATCAAACAATCCAAAGACCAAAATAATGGAGGATTCTTATTGCTATTGTAATAGGATGCTTTTTTTTATAAAGTTTAATTTCTCAGAGCTCTCTAAATTCTGTTCATGAGGACATCCATTTTGGATACCTTTTCAAAATCATTTTCTTACTAATTATTTGATTGGCTTATAATTATGTATTCAATAACTTATGAACAGAAGTGAATACTGATGGTCCTCTGCATTTATCATATTATGGTTATGTTTACTGAACTGCATATTGATACTGAAATTATTAGATTAACACTTCATAGTCTATAAATATAATAAACACTAAGGCCAAAATTAAAAATAGCTTTGTTTGCTGTCTCCCCTACCGACCCTAGAAAAACGCTGAACTCAGAAAATTTTTATTTGCTCTCGCCGACCATTATTTTTTTTTATTTTTAGCGCCGCATATTTATACCGATATCCATTCAATAACGGCGTGTAGTATTCTGGTTATTCGTCACGTGTATTGACAATCAATTGCCGCCGGGTAAATATCGACTGTGTACACTTCCGTTACAAGTTTTCGCGATGGCAAAACGAAAGTTAGAAGACGAGTATTTTATCATCTTGTCAACAGTTATTGTTACATATTATACTGGATCCAGTTCAACTTTGTTGAAAAATCACCTTCACAAGTACGGATCGGACTGGACATGGGCCGAGGTGTGTAACGATCTGTTGAAAGACGCCGAGGATTTTTAGCTGCGGTTCAGTCATTATAGTTGATGGTTAGCATTGTTATTGTACATTTTTGTGCTTATTTTCTTGAAATATTGATGCCAAAATGTTTTTACAGGAACAAATGAAAAGTAGAAACCTGATTTTATTGTTTCTGACATATTTCCCATGGTGTTTGTATTATTAAAAATGTTAAAATAATTGCATTTTTGGCAAAATCTGTATTGCATAAAGTCTAAATAGCTTTCTTTCTGTTTTTGTAGGAGATACACTGCAAGGGAGAGTGTTTGTATGGCTGCAGATGTCATGCCAATCTCACGTGGAGTTCCCTTACTATGCGCCCAGCATTGGACGACCAGATATTTGTGCCCTGTGTGCTGAGCCAGAAGCACAAAGAAATCCAGAACCGTTAACAAAGTATAGGATTGTACTTCCAGTTTGTGAGCAATGCATCACTGTCCACATGAAAGACATTCCCCATAGATGTCCTAAAAAAAATGAATACTGTGAACCTAAATTTTGTTGGTACATGTATTTCTGCAATTAGGACTGTGGTTTAACTGTTTACATGTCTGAAGTTTCCCATTAACGTTTGAAGTTTTATTTTCTTGTTGTGTTACTTACTGTTCATTAAGTGAAGATAAAATGTAAGCAGACTTTAAACTGTTGATGTATAATGATGCCTTTTGTTGTTCAATAATTATTTTGCAGAGTATATTTGAGTGTTATCTAGTCATCCTGTTACATGTTGGGTAAATGTTAGAAATTTGAAGGTATTTGTTGCTTTTGTTACATGTATTTTTATTAAAAAGAACTATATATCTTGTATTGATTGATTGGAACATATACAAACTGAAATAAAAAGTAAGATATATCAATATCAAAATTTTTATTCACATTTTATCAAATAGTCTTCTCACATGACAAAATCAAACCAACAACATTTATGTATTTCAAAAAAAAAACAAACAACAAACCTACCTACCTACCCAACTCTAAAAAATAGGGTTGGGAGACAGCAAACAAAGACTTTTTTAAATGTGGCCTAACCTAAAAACAACTAGTTCTTTTGATTGATTGTTTTTAATTTTATCATACAGATATATAATGAGGATATACATAAATTATGTATCAGGGCCTTCCCCAGAGAATTTTCCAAGCGCAACTGTGAAGGGGTGGGTGCGGGAGGGTGTAATCTCATGTCGAAATTTTTTTAATCCTTACAATGAAATGAATCATTTTTGGGTTAGTTTAATGGGAGTTTAAACAAACAAAAGGTGTTCAGTATTTACATATTTTTAATATCTTTCACCATCTTTAATAAATAATCATAAATAGGTGCATAATAATATAATCAAAGGGTCTACAAATTTTTCTGAGTATGAGCTTAGGACAACTGACCATGGCAAAACAGAGTTGTCCCAAAATCATTTTTTGAGTGAGAATTATAAATAAATATTTTTTTCATGTCATCATATTTAAAAAAAGGAAACAAAAAATATACAGATACATGTACAATTTAGAAGGAAGGAAACCTTTATGGTCTTATGAAAACTTTCAACAGAAACTGCCTAGTATAGTCAGTATGGACTTTTAGCAGTAATAAGTTGAAGTTGAACTGTGTACATCTTTTGAAGGCAATGAATGACAGCAATTTTCAAGAGGAAAAGAAACTTTCTCAATGACAAAGAAAAATAACTGGTACAAATGATCAAATCTTGACCATTCATCTTAATCAATAAATTAAATTTTGTAAGGTTGCTGTGTCTCCAGGACGCAGTTTTCTCTAAACAAAAAGTAAAAATACGACGGGGTCGCGAAAACAGGTGACAAACGGATTATCCGAGATATTTTCACTTACATGGTGCCTATGGAATGTCAGAATTAATTTCAACATGATTAGAAATCGACTGTTAATTAGAGTGGGCTGTGATTTTGGACAGTTGACCTAAATTTCTGACTGTCAAAATGAGAGTTGTCCAGGGCAAAAATTTTGTTTACAGTCGGTTGTCCGAGAAAAATATTCCCCAGCGTCGGACTATATAACGTATAATATCGCCATTTGCGGAATTGGCGAATTGCAGCGGAAACCCTGTTTATGTATTTCAAAAAAAACAAAACAAACCTACCTACCTACAATGTACCCAACTCTAAAAAATAGGGTTGGGAGACAGCAAACAAAGACTTTTTTAAATGTGGCCTAACCTAAAAACAACTAGTTCTTTTGATTAATTGTTTTTAATTTTATCATACAGATATATAATGACGATATACATAAATTATGTATGTTGTCTGGGTGTGAAACCCTTATCACATTTAACACAGTTTGTAACTTACTTGTTCAGAGATTGTTTGTTATTCAATGAAGTAAATATGTACTGCTCACAAAAATTTAAGGATCACATACATATTTGCATTTTTAATGATCGTATTAGGTAGGAAACCCATGTTTTGATAATAATGTTTTTACATACACAATTAAAAGCAAATGTGAATGATGTCCAAATGTAAAATTTATTGAGCTGAAACAAGAAATGACAAACTAAAGATTTTATGTTTATAATGATCCAAAAGTCTGTATTTCTGGCAAAAATGTTCTCATGGTCATACCTTTTCACCTACATTTGTTTGCACACTCCTGACACCTCCTGGGTATGCTAGCTATCACTTTCTGGATGAATTTGGATGGGCCTGCCTTTCAAGGATCATCACCTGCATGAGGTCCTGCAGGGTCATTTGGCACAGTTTGATCTGAGAAATCACTCTGTACAGATTGTACCATACAAAATGTACCTGTTCAGTAGAATTTTAATCTAGGGATAGTGTTGGCCTGTCCATAACATCAATGACAGCAAGGTAGTCCATGGTCATTCTGGCCATGTGTTGGCAGGCATGATCATGCTGTAAGCACAAAGTGGTCACCTTTATCACCTGCAGAGGGTCTTGCATGAATCTCACCTCTGTAACCATCAGCTGTTAGTGTGCCTTCTGTTTTACACATAGATTTCCATGTGGCCCTGAAGGCAGACTTCATCCTACATCATAATTGAACCACCACAAAATCGATCAGTTTCCACTATGTTACACTAAGCATAACATTTTCTCTGCCTCCGTCACACATGTACATGACAGTCACAAGCCAAAAGTATAAACCCCAAGGCACAAACTCTACAGTTTAAGTGGTTTTGGGTGAGATCAAGCTTGTCTCTGCGATGTTTTGGGGTCAAAACTGGGGCAGATAGAAGGTCATCTAGCATTTATGCTGTCCTCATGAAGCGTGTTTCTAGCTGTGTGGAATTTCATCTTCCAGTAGCAATCTTAAGCTCTTTGTGGAAATGTTTTGCTGTGCTTTGACTGTTTCTTAGTGCAGTTGTCTGAATAAAACTGCTGTTCAGCTGTTTTGCATCTTCCTCATCCTTGACCTTTATACCTGGTTTACTTTCCAGACTCCTGCTACCATCTTTATAATCATAATAGACGTGCAACCACTCTCTGCAACAGACCAAGCGCTTAAGCCCCCAAGACACTGCGAAAAAGTCATCTCAAGCATTTGCACAACTCTCAGAACATCAGCAACTTCTAAATGATGCCTAGCAAATATCAGGAATACATGTATGCTCCAAAGTCTCCATATCCACTTTCTGGCCAAAATGCCACTCCCAAGCTCTCTGTACTAGTAGAAAAAGGCGTTATACATATTCACTAAACCCAATAGAGTTATATAAGCGATCTTTTAATTTTTGGTTAACTTGTGGAGAACTGTCAAAAATGGTTACATTAAAATACTCCATCTACAGAAAAGTTGGCCATGATATACTTGAAAATTTAGATGCTTGGAATCCTCATATTGTCTTCAGAATAGGCACCCAGATGATAGCATATAGATTTATTAATTATGCACAAAGTGCTGAAAGAGGGGAAAATATAGGGCCCTGTTATACTTTGTTGGTAGAAATTAGGGTATTGCATCTGAACAATTTGTCATAGAAGCAGAAAGGTGTTTGAAAAATCTCTGCAAGTGAATGCCTGCAGTAACAGTGAATTACTGTTATACCTTGACAGGGGTTTGTGGAACATTACTGCAGCAAAATTAATGCCTTAATCTCAAAGTTTTGTTTGTGGTGAAAGTAGGAATGGAAGAAACAAGACCCTGCCTAAAACTTTTTAAAGTGTTTCTGATCACTGTTATTATTTTAAGATAATACTCATACACATCTCCATACTTTTCAGTTGTTCATTTGGATTTCTGAAATTAGACAAGCCAGAAGAAGCTGCTACAAAAAGCTTATTAGAAAAGGTGAGCAAGTTAAAATGGCAAGGGAGCTTGAAATATATTGAAGCAGATTTCTGTTATAATATATATCTCATAAACAGAAGCACTTGTTAACAGTTTGTCATATTTTGTTTTTAAGCTGTGAATAGTAAATTACACTTTGCTTATGAGACAGTACACTAAACTATTGTGAAATTAAACAAAGTGTTTATATTTTTGCCTTGCCTTTCGTGAAGCTTATGTATTATATAGTTCTTATAAAGACCTTGATTCAAAAGTCTTAAATGTTCCAGGGTGTACAGTTTTATGAGTCTGTGATAAAAGCAGCAGTGAAGAAGGCAAAGAAAGACAACAGTAATGGGAAGCCACAAGTTGAGGCGGCCATCTTCTGTAGACTTGGTCATCTACTTCTGCTCCTTAGAACAGTATGAAAAAGGTGTGTTGAAAAAAACAGACACAGTGTGCTTGGTTAATGATTCTTCAAGACCCTGTTTCATTTTATACGTTTTGTAATATAGTATATACATATTTCCACCACCTTAAAGTGAAAATTTACCCTGGATAATCATTTGGTCAGTGTATCATGAAGTCAGGGAGTTTGTCAGTTCTGCTTTTGAGGGATACTGGAAGTTGTAGAAAAAGTCAGTGTTTCAAAGACAACATTGTTTTATTCTCATGCTCTCTATCATAAGTATAGGTGGCCTTTGCTTAAAGTAACAGAAATATTGCTAATGATTGGCTGAATGAATGTAACAGACTCTAGATTTATCAGTTTTTGACTAGACCATGTATTTGTTTTCAGTTAATAAACATCTTTGTTTCTTATCCTCCAACAGTTTTTTGGCTTTTGGCAAGGAGTGCAAGGTTGTTACATACTAGTCTTCTATACTTCCACAGAGTTATTTAGAATTTTTTTTATTTGAAATATTAAATATTTGTAGAAAAAGTAATATGAATAAAGGTGCTGAGGGTTTCCTGTGCAAATAATGGTTATGTTTTTTACTTACAGCACTCTCAGCATACCAGAAGTACTACCAGCTTCAAGAAGACCATTGGAAGGTAGATATTTTGATTGTTAGCTCACAGTCATGCTCCTTAAGGAAACAAATTGAAAATAACTTTTTTAGCCTGACTTTTGCCAGCAACACCAGTTTCATCACCATCCTGCCTTGCATTAACTTCTATACTTGTCAGAGCATTTGCATCTGGGAGCGAGACAGTTCTCTTGTTTCATTTTCAGTTTGATAATTAAGGTTTATGGTGATGTAACGTTAACTTCATTGAAAAACAAGAGCGTTGCAAGACGGAGCAAAATATGCTCATCATTTTAGCAATTGGTTTCAGTAATATCTATCCACCTATGAAGTTTCGAGTCAATAGCCTTGATAATGTAGGAGTATGGTCCAGACAAACATCAAGTATGAAAATTGAACTAAGGGGTATAACTCCAAAATCATGAAGTGTACAGTGACGGTTCTTGCACCCTGCACTCTGTCTCAGTGAGATCTATCCATCTGTGAAGTTTCAAGTCAATAGCTTTGATAACGTAGGAGTTATGCTCTGGACAAGAAAATTAGACAATGGGGCATAACTCCAAAATCATGGAGTACAGAGTTACAGTTCCTGTGCACTTCACTTCGTCTCAATAAGACCTATCTATGTATCAAGTCTCAAGTCATTAGCTTAATAATGTAGGAGTTATGCCCCGGAAAAGAAAATTAAACAAAGGGAAATAACTCCAAAATCATGAAGTGCAGAGTGATGATGCTTGTGCACTGCACTCCATCTCAATGAGATCTATCCACCTATGAAGTTTGAAGGTCAATAGCTTTGATAGTGTTGGAGTTATGCTCCGGAGAAGAAAATTAAACAAAGGGGAATAACTCCAAAACCAAGAAGTGCAAAGTGATGGTTCTTGTGCACTGCACTTGGTCTCAATGAGATCTATCCACCTAGATGAAGTTTCAAGTCAGTAGCTTTGATAGTGTAGGAGTTATGCTCAGGACAAACATCAGGACGCCCGCCCGTCCGCCCGCCATGGGTGATCCCATAATACGTCCCTTCTTAGATGGGGGTATAAAAAAAGGAAACTATTCATGAGAGTACAAATGTATGAAGACATTTCGGTGACAGTAACAAATGTTTTGTGATAATAAGAAGCTATCAGAAGACTAGACTATGATACAAACATGCATTTTAAGGGATATCAAGTGGTTTGCATTTGAGGAGAGCCTATGAAAGAATGGTTATTGCTTCAAAGTCTTAATCTGCAAGTCAGTAACATAATGTATTACGTTTTGACAGAAAAGAATAAACCTTCCCTTTTATTTCAGAATGCACCATTCCTTTATGGATTAGGATTTGTGTATTTCCATTTCAACGCCTACCAACTGTAAGTATTCATTTGTCTTGTGTTAAAACTGGCAGTGTCAACATTCTTGCATTATCAGCAGCTCTCAAATTCTGTTGTGTCTTTCTGCTTTGCTCACAGACTTCCTGAAAACTGTCAGACCAACAAACATGACTGATGAATGTTGATTCAATGCTGACAAATTTATATTCTGAAACAGTCTGTAGTCTGACTCTTTTTTTCTAGTTCCTTTTTTCTGATCAGATAGAAATTCTGTGACTGTAGTTAATGTTTAGATATTGTCAGACCAAATGTAATGGCAGAATTTTAACACTTCTTGGAAAATTTTGCTCATTTGACAAAAAAGGGCTTAGAAATGAATTCTTTAATACCGTTAAACCTTTTGATGATCTTAAATCTAAGTTTTAAAAATCAGAACAAAAATACTAAGATCATAGTCCACCCCTAATGAATCTTGGCCATTATAACTTGATTTCAGCTAGAATTGATGTCTCAGAATTTTAATGAAATTTTGTCAGTGATCAAAATGAAGCTTGTAATCTGACCGACGACACGAGAAAAGGGGCACTTGGACATAATTTTTGGAAATTGATCTTTGTACTAATTTTTAACGAATGATATCCCAGAATTATTGTTCGAAAATTTCAGCTTCCTACATAGAACAGATATGATATTCTATCATGTTGAAGAGGAACATGAGGCGCAAAATTGATATTCCTTAAAATAATGTCACATACCCTAATTTGACGTTAGATTCTATCTGAGTTCGGGTGGGCAGTAAATTAATACAGTAGATGTTTTATATTTGAATTTTAGCTATTTCATTGTTAAATTATATACCTTTTGAATATATCTCACCTTTTATAAAAAAAAAAACTTTAAGTTTTATCATTCATCGTTGCGATTTATTCAAGTGCCATCATTTTTACATAAGAAAGAACTGCCCCTAAAACTGTTGCCATGGTGATGATCATCAATATATTTTAAACAAAATAGTCATTTTTATGCAGGGCAATATCTAGGCAATCAGTTTTTCACTTCAACTTTGTTTTTGAAGAGGAAGAGAATGTTGTCGTTTTTTTGCTAATTTTCAAATGAGTTTATTTCAATAGTAAAACAAATGTCAGAGAGTGCCCGTTTTTCCCGTGTCATCAGTCATCTAGGTAGTTACAATGTAGTGAACAAATGATGTTTTAAAGCTGAATTGATGCTTAACTTGTATTTATATGTAATTTGGGATAAAAGAAGAACAGAGCTTAACAATAAATTTCATTTGTATATTCTATATGTAAATTGTTGCAATTTTTCTCTTCTGTTAAAAAACCAGACAGTTCCTGTATATCGGCATTTTCCTAGTACTATACAATGTATAACAGCATATTGATTTCTGAAGTTTGTACATCACTCAGACTTCCAGATCTGTAGATAATGGGGAAAGGTTAGATATCAAAGGTTGAACATGAAATAATTGTATTGCAGTCATATGCACATCTATTTCCTGTACTAACAAACTTTGAAGGAATTGTGGCATTTGTCTGTCATTCACAGGTTAGAAATATGTCATAAAAGAGTCTTTGGGTTTCTGAGAATTGTTAGAAAAATACACTGTATATTTTCATATCAACTCTTTTTAGCTCACCTGTCACAGAGTGACAAGGTGAGCTTTTGTGATCGCAATTTGTCCGGCGTCCGTCCGTCCGTCCATAAACTTTTCATTCAAACGACATCTCCTCTGAAACCACTGGGCCAAAGTTGATGAAACTTGCCATGGATGTTCCTTGCATAAAGCTCTTCCAAAGTTGTTCAAAGAAATCAATTCCATGCAGAACTCTGATTGCCATAGCAACCTAAAGGAAAAACTTTAAAAATCTTCTTGTCTGAAACCACAAGGCCTAGAGCTTAGATATTTGGCATTTAGCACCCTCTAATGGAACTCTACAAAAATTGTTCAAATTATTTCCCTGGGGTGAAAATTGGCCCCGACCCAGGGGTCACTTCATTTTACATAGACTTATATAGGAAATCTTTAAAAATCTTCTTCTCAGAAACCACAATGCCTACAGCTTAGATATTTGATATGTAGCATTGTCTAAAGGATGTCTACCAAGTTTGTTCAAATTATGTCCCCTGGATCAAAATTGGCCACGCCCCGGGGTTCTCTTGGTTTACGTATAGTTATATAGGAAAAACATGAAAAATCATTTTTCTCCGAAACTAAGAGGACTAGACCTTAGATATTTGGTGTGGAGTATTTTGTAGAGAACCTTTACCAGTATTGTTTATATGTTGGCCCCGGGGTCAAAATTGGGCCCTCCTCAGGGGCCCTTAATATGTAAAAAAGGCAATCTTTAAAAATCTTCTTACTGGAAACCTCAATCCCTACAGCTTAGATATTTGGTATGTAGCATTGTCTAGTGGATGTCTACCAAGTTTGTTCAAATAATGTCCCCTGGGTCAAAATTGGCTGCGCCCCAGGGTTCTCTTGGTTTACATATAGTTATATAGGAAAAACATGAAAAATCATTTTTCTCTGAAACTAATAGGACTAGACCTTAGATATTTGGTGTGGAGTATTGTGTAGAGAACCTTTACAAGTATTGTTTATATGTTGGCCCCGGCATCAAAATTGGCCCTGCCCCGGGGGCCCTTAATATGTAAAAAAGGCAATCTTTAAAAATCTTCTTACTGGAAACCTCAATGCCTACAGCTTAGATATTTGGTATGTAGCATTGTCTAGTGGATGTCTACCAAGTTTGTTCAAATTATGTCCCCTGGGTCAAAATTGACCACGCCCCGGGGTTCTCTTGGTTTACATATAGGAAAAACATGAAAAATCATTTTTCTCCGAAACTCATAGGACTAGACCTTAGATATTTGGTGTGGAGTATTGTGTAGAGAACCTTTACCAGTATTGTTTATATGTTGGCTCCGGGGTCAAAATTGGCCCCTCTCCGGGGAGCCCTTAATATGTAAAAAAGGCAATTTTTAAAAATCATCTTACTGGAAACCTCAATGCCTACAGCTTAGATATTTGGTATGTAGCATTGTCTAGTGGATGTCTACCAAATTTGTTCAAATTATGTTCCCTGGGTCAAAATTGGCCACGCCCCAGGGTTCCCTTGGTTTACATAGATTTATATAGGAGAAACATGAAAATTAATTTTTCTCCAAAACAAATAGGTCTAGACCTTAGATATTTGGTGTTGAGTATTGTGTTATGAACCTTTACCAATATTGTTTAAACAGTTGGCCCTGGGGTCAAAATTTGCCCCGCCCCGGGGGCCCTTAATATGTGAAAAAGGAAATCTTTAAAAATCTTCTTGTCTGAAACCACAAGGCCTAGAATTTTAAAATTTGGCATGAAGCAAATAATTAGATTACAGGTAGGTTAAAGGTCATGGAGGCTAAAAATAGATTTAATTACTGTACCTCATAGAGCCTTCATTTATAGACCAATATCTTTGATATTCAATATATAGGTTCCTTGCATGGACCTCTACCCATGGGTAGGGTTTGAGGTCACTGGGTCAAGGTCAAGGTCACCATAGCTTATAATAGATATTTTTACTTTCTGTCATAGAGCCTTTATTTATTGACTGATATTTTACATATTTGGTTTGTAGGCACTTATATATTTTCAATTAAAAAATGAAATACTGCTTAACAGCAAAGCTACAGCCAAAGTAATCAGGTGAGCGATCCAGGGCCATCATGGCCCTCTTGTTTGTTTAGCATCAATAAAATTTGGATAAGATTGCTTAATTTATATCCTGGTTAGGTAACTGAGAACCTTCCTGTTTCTTTAAATTGAAATTGTTTACTGGGTGTGTCTGTGTGTTACTTCTTGACTTATATTCAAGCTCTGAGGTTAAGAACCGATGTAGTTGGCAAGCTGTTCAGCATATAAGTTTTGGCTGGTATATTTGTGTATTTGGTTTTGGTAAGACAAACAGTCAGTTGTAAATACTGGGGAGAATCATGTTCTCTTATTAGCTTCCTTCTTCAGTGAAAAATGCCTAGTCACCAGTTTAATGAAGTTGTTTTATATGCTATACACATATTGAGATCTCTGGATATTCATCTTTTTTCAGCTACTTATAAAAATGGTAACAATGAGAAAATGTGCATTATCTTCAGATTTCCTGGTTTTGAATAAGATAATGTCAGTCAATGAAGGAACAATAATAGTACTTATTAATGAAACTATTATAGTTTCATTGCTTCTTTTTTTCTTTACATCAGTCAAAGTTTAGAAAATATTAAATTGTCTTCAAAAATATGCTTCGTATTCATTGTGACTGCGTTTGTATTCTTTCTGTACTATTTTTAGATGGTGTTTTTTTAGCTCAAAGAAAAAAATCGAGTTATTGCTACAGTCATGGTGTCGTTGCCATTGCCATTGACATTGCCATTGCTTGCTTGCTTTTACTGGTAGTTTCCCAATCTTTAAATTGGCATTGTCAGTTGATCTGCTGACATGTTGTATACATCCACTTATTCACAGTACAGGAACAGTATATCCATGAAACTTTCAATGTATTTACATCATGCACCTGCCATAATTCACTCGTATCCAGTAAGTTAAGCATACACTACTCCGGCATTGTCTCTTTAATATCACAATGTTACTTCCGGTTGAAAAGAACGAATATCAAAAAATACATTTAATACATGAAAAGTCACTTCTGGCGTTTAAAAAACGGAAAGATCGAAAAGTCCAATTTATATAACGGTTTAACAACATGCCGTTGCCATTCCCTTCCGAAAACTTTAACATTGATCATAGTTTTTTTATTCCTTTATGAATTGTCTTCATACTTGATAATCTGAAGGCTTACCATTCCCTCTTTTTGGTAAAACATCAGATGTTAAGCTGTATTAGATGGACAGGTTATGCCATCTCAGAGTTCAAAGTTCAAACTAGAAGTAATCCACTACGTCGAAATTTTGTACTACGTAAGGCAAAGTTTTTTATTCTTTCTGTCAAATCACAACAGTCAGTACTTTTGATGCTTTTCATCACAATCACATAATATTGTATCATTATAAGTTCCAAGTGACGCTTAAATTCTTACCTTAATTCATATTTCAGTATCAATGCTTTGATTCATCATAGTCTTGTGGTAGTGTAAAATTTTATCAAGAAATAGTGATTGCAGTAGGATGTGCCTATCTATATGTTTTTGGAATGAGACTAGGTTTAGTAAGTTATGAACAGAACAAATATTTTGGTTCGCAGTTGATGAATTTTATTTACTAACCTAGTAGGTTATGAACAGAACAAATGATTTTGCTCGCAGTTGATGAATTTCATTTACTTTGAAATTAGCTCAAAATATAGTTGATCTAACATAAATTGTGTTTCCTTTGTAAGGAATCATTATGTAATATAGAAAATTCTTTTTTCTGAGCATAGATAGAAATACTTGGGTGCATTCTAAAGACTTTGACTAAGTCTGGTGTCTTTTATAACACTTACAATCAATCCAGAAAACCATTTTTTAGTTAGTTAGCATACAAGGATGTGCATATTGTTAGATGTTTTGTTCTACATAGCAACAGATGGTGTACTGAATGCTGTGAAAGTCTTTGTTTGGCATGAATCTGTCACCTACAGACAAATTGCTGCTCTACAGTAGTAAGCTATATTTGTGTATACCATCTCAGGACATTTAATTGTGAAAGGCCCTGTGGTACTCCGTCTTGGATCTACAATCTTTCCATTAAAACATCTTACTTGGGATGAAACTCTTCCAGAAATCAGAATGTACCTGACAGTCGTGTTATGACTGCAGTGGCTCCATATCACACTTTGTATAGCCAGTTCTTATCCCTTCAGTTTACTGGGATACGTGTCTCACTGTCTGTCTTTCACTTTGACTTGTTCTGTGTTGTTTTCCAGATAAATATAAAAGAACCTGGTAAAACACACTAACATTCAAAACTCTTGGGGAAAAATACCTACTCGGATTTTATTTTCAATCTTCAAGTTAATTCTGTATATAATGAGGGTTGAATTATTCTCAAGTGACTGAGAATACATACTGCGATGGATATTAGATTATCATTCACATTTATAATTTAAAAGATGAAATACACACTAACAAAAAAATCATATCTTTCTATAACTTTCCAATTGGTATTCTTGAGGCTTATATTTTCACTATGAGACTTGTGACTTTCATCATGAAATAAGTAGTACATTATTATGTGAGAGCATGTTTAAATACCATGTTTAATGTCATTACTATTACAATGCTGTATTATATGTCTTATTTATGTCTTATCTAAATAAAGGTGTCTTTATTTAAAATTATTTCACAGAATGTATTGTTTTTAAAGACCACCTGAATTCTTTTAGCATGACCTCCAAGTGTTATGCACAAACATTAAGAAAATATTTCCATAGAACAGAATATTAAAACCTGTTAAGTACCAAGCTGAGTTGTACAAAACCTTAGGACAAGTTTTCAGTGAGTTACAGCCCTTGATTTTGTTTTTCATTTTATTGCTTTTCACAGATCTCTGCAGCATTATGTTGTAGGATTTCAGTGAAACTTCACAGAAATTGTTGGCTCCAAACTGAGTTATGATAATTAGCAGCAGTAGCAGCACTATTGTGCAAAAAGAAATCTTCAATGAGTAATGGACCTTTGATAATTGGTTCTTTATCTTGTTTCTTTTTATATTTTTGTTACTATTAGTGCAAGAATTTGAGCTCTTTACATTGCTTTACTCTCTGAAACAAGCACTACATGTATAATATGTATTATGGTATCTTCATTGTTACTGAGAGTTCTTTTCTTTGTTGTAAAACCATTATGCTTTATATAGAATGCTTCATAATGGTGCATAATTTCAAGGTAAATTGGATTTTACGGTTGGGATGAACATGTCTGTAACCTGATATATCTTCAGACATTTCATAGTGCAAAAAAACATGACTTGATTTCTAATGTTACATGTGAAACAACTGTCGAGTGCAAAATTCAACACTGAAATGTTAAAAGTCAAGACGGAAATGTTATGTTTTCGAAATTTACAAGCCTTTTTATGTATCACTGAAACAGGTCACTTTTTGCTGACAGCTGAACAGTGAGCTTAGGGTAAGAAGTGATACATTCAGTGATTCATTACATTTCTTTAAAGAATACACTAAGAATTGTGTTATGCTTCTTATTTAATTTCTTAGATGCATAATTTGCTAGGTAAAGAACAAATCCATGCTTTTTTTGTTCAGTAAAAACTGTTTTTATGCACCCTGAAGGGCGAGCATATAGTTGCTGCTTTGTCCGTCCGTCTGTCCCGTCTGTTCGTCCGTCATAATTTTGTCCTGAGCATAACACAAAAACTATGAGAGATATCAAGACCAAACCAATAATCCTTTTGGAATTGGCATTTATTCGGGGAGCATCCATCGGTTCTACCGATTTCTTGTTGTACTTAGACATTAGTTATCTCCCTTTGATGTGCAGTAGCTTAAGTACAGTTTAGGTACTTTGCAAAAGAAGCAACAAATTTCTTTCTGTGGCCCTGTTAGTAGATTAAATTATAAAACATCGGGTGAGTCTCATTAGTATAAAGACCAAAAGATATTAACATGATGTACAAAATATCAAAAAATCACAATCTGAATGTGACTAAAGATATAGTGAACTCAGTCAGTGTGTTATATGTTAGTACTGACATACATATTTCAGAATATTTTCAAGTATGAAATGCTTGCTTTAAAACCTGCAAGTACCTTCAAATACCTTTTTCAAGTACATGTATAAACACTTTTTTAACACCTGGTCAAGTGTGAGTAGTGCTGAGTCATTTTGTGTAAAATATATAACTTTTTGTAACCCTTTCCTCTGTTTTGTATAATTTATTGACTCAAATGAAGTATAATTCCCCCCACTGGATGCCTCTATCACTTTACATGGATTTAGTCACGTCTCCAGTTTCAGGGCTACTTTTGATTTTGTCTTTTTCTTCAGTTAAGGCAAAGAATGGCAAGTGTTAGAAAATCACATTGTTCTTATCAGTAGAGACTCAAAACTAACATGTGTGTTTTCAAGAAGTAGCTTCTTACAGTAATAAAGCAAGAGCGTTCTTTGTTTGCTAGAGAACAAAGAGAAAATCTGTACAGGAAGTTAACCACTAGCTATTTTTAACCTATGACCTTTAACCCACATGTTACAAGCTGTGACCTCTACATAGTAGTCAAAAACCTGTAATGTTTATAGTAATACACTTATGGTATATATGGTTAGACTTACAAATCAGAGTTCTTTGTTGGATTTATTGTGCAGGTGTATGCACATGGCTGATTTTCATTGAAATCTAAAAAGAAATTACTTGAATGAAGGATTTTTTTTCTCAATAATTATAAACTACATTGATTAACACTAAGTCTTATTTAGTGCCTTGATTGATTAATCTTTGTTTTGTTTTTTTTCATTTAGATATTAACACTTGAGAGAGTGTAAGTGAAGCAGTTGCTGTGAATATATCTGTTGTGTGAATCAAAACAAACTTGTAAAGAAAAAAAACATCGATTTATATTTCACAGATGTTAAAACATGCTTGGATCTAAATAAAGATTGTATGTTCTATCTTTGAAATGCATAAATTTTGCTTACCTTGCGGAATTTGTGATTATCGTATTAAAGGTGTAGTGCTCAGTACAGTTTAAAAATTACAATTTGGATATAATAATTGTTTTGTGTTTTAAACTTTAGTTACTGTGCGGTGTGAAAGTGATTTTTTTTATAAAGAAAGTGTTTTGAAGATTTTTAGGGATTCATTCTATTGCTTTGTGTCTTTTGACCGAACAAATACTGACCTTGATATAAGAGAGGAATTATTTAAAGCAGATTGAGTGCACAAGATCAGAGGTAAGTTCCTACCTAGTATCCCAGTAACAAATGTTTGTGGACATGTAATGTAATCAAAACCTAGCTCTTTACAGCAGGCAATGGTTGTAACTGTATGTTTGCATTTTGTAATGCACTTTGATGCATCATGATGACACGCAAATTAAATGAGGAACTCTGCAGTTAAGTCAGATGTAATAGATGTAGCATTACCTTGATTGCTAGCAGCTCAGTGCACACAAGTCAGTTTTGTCCCAGGAAAAGTACATTGATGATTGACAGTACAGAACACTGTTTAGAACATTTGAAATGTTTTGATAGGACATTGCTTTTGTGGTATAGGGTTGTTATTTATGTCAAGCATACTGTCAAGATGATTTGTCTTCACAGACTTGAGACAGGCTTTAGAACTTGAAGGTTTTGTAGACCTGTATAACATCCCAGGCTTATGATGGCATGATAGAAAACATGCTTTGGAATTTGTAGTGAGATGTAGTAGACTTTGAAAGCACTACAGTAATACCAAAGTTGTTCATTACAGTACAAGATTATATTGATGCAATATTACAGATCTTGTATCTGCTAACTAACTGCAGAACTGGGGTTGGGTCTTGCAGGGGTTAATTGAGGTTAGTAAGTGCAGTCTATTTTATGAAAATTTTTAATCTTTCCTTTCTTTAAGTCAGGAAAGTAAATCACAGACTAGTTACAGGCATTAGTAAGGGTTTTTTGATTACAGTGAGGCAGCAAAATTAAGTTTCTGTAAGATTAACCAGTATTTTTCCCTTTGCATGTTTAGGAAAATATTTTTCCTTCAAGGTCAAAAGGGAATTACTATTTACAAATGTTTTACAAAGATGAATAATGTGTGACATTTTTTCCTGGTTTACAATTACATTGAAACTTTTTTTGTAATTGGAGATTGGTTTATTTAATGTGTATTAACAATTTTTTGCTCAGTTGAAATACACACTGTCTGAGATTTATTACTTTTGAGGCAACACTATGATTGGAGGTATCTGTGATGACAACAAAAACAACCCGACAAAATGTTTCACATTTGTTTCCCTTGTTTGATACTGAGTTGAGTCTTAAAACCCCATCTGTCTTATGTAATGAAAGTATGTGACATTAATCATGTTTAGTTTGTCAAAGTAGGTCAGTTGTGTGACAGGCCTGCTTATTTCAGGGTTAATTATGTTTGTGGAAAATCTGGAAAAGTTGAAAGTGTTCAGACAAAGCTGGGAAAACAGCACTTTTTGCATACTGGTGTCTCCAAGCAGTAACTACCTTGTTTGTTCCCACAGACTGGTAATGTTTATGTTTTCACTTCTGTACTTAAAAGTGGAAAAAAGATAAGTCTAAGAAATAAAGGAATAGACTGTCGTACTATACATGCTGAATTTGTGACTCATTATGAAACTTACTATTAGGCATGACCAAGACCGTATACTTCATTTCCAAGAACAAAAACCCATGTACTTGCCCCATGCATTCATTCCATTAAAAAAAAGAAAGAAAAGAGACATATAATCAGTTTAATATGCTAAATTTTAGATGTAGTTTAAGAAATGTCAAGATAAGCATGCTTAAGACTGTCTTGTACTTAGTTTAGACCAAGCAGAATTGGAAGCAGTCTTGTGATGACCCCATGATAGAGAATGGTCAAAACGTCTTTAGTAAGGCCTAAGAACTTAATTATTCAACAGTGTAAGTCAGATTTATTTGTAACATCTACTACTATCTTCCATGCATCTGGACTCTACTGGTCATATTCATTACAAAGTACTGTTACAGAATCTAGAAATGTTTATGCAGTAATATCCTTAGAAGGCTGACATTTATATTGACAACTTTATTTTGTTGTTTTGCATTAGGATGAGTATGTTTACATGTTTGAACTTGAAAGTTACAGGTTCACTACAACAAGATAATACAATCAGTTAATAGATGTTATTATTTTGCACTAGCAGTGATCAGTTTTACAGCTTTGCAGCCTTTGATGCTCTTCATTTCACAAAGTTTAATAAGCATGCATATATTGATGAAATCTCACAAGACTTTCTGATGAAATACCCTAATTGAAAACACTCCTTAATTTTGTATGGATGCTGAAAAGTTTCCTCTGTTTGGAGGTCAGTCAGTACTTTTTGTTATGTATCAGATATAAATATGGTAGGTCTGGAATGCAGTGCAACAATTAATTTTTTCACACCAGTCATTTTTCAATTGAACAAATTGAGTGAAGAGGTTGGATATAACATTTTCAATTCATCAGTAAGGTATTCAGTATTGTCTTTTCAGTTTTTATTGCTGTTTTGTGTCTGACTGTTAACTCGTTTGTAAGATTGCCTGCTTAAATTGAAATGACTCGAAGTAATACCTTCAATTGATTTGAAGCAAAATTATATCATAGATGTTTGTTTGTGTGTTTTGACTTCCTTGTGGTGTGATGATACAGAGGTTGGGGAGTAATTTTGATCATTTTTTCCATATATTTACAGAGGAGTTTTTCATTAGACTAGGAAAACAGGTCAATATGAGTATGGTGTCTTAAATACAAAAAAGGAATAGTACTTTACTCAGAGATCTTATTACACATTAAACATTATAATTTGTAAATGTATGAAAAAAGGAAATATCTTCTTCTTTGTTTATAATAGATGATGAAAACAAGTTCAGTTTAACACTTCTTACTCAGTGAAATTTGAAACAGGTTATAAATTTGACACTTCTTAGCTTTAAATTTGGCATGTGCCATAAACTGGGTTAGTTGTTTGAAAAAGGAAGATGTCAGCCATAAATCTGCAATTTCTTGTCAGATTGTTCTTGATATTATCAGTCTGAAAACAAGACTCTGTTGTTCAGAATTAATTTGATGGGATTTTATTTTGACACACCTGAGGTGTTGGGTAGCTGGACACAAGGTTCACCTTGTCTTTGAATGAAGGCTTCATTTTAGTGTCGTTTTATGACATGGTTCTTTTTGCAATGGAGCCTCATTGTTTCTGCATGTTTGGCAAAAACAGGACAATAATGAGACAATCGTCATGTTTATCAATATCTTCATCATCATAATTGACAGAAACACTTCACCATCTTGTCTTCATTTTCATTGACTTCATCATTGACCTCTGAAATTTCATGTGTTTGAACAACCACTACCACATTACATTAAAGTTCTTAATTAATAATTAAATGATTATGCAAACTCTTTGTGTTTCATAATAGTTAAACATTCCCATGGTGTTATTATTAGCATGATATATGGAAAAAGCCTCCTTAGAACTATTTAGAAAGAATACTTTGATACAAATGACAGATGCTTCCGACCAGTGATCCATGACAGTTAGGGAGTGTCAACACAGACCAGTGATCCATGAACATTTTGGGAGTGTTAACAAATCTGAACCACAGAGCCAGGTATTGAGGTGTGGGCCATCATTAAGCTTTGAACTGGTTTGTTTAGATCTAATGCATCACTGACCAAGAAAACTTAGTTTAATGATTTAAGTTTCTGTCGTTTTTAATGGGTTGGTACCATCATGTGGTAAAGGAGAAAAACTACTTATTTATTTGTGAGTTTGTTGATGAGAAATTTAGATTTAGCAATGTAATAGAAGTTGTTTAAGAGGGAGTAAAAGCGAAGGGGTCAGGGTATAGGTAAATTTGACTCTGTCCCCACAAGAAAGAATAACTAATATATATTCAATAGTGAATCATAATGTATATTTTCTTACTGATAATTCTCACAAAATAGTTTCAGGAAAAGCTTAGCATAATTGTGAAGAATACCTTGTGTATTTTGAATACCAGCAGTTATATGAATGTACAAAGTAGCTGGTTAATTACCTGAGGTGTTCTCAGGTGTGTCTGGCCCTATATAGACTGTTGGCCTGCTTGGCACACGGCCATATCCTTTATAGTTTGTGCTGTATGTGGAAACAGATAGGTTTGTAGGTAGGAAAAATGCATGTCAACAGTCCACTGATATATAAAATGTTGATAAAACAAAAAGGAGGTTTGAATTTTTTCAGGTGTTTTATCACTTGAAATCAGATTCTGTTGCTTGTAACTTCTGTGAAACAAAGGAATTTATTTCTGTAATCTGGTATAGATAGTTATGCTTTGATTGAAAACATGCAGTTTGCTGTGCATGAACAAATATTGATTAAGATTCAAAAAGATAAAAGGTGAACAATTCTGTTTATTCTGTATATTACATATGTTACTCTGGCCAGTACCTTGAGAAGTTATCAATTGCAGAGCCCCTTTGTCAACATGTGCTTTGATGTGTTCATTTACTTATAACCATATAGATTCTTTCTATCTGTTAATATTCACCTTACTGCCATTGTAACAGTCATTTGCATTGATTGTGAACACTACAGTGTTGTTATAGCAACTTTGAGGTCAGTTGATATTGGAACAGAGCCTGATTATTGAGCAAAGTTCATTGACTTTTTGTCCACAGGACTCTAATCAAGGAACTACTGAACTGGAAATAGGTCACTTTGTGGCACTGCAGCTAGGACACTGAACTTATTGATTTTAGAAAATAGGACAGTGTTTAAGTATTCTTGAAATAATATTATGACATTATAATTACGGTAATAATAACCAAGGGAATTAACTCTGTTTGGTGGTCTACAGCTAACATTTTTATTGCTTTCTGAGCCTTTTGAAGGTAGTTTGCTTCTATTTTTCTAATATTTTTCAAGATGTCACAAGATTTCACAGTGTTTTATTGCATGATTTTTTTAAATTGTCATGTAAGTGTAATTTTGACTACTAATACAGATAATTTTATTATCCTTTCATAGTTGTTCAATGAATATCATGGCTTCCCTACACATGAATAGTCAGGTTGGGACTATACATCATTCTTGCAGTGTTACATTTCTCCTTTCTGTTGCCATGTTGATCAGACTTCCTGAAAATTGTGTGGTGGACATGATAGATGAAATTTGTCCAGGTCTGACTATCAGACTGAAGCAGTATTTCAATATAGGAAACTGTAAACAGTGTAAGGATTTGCAAATTGATGTACAAAGTGATAGGCATGCATACTTTGAAAGAATTATGTCTCTCCCCTGTCTGTCACACTTCGTTTCCATTCGATAACTAGAGCACCTTTTGACCTAGAGTCTTCTAACTTCTTAGGGTGATTGCCCTTATTGAATTACAGAAGCCTATTGTTTTTGGGGTATGTAGGTCAAAGGACAAGCTCACAGTTATCTTAAATGTGAAAATGGTTTCTGCTCAATAACTAGAGTTCTATATGACCCAGAATCTTCAAACTCTATAAGATGATTGTCCTGATTGAGTAGAAGAAGCCTATTGATTTTGGCTTTAGCCGGCAAAGGTCAAGGTTACAGTGACCGTATATGTAAAAATTGGTTTCTGCTCAATGATTGGAGTGCCATTTGGCAGTCTTAAAACTTGATTGTCCTTAATTAGTAGAAGAAGCCTATTGATTTTGGGGTCAACCAGTCAAAGGTCTAGGTCACAGTGATCTTTAACTTGAAATTGGTTTCCGCTCATTAACTTGAGTTCTGTTTGACCTAGATTGTCTTCAAACTTCATAGGATGATTGTCCTTGCTGAATAGAAGAAGTCTTTTATTTTTGGGGTCAGCTGATCAAAGGTCAAAGTTACAGTGACCTTAAATATGAAATTGGTTTCCACTCAATTTCTGGTGTTCTCTGCCCAGAGTCTTCAAACTTGAAAATATGATTATTCTTGTTGAGTAGAAGAAGAATGTTAATTTTGGGTCTCTTCCTCCCGCTAGCCAACCTCTGTCATCTTTTCTGTGCCCCTGTTCTAATGATGCGCTGGGGGAGACATGCGTTTTTTTTCAACAAAAACATCTAATTCTTGCTGAAATTGTTTATTTTGCATTGTTTGTCCAGATTTTACAAATTAAACTAAGATCATCTGTAATGAAATCCTATGTTTTGTTCAGTTATCTTTCTGTCAACAGTTTATAGCCTAAGATCTTACTTCTTTAATTACATATGTGTCTGTTCAGTGATTTTTGCACTAATATGTTTATTAGAAATGTTGCCTGGTACTTTATTGACCTACTGGGGTCATCTAGTGGTCACTCACCTGATAAAACCACTTGACCATTCAGTAATTGTACATGCAGTGTACTTTTGCACTGTGCATGCATTCTTGTGGTTGAGTGCATAAATGCTGGTCACTATGAATCTGACTCTGGGACAAAACCTGTAATGTGCTGACTTATATTATTTGTATGTAACACAGTTCACAGTTGAAGGTGTTTTTCACCCTTTATGAATGTAAGGCTTTCAGATAGAGTGCATGTCATTGTTTTTTTATCCAAATGGCAGTTAACTTAAAGCAATATGATAAATGTGAAATTCATCACTTTGGATACCACCATGTCTGAATCCAGGTTTGACCATAGTTACGTTTCATTAATTATGACTATGGTCAGGACTATAGATCAACATTAAAATAAACATGAATTGCAGTCGCTTCATTTCACATTTAGTATAAACTTAAATACTGATAGAAAATGTTTAAGTAATTTCTGAACACAGCTTAATACCTTACAGTTAAGACAAGAAATTTCACTGAATAAGGTACACTAGACTTCCCCTGTAAATCTAAGTTTAAATTCAGTTTTCAAACTAAATCCTTGCAGGATTATTAGTTATTTCTTCTTTTTTGCATATTGCAACCAGTGACATTGCGTACTATAAAAGATGAATTTGTAATTACAAATTTTCTACTCATTTTATTTTTATATCATTCATCATGTCCATATATTGACTGTTTTAATACATGCTGAGTACACATAAGAAAATTCACTTTCCTTTCATTCTATTCTGGTGTGTGACAGGGTACAGACCCTGTTCATGTAATATCTATTAATTTGCAGAATTGTATTGTTGCCTGTTCCTTAAAAATACAACACTAGAATTTACTCCGAGTCCGCTGGGGGAGTGATACAGTATTGCACTCCTGAAGATGCACAGTAACTTGGGCATATATCTCAGGTCAAAGCACATAACCTATAAATACACCATAGCTGTCTGTATTGTGATACTTATATGTTGTGTCTAGTTTACTTCAAATGTGGGTCTGTTTTACTCCAAATGAAAAGAACCTTATGTCGAAATTGACTACAGCTGCAATAAAAGGGAACAAAGTACCGGGTTTGAGTTATCCGGGCTAGACCAGGTTCGTTTTCAAACACAATAGACCGAAGTCTGTTGTAGGGACTGGAACTTGTAAAGGGAGATAAGAGATCAGGCGAGTGATAACGTTAAAATAACCTATATGATAAAACTGACAACAAATGATCATGCACTCCTCAGTGACCTTGATCCTTGGGTATAGGCCATCCCTAGCTACAGAAAATGCCAACACAGTTTGCTGAGGAATGTTAATTTATTATTCCTGTTTTCTTAGTAATTGTAAAGAGTTCATTTATTTTACCTCAGTGAAGAAATTCTTAGTTTACAAGAAAGAAATGTAATAAAGAAACAAAATTTACATGTAACACTAGCAGTGTGTTTTATAGACAAATGTCTTGTTTAAAATCATAGCCAGGAGACTTTTGTTTACTGACCTGAGAAGGCCAGGACCAAATCATCGGAAAATGTTGAAACATAGGCGGTATATACTAATCGAGCACGGGAAAATCTTCACTTGAAAGACCATCTAAGCTCTCAGTTAAACAAAAGCGTTGTGAGAAAAAAACATGGCCGAAATGGGCTTCACCACGATTTACATGTTTAAAGAACAATATTTAACTGGTGTACAGTCATGTCCTATTAAATTTGGCTATTACATTGGCTATTACATTTTTATGCACCCCGAAGGAGAGCATATAGTCGCCGCCTTGTCCAGTCTGTCCGTTCGTTTTGTCCGGAGCATAACCTGAAAACCCTTTGATATAATTTGTTTAAACTGCACACAGTGGTAGAGGGCATTGAGGCGGAGTATAGTGCCAAAGAACCATAACTCTATTTTGCCCCGTTTTTGAATTATCTCCCCTTTTAGAAAAATCTTGTCCGGAGCATAACCTTAAAACCCTTGGAGATAATTTGTTTAAACTGCACACAGTGGTGAAGGGCATTGAGGCGGACAGCAGTGCCAAAGAACCATAACTCTGTTTTGCCCCGTTTTTGAATTATCTCCCCTTTTAGAAAAATCTTGTCCGGAGCATAACCTTAAAACCCTTGGAGATAATTTGTTTAAACTGCACACATTGGTAGAGGGCATTGAGGCGGAGTGCAGTGCCAAAGAACCATGACCCTATTATGCCTCATTCTTGAATTATCTCCCATTTTAAAAAAAACTTGTACAGAGCATAACTAGGAAACTATATGAGATAATTACTTTAAAGTTCACACACTGGTACATGGCATTGAGCAGTTGTGCAATGTGGAGGAACTGTAACCTTGTTTTGCCAGGTTTTTGAATAACCTTCCCTTTACAGAATGTTGTCTGGAGCTTTACTTAGACACTATAGCTTGATAATTAGTTTAAACTTAAAATAGTTGTAGATGGCAGTGAGAATGAGTGCAGGGCACATGAAGCATTCCTAAATTTCCCCCCGATTTTTAATTATCTCCTTTGCAGACTGAAAAAGATATAATCGGTAAACATTCACTTTACATCTTTATTTGCTTATGAAAAAAAAATGTGCCCACTTTATGACTTTGCCTGTATGTTCCTGCCTTGGCTCCTACTTCGTGGAGCATATGTCGGTTTTACCAATCAGCTTGTTCAGTACTAGGTTATTGGATGAAATAAATTCTCATGTAGTGAAAAACTAAGTATGATGCTCAAGTTCTCAACTTTTTCTGTCATTTCAGTGAACTCAGAAGATGCTGTGTTCATTGGAATTGTACCAAGATGTGATACAGTTTGTATCATGCTATTTTGTACCCTTGTATATGCAGTGCACTGGTAATCATTACACCACTATTGCTTTCCAGGCAAAGCCAAATTTTGTTTGCCTCCACATTTGTTATCTAAAGAAACAATGGTACTTTTGATGAAATCTTGAAACAGAGTATAAACATGTATTGATTATGTTTGGCCAATCAGTTTCAAGATATCACATATCTGTTGATGCTTGACTGGTGTTTATCTAGGACAATTAGGGGACAATTGGACCCACTTATTTAGCCCTCAAGTTTTTAAGATTACCCGAGAAAAGTAACCCTGAATGCTGAAGGGGTGCAAAGAGGGGCATGGTGTTTATATACTTTGTCATCTGCAGTACAGATGGAATAGAGGTTAGAGAGTTTTTTTTTCTACATGGAATGCAGGAAAATTATGTACATGTGTTTCTATTTAAAGAAACATGGAAGCAAATTGGTTTCTAGAAGGGAATAAGTTTGAAACTTTAATATGAGTAGTTTTGATAGATACTTGAGTGCAAACTACTTGAGACTCAATCAGATTTTGTAGCTGTAGCGGTGAATGCATATTAAATATAGTGCCTGTTTTTCTCGCCCTTTGGTTCTTTTCATATTTTGTAGGATTTTACAGACATTGCTTAAAAAATGTTAGGAGAACTTGTGAAAAAAAGATCTTACATAGTATAAATTAAATTCTTTTGTAGTGTTAATGCGTTTATAACATTATTTTTAATATTTAAAAAAAAGATTAAATACATTTAACATATTTCCAGGATGAAGCAAATGCAAAATAATGCATATTCATTTGTATGCATTTGCAAACAGATGGTGGAAGATAATGCTCTCTATAATTGAACAGAATTGAGACATGTACCATTGTTATTATCTAACAAAATGACAGGACTCAGTCTAGTACTTCATTATCTTATCAATTACATCTTTTGAAATAACAATCTCTGTATGGTTTAACAATTGTAATTTGGGTCTAGTAGTGATTGTACCAGCTGATACTGTTTTAGAGATTAGGTAGCCATAATTATTACCAAGGTTTAAAATGTAGTTCAATGGCTGGTTAAAATGGTGTTATTTTTTTTCAGAATCAACCATCAAAACAAATCCTGATTTTAATCATTTATTAAAAAGTCAACATAACAAAATCATTAAAATAGACCTCCACAGAGAGATTCAGCAGCTTGTATTATGTAGCTGTTATAATTTTGCTCATGAATACTTAAAATATTTATAGTTAAAATTTATATAAAATTCTTTAAAGTGTTAAAGGGGCTGTGCTCCAGATGACAAAAAAAGAAAATTTTCTTGTATTATAAATTTCTTGTAATATTTATGACTAATGCTTAAAAAATAACTTACTGACAAAAAATAAGTCATATAATTACATTATAAATTGATTTTTTCCCTTTCAAAGTGCTATACCGTAACGCGACGGTATAACTATATCGTATAAGATTTAAAGTAAATATCTGTAATATAACATGCGGCGATGGTGGTGACAGTAAAGGCGTTGGAAATATTTTGTAAACATGAGGGTCCAGAGTTCAAATCAGGCTGGAGCGAAAATATTTTTTTAATTCTATTTTGACTTTTATAATCAGTTTTGAAGTAAAATATTATGTTGTTATAATCGCACGGCATCTAAATATATAATTTATGGAAAATTTTTTTTATGTCAAATCTGGAGTACAGCCTCTTTAAGCAAAAGCCATTAAAAAAAGAGAAGTAACTCATTACTACTTGATGAATGGCTTGGATTGTTTTCATCCCACTGGGGGCCCCCACATGCTTGACCAACTGTCAGTTATCTCAGTGATACTGACCGCAAAGATATTTCAAATTCAAACAGGTATCAGTTAGTTTTGGAATACATGCTGTTGAATGATTATATTGATTGACCATTGGATTTAGCAAGATTTCTTTGATGTTGAAGGAGTTAATTAAATTTATATTGTAATTGTTGGATTTGATTTTGTGCGAAACTGTAGATATAAAAAGTTACAAAGGTAAGTTGAAAAAGTCATTTCAGAAAAACTGCTGTTATCCTAGCTTGTTTCCAGTGTGTGCAAAGTGTGCTTGAGTGTACCATTTTTGCCATAACTATTACAGTTATTTTAGTATGGTGCATGGTCGGACACAGATGCTTGTTCAGAGATTATTTAAATTAGCCTACTGACTTTTGCATGTGCATTGGGCAAAAATATTTAGTCTGAATGTGCACTATCCATAGACTCTATATTATAAATACAGTATTACAATGTATTTATAACAGAACCTTTGGATAGAGCGTATGCAGACTAAAAATTTACTACCGCTTGCAAAACAGATTAGAGTTTCACGTATTCGGAAAGCAGTAAAAAGTGATGTTGCTGTGTTGTAATTGTCGCTGCATTGCTACCGGACAGCTTCACGCAATATGTTTTTTTTTCCTAACCGCTTTTCCATTTCGTACACAGAATGACACTAGAATGACACTTAACACCCCTACTAAACGGTGGCTCTTTCACATTTTGGTGATCTGTTTAAATGAGAGCCCTCGACACTTCCGTTGTAGAGCCCTCGACCAAAACAAGGCTGAAAAAGGTAAGCACATTTTGTAAAAATATATGTTTTTAAATAACATGCTTGTTTTTCAAAAATCGAAGAATGTCATGCCACGTAGAACATTTTTCTCATCATTTTGGATGCAGTTTCGATAAGAAATACCCCAAAATGACATTGCTAGAACTTTTACCAAATATCAACTCGTGTGTTTTCTTTCACGAGGTGACACTCCTTGAGTAATTTCTCTACCGTTAAGTAGATGTTGGCTCACCTAATCGTGCATGTAACATTGTTCCAACCTCCTCTTTGGCTCAACACAAAACATTGTTCACAGAGATCGTTTAAAAACAAAATACTCACATTTTTTCAAATGTGATAGAGCAATCGACAATGTGCTGGCGCCATCGGCATTGTGAAAGAGCCCTCGAAATGTGACAGAGCCAACACCATCATTCATAAAGAGTTGATATTGTTGAATTTTACCGATTAAAATTCATGTCTAGACTAAATTGCATGAGTTGATAAATACTTACTTTCTTGGAATGTTTCGAATAATTGTTCAATCAGATTCCTTCATGTTTCACATATGCGAACTAGCTTTTCATAACCCAATAATAGTATATTCATAAGTTAAGGACTCAGAAGTTAGTGTTAAAGCAATGAGCATGACTAAAAGAAACATGGGGGAAAGAATTTTCGAGGAACCACATCGGCGAAAACGAATAAAAGAAAACGCATCTAAGGTTCAAGCTCCAAAAAGCAAAGGCAATGCACTAGATTAAAGACAATATTTTTGGCAACTTAACATTCTACACCATGGAAAACATCAAAAAGAACATTGAATTTTTCACTTGAGAGCCATTCAATCAGTGATGAAGAAGTTATTTGTACTCATTAGACGAACATTTCATAAATAGCGTTGTAGCAGATATTGAAGAACCTAGCTCAATTAGTTCGGAATATGAAGCAGAAGACAATAAAAACGATATACCTAATGATCCTGGAAAAGCAGACAAAACAATATGCGATCCTTTCAATAAAGTTTTACCAATTTTGAAAACAAAAAGAAATCAGACCGTCGCTTTTTTTCGTGCTTTTTAACATACAATATTAACAGTTATTGAATGAGGTGTTGGCTCGATCACATTTCCGAGGGCTCTTCCACAATGCCGATGGCGCTAGCACATTGTCGATGG
Organism: Cyclina sinensis; assembly: GCA_012932295.1. NCBI lineage: Eukaryota > Metazoa > Mollusca > Bivalvia > Venerida > Veneridae > Cyclina > Cyclina sinensis. The sequence continues at coordinate 4,725,510 of JAAONU010000007.1, read as the reverse complement.
CTCTATAACATTTGAAAAAATGTGAGTATTTTGTTTTTAAACGATCTCTGAGAACAATATTTTGTGTTGAGCCAAAGAGGAGGTTGGAACAATGTTACATGCATGATTAGGTGAGCCAATATCTACTTCACGGTAGAAAAATTACTCAAGCACTGTCTCCTCGTGAAAGAAAACGACACGAGTTGATATTTGGTAAAAGTTCTAGCAATGTCATTTTGGGGTATTTCTTATCGAAATTGCATCCAAAATGATAAGAAAAATGTTCTACGTGGCATGACATTCTTCGATTTTTGAAAAACAAGCATTTCTTTAAAAACGTATATCTTTATAAAATGTGCTTACCATTTTCAGCCTTGTTTTGGTCGAGGGCTCTACAACGGAAGTGTCGAGGGCTCTCATTTAAACAGATCACCAAAATGTGAAAGAGCCACCGTTTAGTAGGGGTGTTAAGGTAAAAGGCGGAATTTGAAAGAAACACACTGGGCAGCGCTTTAATTGATTTTTGCAGGTGTACCTACGAGTCTTGTTCTTTACCTAACAGTGTAAACTCTAGTCACTTTTGCAAGCGGTATTAAATAACAAGCACAAGCACTTGTGGTGTCAGAGACATGCAGATACTCAACACTATGAAAGAAACATAGAGGCAAGGGTTGGGGCAGGGATGGGGGCTGCAGTTGATGTCTGGTCATTTTAACAAGCAGAATGATGGTCATGTATACAGTTAGTCCTATGAATATGATGGTTGCTTTGTGCCATTTAACTTCTTGGCAAAGCAACAACATCCTTGCTCTTGCCCCATCGATAAAATTATCATAAACGCTACACATACGTTTAAAGTTTTGGATTAGTATACAGTCAGAGAATATAAGGGTTTAGTTTTTAGCTCACCTGAGCACTAAGTACTCGAAGGTGAGCTATTCGGATCATTGATTGTCCGGCGTGTGTTGGCGTGCATCGTGCGTCGTCAACAATTTGATGAACTTGCCTGGGATGTTCCATGCATGAAGCTCTACCAAAGTTGTTCAAAGAATTCAATTCCATCAAGAACTCTGGTTGCTATGGCAACTTTGAAAATCTTCTTGTCTGAACCACAAAGGCCCTGAGCCTTAAGATTTGGTATGTAGCATTGTCTAGTGGACCTCTACCAATTTTGTTCAGATTATACCTCTGCAGTCAAATTTGACCCCAGCCCCGGGGTCAATTTATTTTACATAGGTTTATATAGGGAAAACTTAGGAAATTTCTTTTCTGAAACACAAGGCCATGAGCCTTAAGATTTGGTGTGTAGTATTGTCTAGTGGACCTCTACCAAGTTTGTTCAAATTATGCCCCTGGGGTCAATTGATTTTATATAGGCTTTTAAAGGCAAAACTTAAAAAAAAACTTTTTTTCTGAAACTACAAAGCCGAGAACTTAGATATTTTTAATGGAGCATCAGCTAGAGGTCATCAACCAAGTTTGTTATGCCCCCTCTTCAAAGACGTGGGGGTATATTGCTTTGCATTTGTCTGTCTGTCGGTCGGTCCGTAGACCAAATGGTTTCCGACCAATAACTAAAGAATGCTTAGGTCTAGGAACTTCAAACCTGGTAGGATGATTGTCCATCACCAGTAGATGACCCCTATTGATTTTGAGGTCAAGGGGTCAAAGGTCAAGGTCACATTGACCTTGTAGGTAGAAACAGTTTCCGACCAATAACTAAAGAACGATTAGGCCTAGGAACTTCAAACTTGGTAGGATGATTGTCCATCACCAGTAGATGACCCCTATTGATTTTTGGGTCAAGGGGTCAAAGGTCACATTGACCTTGTAGGTAGGAACGGTTTCAGACCAATAACTAGAGAATGCTTTGACCTAGGTTCACCAAACTTGGTATGCTGGTTGGTCATTACCAGAAGATGACCCCTATTGATTTTGAGGTCATTAGGTTAAAGGTCAAGATCACAGGGACCTTTCATTCTAAATACGGTTTCCGATCAATAACTAGAGAACGCTTTGGCCTAGGTCCACCAAACTTTGTATGCTGGTTGGTCATCACCAGTAGATGACCCCTATTGACTTTGAGGTCACTAGGTCAAAGGTCAAGATCACAGAGACTTTCATCCTTAAAATAGTTTCCGATCAATAACTAGAGAATGCTTTGACCTAGGTTCACCAAACTTGGTAGGATGGTTGGTCATCACAAGTTGTTGACTCCTATTGATTTTGAGGTCATTAGGTCAAAGGTCAAGGTCACACGGACCTTCATCCTAAAAACGGTTTCTGATCAATAACTAGAGAACGCTTTGACCTAGGTTCACCAAACTTGGTATACTGGTTGGTCATCAACAGTAGATGACCCCTATTGACTTTGAGGTCATTAGGTCAAAGGTCAAGATCACAGAGACTTTCATCTTTAAAATGGTTTCCGATCAATAACTAGAGAACGCTTTGGCCTAGGTTCACCAAACTTGGTATGCTGGTTGGTCATCACCAGTAGATGACCCCTATTGATATTGGGGTCAAGGGGTCAAAGGTCAAGGTCACATTGACCTTGTAGGTAAAAACGGTTTTCGACCAATAACTAGAGAATGCTTTGACCTAGGTTCACCAAACTTGGTATGCTGGTTGGTCATGACCAGTAAATGACCCCTATTGATTTTGAGGTCATTAGGTTAAAGGTCAAGATCACAGACTTTCATCCTTAAAACGGTTTTCGATCAATGACTAGAGAAAGCTTTGGCCTAGTTTCACCAAACTTGGTATGCTGGTTGGTCATCACCAGTAGATGACCACTGTTGATTTTGAGGTCATAAGGTAAAAGGTCAAGCTCACAGGGACCTTCATCCTAAAAATGGTTTCCGATCAATAACTAGAGAACGCTTTGACATAGGTTCACCAAACTTGGTATGCTGGTTGGTCATCACCAGTAGATGACCCCTATTGACTTTGAGGTCATTAGGTCAAAGGTCAAGATCACAGAGACTTTCATCCTTAAAAAGGTTTCCGATCAATAACTAGTAGAACGCTTTGACCTAGGTTCACCAAACTTGGTATACTGGTTGGTCATCACCAGTAGATGACCCCTATTGATATTGGGGTCAAGGGGTCAAAGGTCAAGGTCACATTGACCTTGTAGGTAAAAACGGTTTCCGACCAATAACTAGAGAATGCTTTGACCTAGGTTCACCAAACTTGGTATGCTGGTTGGTCATGACCAGTAAATGACCCCTATTGATTTTGAGGTCATTAGGTTAAAGGTCAAGATCACAGAGACTTTCATCCTTAAAACGGTTTTCGATCAATAACTAGAGAAAGCTTTGGCCTAGATTCACCAAACTTGGCATGCTGGTTGGTCATCACCAGTAGATGACCACTGTTGATTTTGAGGTCATAAGGTAAAAGGTCAAGCTCACAGGGACCTTCATCCTAAAAATGGTTTCCGATCAATAACTAGAGAACGCTTTGACATAGGTTCACCAAACTTGGTATGCTGGTTGGTCATCACCAGTAGATGACCCCTATTGACTTTGAGGTCATTAGGTCAAAGGTCAAGATCACAGAGACTTTCATCCTTAAAAAGGTTTCCGATCAATAACTAGAGAACGCTTTGACCTAGGTTCACCAAACTTGGTATACTGGTTGGTCATCACCAGTAGATGACCCCTATTGACTTTGAGGTCATTAGGTCAAAGGTCAAGATCACAGAGACTTTCATCTTAAAAACGGTTTCCGATCAATAACTAGAGAATGCTTTGACCTAGGTTCACCGAACTTGGTATGCTGGATGGTCATCACCTGTAGATGACCCCCTATTGATTTTGAGGTCATTAGTCAAAGGTCAAGCTCACAGAGACTTTGACTCTAAAAACGGTTTCCGATCAGTAACTAAAGAATGCTTTGACCTAGGTTCACCAAACTTGGTATGCTGGTTGGTCATGACCAGTAAATGACCCCTATTGATTTTGAGGTCATTAGGTCAAAGGTCAAGGCCACAGGGACCTTGATCCTAAAAACGGTTTCCAATCAATAACTAGAGAACGCTTTGGCCCAACCACAAGCAATTAGGTGCTGCCGGGGGGCATTTATGTTTTACAAACATTTCTTGTTCAAATTATGCACATGTTTTTTTGAGTGAAAATTTGCTTTACCCTAGGGGTCACTTCAGTTCATATAGATTTATTTAGGGAGAATCTTAAAAAACATTTGATGTTAGCTCAGCAGTAGACCCAAAGGCAAAGTATTCAGGTGAGCGATCTAGGGCCATCATGGCCCTCTTGTTTACAAGCAAGATTGTATCAAGCGCTTCTGCTTTTTGATGATTTATATTAAAGCTGAAGAACTTGAATTTTTACTGAAAAAGATTAAAAGCCTTTCCAGTGCCCTGACTCCTTGAAAGAACTGAGCAGTGTAGGTAACAGGATAGCTTATCTGATATACAGGTCTGACAGATGCCCATTTTCTGATTGCATCTGACATAAAAAAATGTGGAGCAGAAATAATTGCAAAACAGGCCTGCTAATGATGTTTGTTTGTAATCGATGCAAAAAATTTGCAGTCAAGTATGTTTAGCTAACAAACGAAGCATATGACCAGAACGTTCCAGTGACATACTTGTTATTTTGGGTGCAGACAAGCTCTGGCACTGTTTATGCCCAATTGCACTTTGACCTAATTTGTTTTGAAATTTAATCAGGCATTATTGACATCGGCAAACTACTGTGAAACATTTTGAAGTAGGTAGCGGAAGTAATACCCTTGTCATTGTAAGTTAATTGCTGATTATATGCTCCATGATATGGATTGAGGTCAGACTATTGGTTATATATTATATGACTGGATCAGAACACTGTAAGACCACAACCTCTGTCCATGGTCACGACCTCAACCTCTGTCCTTGGTCACTGTTGTGCTGAAATACCAAAAATGGCATTGTAAAGAAGGATCAGGCATGGCATTTATTTAGTGTAATGATTCCCTCTACCTCTTAATTCCCAAAGTCTGTCTGCAGGTGTCTTTAAATCTCGAATTGTGAGCATGAAAGGTTCCTTGTATGTCTAATAAGAAAAGAGAAATCAGATTTTATGATTTGTACATAAGCTTTGCATTGTCACCTAGTTTGACTTAACTGAAAATCATGTTGAATTTTATATAGATTTTTGTATTTATAGTTGAATGTATGTGGTTTTAGTATAATTGACAGTTTGAGCCAACATAATATGAAATGAAACACTTTGAAAAAGGTGTTGAAAGAGGTTCTTTTTAGTTGTGGTTAGTAAAACTGCCAGTTAGTTCTCTGTTTTGTGGTTTTTGTGTGACCTCATCTGTCAGCAATAAGTGGCTGTCACCTTGCTAAAATGTGTGGGTGTAAACTGTTAGGGCAGTATGATTGGAAAGTTTTGGTATGGCTCTCATATAAGCTGGAAGTTTCATAATGACATTGTTGGTAGTGCTTCCTCTGTGTCTAGCATGCACATATGAGTAGTAACTAGTTACAGAATTATATATGAAGAGGCTGATTTTTAGTGGTTGTTGGATTTTTAACCAGGTTTTCAATGACCCCCTAGCCTGGAATTAAACTGTTCATTTACATGGGATAGGTAGGTACTTGCCCTAACCCCCTGCATGAAATCTGTCCAAATTTGTCCTGGGTGTCCCTTTTAAAATGGTCTCAATTAACCCTTCTAAATCAGATGATGCCAGAAGTCACATATTACACTTTACATAATGTAATATGAACAAGATGCCAACCTTTGGGTTGCTAGATCTCATATTATGACATTGTCAAACTTTGTCATTCATACTTCATATCAGCCAATAAATGGTTGGCAATGACAGGTTGAATGTAAAACTGGGCCATTGTGCATTCTTGAGGTGATCTTTATGTAAATATAAAAGTCTACATAACTTGAGACTTGACCTAACTTGCTTTGGTTATCTAGTTTCAATGAGGGTTAAGTTTGAATTTAATAGGCTTTTAGAGTAGAAAGTCTCTTTAAATCTAAGTAAGTTGTAGATTATGTTACAGGCATTTGGTGGGAATAACATGTGCATAAAAATCAGGCAATGACTTTGAATAGGGTATGCATGTTCAAGTTTGATTTTGATGCAGTATTTTACTCAGTGTTAAAAAAAGCAAAAAATTTGTTGCTTTATTGAAATTGAAATACTGATTCATAATGTTCAAACCTTTGTTAATGTATTTATAATATTTGCTTTAGTGATCTTTACATACCAGAAATTCCTGTTGCCTGAGTCCTGCAAAAATAAAGATCAAAGACCATAATGTTAATGCATTGACAGGCTTTATTGAAATTTTAATGTTTCTTAAACATGAGGGAAATGCTTCTTTTTGTAGTTTAAGTACTTTGGTTTGGTTTAAACATGTTTAAAGTCCTAAGGCCTTTAGCAGTTGTTGTGATATTGTCAGTACCCAGTCTGGCCAACCATTCTTGTTTAGGGTAGGTTAGGGGGAGGGAGGGGGATACCAGTTGTAAGTCTCCACTTCTTGAAGAGTTTCAGATGTATACATTAGAACTTACTGCTTCTAAATTGGCTTTTCACCCTTAGTCACTGAGGTAAATTCCATAATGTTGAAATGCTGTATGCATGAAGATTGGGGTGGGAATGAAGGGTTCAGCTAGGATGACGGATGATTTAACATGATGATTTAGATAAATATAAACTGCATTTGAAATCAGCTTGAAGTATATTGATTGTCATTATCAGCAAGATAAGCATGTGGTGTGCTGATTGCAAGCACATTCATGAAAGCTTACTGTTGGACACCCTGCTTATAATGAATCATGTCCTCAGAAAGCACCTTTTGGGTCCACGGGTCCAGTCCAAGAGTCCAAGAGTCCAGTCCATGAGTCCAGTCCAAGGGTCCAGTCCATGAGTCCAGTCCAGGTTTTCTAGGATGACTGTAGCCTCCTTAATCACAAGGAACTGTTACAGTCTCATTCTTAGACTATGAGCATCAACTCATAACAACTCAGTTTAAGGTTTAATCAAAAAGTTAACTACTGATATTTAGTGGAGGAGTCAATTATCTTACCTGACTTATTAACAGGTTTACATTACTTTTACCCATTTGGCTGCTATTGAAGGTATTTCATTTTAAAGAAAGATATTTGAATAGAACTGTTTCCATGCTAAGAGAGAGTATTGATGTCCCTTACTGACAGATGACACCTCTTCTCCTATGTTAAAACTCCTCTGTACTGTAAATTGATACACTACTGTAATAAAAAAAAACAAAAAAACAAAACAGTATAAGTCTGATTTACCAAGCTTCACAAATACATCTGACAGTTGACTGGACCTGTCTAGGTAGCATTCTTTATTGCTTCTTCGTAGACCAAATTTAAATATGTATGATTTACAGACCAGACATTCATCTTTCATAGGATGGCTTTATTTCTACTACAGACGTCACCTTTCAGTAAGCATAAAGAAGACAATGTTACTGTTTGCCAGTCTGTCCGTATATATATATAGTATATGGCCTTCTGTACCCTGCTTTAAGCTGATCTGTTTTAAATAGGTCACTGTCCCAGATTAAAACTGCAAGTACAAGAATAAATATTATTTGTTCACATTTGATATAATGTGGTAATAAAATATATGACTTTCTTAAAGCTATGTTAAATCTTGGCCGGTTTCCCATTTAGATTGTTCTATTTACGGTACAGTAATTATTAAAAAATTTACTCTAGGTTAAAGGCCAAATGGTCAGTACTGTTCATTTTGACAACTCTGCAAAAAATGATGCCTGGCCTTGCAAGACAAATAGTGACATTTTGGCATTCAGTGCTTAGCCATGTCTGTAGGTCATGTAAGTAGGCTGGTTTAAAGCACAAATTCAGGTAAATACTTCAAGCAGTATCTTCTTATATTTTGTTCAAGGTCATATTAACTCGCTTTAACTCATATATTGATTGCATGTTAATGCAGACATATGTTCAGTATTGATTGTGTATATTTTCAGAGCTACAAGGGCATTCCAACAAGTGTTATATACAGATCCTGGCTTCAGTCGAGCTAATGAAATACATATAAGGCTTGGCTTTATTTTTAAGATAGGAAAAGATTTTGAAAAAAGTTTAAAGGTAAGTGCAAGCATAATTTTCTTAAAAATAGGGTTGAATGGTTAAAGAACTTAAATAATGCTGTCAGAAAGTTCTGGAACATCTTCAAAGTTTTGATTCAAGTTGGATGGCTGCTTATTGACAGGATTGGGTATTATAAAATGATGCAATTATTTTGTTTGTTTCAGCATCATGACAGTAAGTCATGAGAACTACGTTCATATAAAAGGCCTCTTTGGATGTAAATTTGACTGTAAAAAGTCAGAATAAAATTTGTTTTAAAATTATGAAGGGTCAACTTCTCAAAAAGACTTTATATAAGAAATGAGTTGCTTTAAACTCTATATAATAATACTGCCAATATAGCATGAGTCTTTTCATTCAAAGTGTTCCTCAGTGGTTTTTACTTTCTTTCATAGACTCTAGAGTCTGCAGACAGTAGACAAGTACCTTTTATTTATTATTTATAAGCAAGTTCTCAGTAGAGATAATACTAGACCTGGTTACACTGGAGTATTACAATGGAATTGATGAGAGGGGGAAAATCTAATTATGCCATGATAATTGTAGGCAGTGCCTTTGTACAGAAAGCTTGTTGGTATACTTTGATACTCTGTATTGAGTGGTTACTGTCAGAAGCAATTGTTTGGTTAGTGTATTCACTGGAGAAAATATAGAGGTTTGATGCAGGGGTGACATACTCAGTATTTTGAAAGATGCTCAGCTTGACTACTCCAGTAACTCAACCAATACTGTATATTAATAGCAAAACTTTCAGTCTACTATTTTATTTGAATTTTATAATAAATTGAAGCTGTACAGCATCTGTATGATCAGAAATGAGCTAAAAAAACGAGTTTAAAATATCAAAATAGCAGATTCGCCAATAGACCAGAAAATTGTTGAAAATTTTTTAATGGACATGAAAAAATGTTATATACATTGGTCAGTGTGTCCTTGGAGGTAGGCTAGGTGATGTGAACCATATTATTTTTTTGTGTGTAATAGATTGGTTTCTGTTAGTTTATTCTTCTTTTGTTGAAAATGCATATCAATATATTTACAGGGTTCATTTAACCAAATCTGTTTTAATTTTCAGCATTTTAGGCATGCACTGTCTGATTCCAGTCCTTGCTCATTGACAAAAGCTCAAAGTAAGTACTTGATACTACAATAACAGCTAACAACATTAGAATGATTTTTGTTAATCTTGCAGTAGTACAGTATTATTTTAACGATATCATGCAATGCTTACAAACCAGGATTCTAACCTTTAGAGTTTATGCTATCTCTTCCAGCATATTATTGATTCCATATCTTGGTTAAACCTCCAAAAGTAACTTCATTTCTGGAAAAAAAATGTGCAACCCAAGCTGGAACTTGAATCTCAGACTTTTAGTTTACCTTGTTGAAACTGAACCAGTTGCAGTAATGAGGCTGCCTGCTGCCTCCTGCTGTAGGATTATAGTGGTCTAATGACTATGCATGAGAACTTCACCCCCTATCTTGATAACATTTCTTAATGGCTTTGTATTGATAGTTTTTTTTTATTTGTATTTCATCTGATGTTTTTGTTTTATTCTATTTTCAGTCAAACTTCACATTGCCCACCTGTATGAAGTTCAGGTAATTTATTAACTCTCACTTTATTAACATACACCAACCAACCTGATATTGTTTGAAATCTAATACTTCTTTGAACTGAACAAGGTCTTTGAAGTGACAATAAGCTGTATCTCCTTTTGACAAAAGGTTGTCAGCAAGTAATTTATGGCTTTTATCTTTTTTTAATGACACATTTGTATATTGTTTAAAGTCTTTTGTTTTATTATAGTTAAAGAGATTGTGTCAGTGTTCCTTAGTCTGTTCTTTTCATAAATATTATGTCTTCTGACTGAGGGTTTGGCTTAAAAAAGCCTGTATGACATTTTCTTAAATGATTATCTGTTGTATATACTCAGAAACATTCATTTAAGTGACAAAGATTTTTATTTACCTCCTTACAGTATTTTCTGGATTAGTGCCCAATGGCCTAGTTATCTCTTTAATTGTTCCACTTTTTATTCTGCCTTAAAGTAACAGCTTAATGAGCATCTGGTTGTGAATAATTGATGGTGGCATATTTATGGAAGACAATCTAGCAGAATTAGTAATACAAAGAACAGTAAAAATATGTGTAGGTGGCTGTGTGTTATTGTGGTCATGACTCACTAAATTTTCATTGATAAATACTACATAGCAGGTTAAATTTACTATCCCCGTTATCATTGACCCATATAAAATAAGTTAATCCTGTAAGTTCAGCAGTATTGATGAGTGAGAGGATTTAATTGAAGTTAACCTTATGACACTATTACCTTTGTTGGTGATATTTTGGATAAAGTGAGAAGTGAAGTGGAACTTAGGGATTGATTCATTACCTTCAATGATTTTTATAGATGATAATCAAACTGAACATGTCTGTTTTGAATTTTATTTGACCTGAAGCAGTGTGATAAGAATGTGGAGTTAATGATAACTGAAGTTTACTAAGCTATGATTTGTTGAAAAGAGATTTATAAGGTAAATTTATGTCATCTGTCTACTGTTTTTTTTTGTCAGATAAGGTGCTGTTACTTAAATGTGTGAAAAGGTGTTGCCTTGATTGACATTTGAGATAATTGAATCTTGATTGATTTAGCTGACATTGTATTCATACACTTTAACACAGAGAAGTATGTACAGTAAAAGTTAGGTGTTCTGTTTGAAAGGTATGAATTTTACCATGTTTGATGGATCTGTACTGCTTAATGAGTGCCCAAGTCCCCATATGTATAAGTACACATATGAGAAACTTTGCTATGAATATTTTGTAACATAGTGTGAAGGAAGAAATGTTTTTACCATCATTAAACCTGGCATAAAGGTCAGAAAACACACACACAATACTGTACCAGATAAATTCATACCAGTGCTTTGGTTATTGTATGGTATTTCTGAAATATTACACATTTGTTGAACATGTTGGTGAAAGAAATATCTCATTCACCACAGTATAAAACATATGTTGTAAGCTGCAGCATGGGGAAAATATTGACATGTAACACCTGCTGTGTCTGTGGATTGAAGAAAAACTTTAAATATATTCTGTTTGAAACACAAAACAGAAACAGTAGTTGACACCTTTCAGAAAAAAAGGTCTGCTGTTGTTTCAGTACTGAAATAAGAGGGTAGTACTATTTTTTCGTTTCAGGGTAAATACAAACAAGCCAAAGAAGCGTATGAACAGTTTATCAGTTCTGAGGACAGTAGTGAAGACACATATAAGGCCACAGCTCATAAACAACTAGGTATATCCATTGCTGTTTTAGTTATTTGTTTATAGCTGATAAAAGTAGCTGTATGAGAATTGTACTTCATGAAAGGTACACAGCAAGCACATCCCAAGAGGAAATACACATCTAAAGGGTTATTTATATGAAATTTACTTGTGTTTAGACTTCTATTGAAGCAGTATTTCAACTTGGTGTTTGTGTGATTTAAAGTGGCTATATCACTGTATTTATATGATTTTAGACTGGCTTTATTTACAGCATTTGTATGAATTTCAGCTGTCTGAAACATTTTTTTGTACATTTTAAGCTGTATGTATCACCATACTTATATGGGCTGACTATATCATGGATGTTTTAAGGCTGACTATATCACTGAATGTTCATTGGCTGACTGTATCACTGTATGATTTTAGGCTGTCTGAACTACAGTTTTTATGTCATTTTGAAGCTGTCTGTATCCCCATATTTATACGATTTTAGGCCAAGCTGTTTCACTGTGCACTATATCAGTGTATGATTTTAGGTTGACTGTATAAGTGTGAATGATTTTAGGCTGACTTTATTACTATATGATTTTAGGCAAGCAAGCAAAATTGAGTTGTTTACCCTCGGTATCGGCCGTAGCCATTTAACCGAGCGCTTGATTTTAGGCTGTCTGTGTCACCTTATTTATATTAATTTAGGTTGACTGTGTCACTGAATGATTTTAGGCTGACAGTATCTATGTATGATTTCAGGCTGTCTGTGTCATCATATTTATATGATTTTAGACTGGCTCTTTACAGTATTTTTGTGATTTTAGGCTGTCTATGTCACCATATTTATATGAGTTTAGACTGGTTGTATTACTATATTTTTGTGATTTCAGGCTGTCTGTCACCATATTTATATGATTTTAGACTGGCTGTATTACAGTATTTTTATGATTTTATGCATTTTGCATCACCATATTTATATAATTTTAGACTGGATGTATTACAGTATTTTTTGCTCACCTGTCATGTAGTGAGCTTTTGTGATCGCATTTTGCCCGGCGTTGTTTGTTCGTCCGTCCGTCCTTCCACAATTAGTTTGTTAACACTCTAGTGGTCACATTTTTGCCTCAATTGTCATGAAACTTTGACTGGATGTTTGTCTCATTGATTTCTCAGACAATTTCGAACATGGGTTATCTGGAATGAAATAATAGGTCACAGAGCCCAAATATAGAAAAACCTTGTTTACACTCTAGAGGCTACTCTTTCAGTCCAAATATCCTGGAAATTTGTCAAAAAGGTTGTATCGATGATTTCTAGCTTGGTCATCTAGTGTCAAAAACTAGGTCACAGAGCCCAAATATTGAAAAACCTTGTTAACACTCTTTTCAGTCCAAATGTCCTGGAAATTTGTCAGAAAGGTTGCTTCTAAAATTTCAAGCAAAAATTGGAATATGTGTCATCTGGGTTCAAAAACTAGGTCACAGAGCCCACATATAGAAAGACCTTGTTAGCACTCTTGAGATAACAATTTCAGTCCAAATATTCTCGAAAATTGTCACAAAAAATGTTTCAATGATTTCTAGCTCAGATTTGAATATGGGTCATCTGGATTCAAAAACTAGGTCACAGACCCTAAATATGGAAAAACCTTGTGAACACTCTAGAGGTAACATTTTCGGTCCAAATAACCTGGAAACTAGTCAGAAAGATTGTTTAAATGATTTCCAGCTCAATTTTGAAAATGGGTTATTTGGGGTCAAAAACTAGGTCACAGAGCCCAAATATTTAAAAACCTTGTTAATGCTCTAGACGTTACATTTTCAGTTCAAATGTCCTTGAAATTTGTCAAAAAGGCTGTTTCGAAGATTTCTAGCTCAAATTTGGATATGGGTCATCTGGGTTCAAAAACTAGGTCACAGAGCCCAAATATGGAAAAACCTTCTTAACACTCTTGAGGTAACAATTTCAGTCCAAATATTCTGGACGTTTGTCAGAAAAAGTTATTTCCATAATTTTTAGCTCAAGTTCGAATATGGGTCATGTAGGTTCAAAAACTAGGTCACAGAGCCCAAAAATAGAAAAACAACTTGTTAACACTCTAAAGGTATCATTTTCAGTCCAGATAACCTGTTAAGTTTGTCAGAAAGGTTGTTTCTATAATTTCTAGGTCAGGTTTGAATTTGGGTCATCTGGGGTCAATTTGCCAGGTCCATAACAACTTTGAAAAAAGCAGTCATACTCAGGCGAGCGATAAAGGGCCATCATGGCCCTCTTCTTGTGATTTTAGGCTGTCTTTATCACCATATTTATATGATTTTAGACTGGCTGTATTACAGTATTTTTATGCCTTCAAAGGGAGGCATATAGTTTTTGAACCGTCTGTCTGCCGTCCATCAGTCCAAAATATAAAATGGCCGATCTTATATACGGATACTTATAGCTCTTTTGAACCGTCTGTCTGCCGTCCATCAGTCCACTCACATAAAATTTTACTTTACTGAACCCATTGTATTTGTTTTTGGTATTTTGAAAATATTTAAACAAAATTAATTTTATTTAATTTTTGACAAGGTCTGAATTAATTTTATTTCTTAAACCCCAAGAAAAACTTCCTACAAATACAGTGACATCCATTTATTAACAGCAACTGTATACATCTGGTACCATATTATAATTATTTTTTAATACTTAATTACCTAAAAGTATGATCATTCAAGCCGTAGCACTAACAATTCATCACATTGCCATAATTACCAATTATAACAATGACAATTAATTGGTTTCACTACTTCACAGTTAAAATGGTTGGCAAGCTGAAATGTCCTTAATCGTATTGTAGCACAAGTAATGATCGGTCAACTATTTCTCGTATCATTTATCGAGTCTTTCACTTTAATTTCAACCGCGTCATTTTTTTTTTACCGACAGCGCTATCACATTCATCAATTAACTCTGTTTGGATTGCCAGTCACGAACCATTTTCTCACTAACGCCAACGGCAGTATCAGCAATAAAACATGCCCATATCGATATATTATCCAGTCATGTTGCAGTCTGAGCAGGTAGTCATGATCGGTAAACTATTTCCCATATCATTTACTGAGTCTTTCACTTTTAACTTCAACCGCGAATTTATTTTTTTACCGACGGCGCTATCACATTCATCAATTAACTTTGTTTGGATTGCCAGTCACGAACCATTTTCTCACTAACGCCAATGGCAGTATCAGCAATAAAACATGCCCATATCGATATATTATCCAATCATGTTGCGGTCTGAGCAGGTAGTCATGCATACTGAACTGTCAATCAGCAAATTCAAACCAATCAATAGAAGACACAATTAGGCAATCACAAGCTGGTTGTGTTTATATAACAATTACGTTCTTCGACAAGAAATTGCTGGAAATTGGCATCTAATTGGTGTATAATTAATATACAATGCCAGACAATTAACAGTAAAAGGGTCTTAGCTATCAACTCCTGCGAATCATTGAAATAATAGTCTGTTCATTAGTGAGACCCCTTTACTAAATTTCACAGTTTTTTAAATGTGAGAATTTAACATTATTGTTAGCGTGACTTGAAGCAATAATTGCGATTAACAGTTTTTAAAGTGATGTTTAATTGAAAAAAAAATAAATATTAACTTATTGCCAAACATTCTTTTATTTAAAAACATAAAATAATGTTTAAAAAAAGAACGAGTAGTATACGCCGATTGAGCATAATTTAATACGGTGCGGTATGGCCCGGGATGCGCTTTAGCACTCCTAGCAAAATGGCTGATGTTGAAATGAAAGTAACCCTGACGCTGTCTAAAAAGGAGAAAAAAGCCTTTGTTAGACCAAAACAAGAACATCTAGCAATACTTTTCATACTAATTAAAAGTCGTTGATCAATTTCTACAGGAATGGTAATTTTTGCCTTGTTAATTTTTGTTATTTTTTTGCCCCGGTAAGTTACTGAACAGTTTGCAGCACATAACAGTTGCCAAAATCTTGATTGTAGAAGACAGGTTTTGTTGCGATTTTTTTTTCTCTTGAAGGATGGCTTATAAGACGCTCCCCCCTCGACAACCTTATAATATGATTTCTAAAAATGCGTCTTATAAGCGAGTATATACGGTAAGTGGATTTACTTTATACTCGAACACAACATCCCTTAGGACAAGGCCTTCCCACTGACCTATATTTATTTTACTTTGACCCCTGAATGACCTTCACCTTGAAGATCCAATTGTCCAAAAACTTTAACATTGACAATAACTATTTTATTAGTTATTAGTAAGTGGATTTACTTCATACTTTGACGCAACATCATTTGACAAGACCTTCCCACAGACATATATTTATTTGACCGTGACCCGTGAACTTTACCTTGAAGATCCAATTGTCCAAAAACTTGAACATTGGCCATAACCTCCTTATTAGAAATTCGGTATACTTCATACTTGGACACAACACCCCTGTGGACAAAATCTTCTCACTGACCTATATATATTTGACCTTGATTGGTCTTCACCCCAAAGTCAAAGCACCACTTCGGGGGCATTGTCATCTTACAGTGACAGTTTTTGTTATGATTTTAGACTGTCTGTATGACAGTATTTTTGTGATTTCAGGCTGTCTATGTCACCATATTTATATGATTTAAGGCTGACTGTATCACTGTGTATGATTTCAGGCTGATTTTATTGCTCTATGATTTTAGGCTGTCTGTGTCACCATATTTATATGATTTTAGAGAGGCTGTATTACAGTACTTTAATGATTTTAGGCTGTTGGTATCACTGTATTTATATGATTTTAGGCTGGCTCTATCACACAGTAAGTTGCTTAGGAGAAAAGTCAGTGAGGGAAGAACTTGCAATCAAACATCTACAAGAGTCACTAAAGAACGACAAATCTAACGGACAAACTTGGTACCTTCTTGGCAGGTTAGTATACTAATCTTAACATTTTCTTTGCACAGTCAGACAATTGTGAAAAAGATGTTAATGAGGGTTTTTAGTTGTATATTTCCTGTTGTGCCCTTTGTGACTAAGGTAGAGTAAGAATTAAGTGTTTTGTCAAGTGTTATGGATAAAGCATTCTGTTTAAATACCAAACTTTCTCTTGGTCTTTAAAAGAGATGAAGGTACCCTGCAAGGATCAGGTACATCAGCAACACATCAGCTT
Source organism: Cyclina sinensis (assembly GCA_012932295.1). NCBI lineage: Eukaryota > Metazoa > Mollusca > Bivalvia > Venerida > Veneridae > Cyclina > Cyclina sinensis. Next base: position 4,708,969 of record JAAONU010000007.1, on the reverse strand, counting down.
CTGTTGATTACTTGTACCACAGATTAGGTCTTAGTTTCACTGATTTTTGCATGAATTTTAAAGTTTTAGTCAGTTTTTATACAGATTAGTTAAATGTTAGTTATTATCTGTTGTATTACTTCAACCCCAAACTTTGCCATGATCTGTTTTTATAGGTGCTTCTCCAGTCTTGGAAAAGTCCATGATGCGTTTGTGTCTTACAGAAACTCCATTGATAAATCAGAGGCCAGTGCTGACACCTGGTGCTCTATAGGGTAGGTAGAATCCATACATCTCATTAAGGTTGAGCTGTGCAATTCCTGGGCTTCTAGTAGTAAGTTGGTAAGGGCCTGACTGAGAAATTTCTTAAACCAAGTAAGAATACTGCAAGTTGCTAAGGGCCTGACTGAGAAATTTCTTACACAAAGTAAGAATACTGCAAGTTGCTAAGGGCCTGACTGAGAAATTTCTTACACAAAGTAAGAATACTGCAAGTTGGTAAGGGCCAGACTGAGAAATTTCTTACACAAAGTAAGAATACTGTAAATTGGTAAGGGCCTGACTGAGAAATTCCTTAAACCAAGTTAGAATTTCTCTTGGTTTGTGTTGGAATTAAGGGAATGAAAGTGGTGTTTCATTTAGAAAAAAAAATACAATTACTCTAAAAATGGTTATCAAAGTCATAATTATTGAATACTGTAGAAAAAAAACAGCAGTTAGAAAATGTAGTATTTAATGTGTAAGCTAATTGAAGACTGTCATCTGTCTGCTACATGCATAGTAATGAACAGTTACATGCCATATCTCATGTGGTGGGAAGTCAAATCTTAAGGAATTTTGCTTCTCATGGTCTCAAGGATGGGAGGTAAACAGTTTTAGGGGAAACTTAACTTTGGGGGGGAAAAATAACTCTTTGCCAGTTATACGAATCAAGCAGTATCAATCACTTTGTTAACAAATAGATTTTGAACAAACTTAAACTAAAGGATTTTTAGCTCTACCTATCAAAGAAAATAGTGGAGCTGTCATCATGACCCTCTTGTCTGCGTCTGCATTGGTTCACCTTTTTAAGTCATATTTTCAGAAACTATCAAAGCTAGTTCACTTTAAATTGAGATTGTTCACAATCAGATTTGGCTCTTCTAAATGGACAGATAACCCTCAAATTTATTTTGGCAAAGTTATGCCACTTTTTCAACTTAAATATTTTTGGTTCAGCCTTTTTGTTGAGGTTCATTTCTCAAAAACTATCAAAGGTATTCACTGTAAATTTGGAATACCTGATCATATTCAAAATTGAAATGCATTTCAATAGGGCAGGTAACGCTATGATACATTTTTGCACCTTTATGCCCCTTTTTTGACTTAGAATTTCCTAGTTAACCTTTTTGTTATGGTCCATTTCTCAAAAAGTGTAAAAGATATTATCTTCAAACTTGGAATACTTGATCACCATCAAGACTGTTACCAAGATGGTTCATATTGTGCCCCTAGGATTAAAATTAGCCCCACCCCATGGTCACTTGGTTTTGCATAGAGTTATTTAGGAAAAAAAACTTTTTATTGGAAAGCACAAAAAGCCTAGAACTAGAACCTAACTATTTACTTACATGGAATGGGTATGTAGTGCCCCCCCCCCCCCACCCCACCCTGGAAAAAAAAAAATGGTCTTTTTAAATAGATTCCAGTAAATATTTGATACACGAAAAGTTGAAAATCACAGATATTTCCTGATTGTACTTAAAAAATATGGCATTTGTGTATCAAAGTTTTAATGTTACGAACAGATAAAGAGATATGTGTTCAGTCTGTTTAATGATTCTTTTCTTTTGAGATGCCTTTTACTTGATTTAGTAGTGCATTTGAGTATTTTGTGACACATTCTAAAACCTGCCTGGGTTGGATCCACATCTTCCTTATTAGAAACCCAATTCTCTTCTGAGAGACCCACCAGAAATATGGCATGTGTGTAAGTTAGTGCATGAAAAGATATTTTGTTTATTTTTGACCAGAAAGAATTTATGCAACATACATACATTTAGACAATTTATTTGGAGCAGTTAATAATAAAACATATGTCTGACATTAAATTCAGTACTTCTGTGTCATCTTAATGTGTAAGTAAAATGAGTCATGTTAACATGATGGAAAAAAAGTAAACTTACTCATAAATATTCAGATGACTACAGTTATTGCCAGCTTGTGCATATGACATTGCATGACAGTAATTATTTAAATTTAAATAATATTTTAATTGGTAGAAATTTGCAGTATAATTGCTATCTGAAATATGAATATTCCTTGTCTTGAGCTTGAATAAATGACAAAAAATTCAGTGTGTTTATAAGTGATAGAATAGTAAGTAATGGATCAATATTTATATAATGCTGCAAAGACATGTGGAAAGATATTATATAGTATACCACTTCATCCTAACATGACTGAAAATAGAAAATTCTGCTATTAAGACAACTCGGATCATTTCAAAATAGCATAAGAATTAGCAGTATATAAAGATCCAGAGTATAAAATTAAATTAAAAAAGATCATGTTTTCATGACAGATTATTAAGACCACTTTTAACTTGTCTTTTTAGACATAAATGTACTGCATGCATTTTCATAAGAAATAACTTTCAAGCTTAAGTACTTGTAAGGAAAAAGTTTCAAGAAAATGTAATTATAACAATATCAATACCCAAACTTAACTCCCATAAGCAGTGAGAATAACAAATTTGTTCAGAATCCTTAAAAAAGCATCAAAAATGTAATATGTGAAGTTAAAACAGGAATATCTTCAAAGATGCACAGCATTTAATTTACATATTTTGTAGCATAAAAATGATATAATATGCTAAGCAGCATAATAATTTTATGCTGCATTTATATCTTTATTTTAATATTCTAATTGGTGAAAATTTCCTTAGGGCCATTCCAGTAAAACATATCCTACCCCAGAATGTCAAAATAGAGAAATTCTTTCAACGGGTGTCTTTATTTACAGAGTTGAATCTAGGCCAGGTGATTGTGGGAATCTTGCAGAATATAGGAATGTGGCCCAAACATAACAATTAGTGTGCCATATGCTATGCATAGTTTATATAATGGCCCATATTCAGTATGAAGATGCATGCAAAATATATCTATGCTAATAATTCTTTACATTCCCAAATCCCAGCATTTTAGACCTTTGTGGAATTTTCACAATCTATATCTAGTTGGCTTTTTAATGCCTTTTCTGGAAGTGCTGCCCAGATTGTGTGCTATGTAAATGAGGTCATAATCATGTATTCAGATCAAGTGTAATTACAAATTCTCAGAGAAAACAGTTCAGTGCACATGGGTCAATTAATGGCACACAGACATGTTTAAGGTAATAGAAGATCTTTCGCAAAATTCACAGTTTCTTCACAAGCAAATGTTAAGAAACAGCTGAGTTCTGGTGTTGGTGACAGCAGTGAACCAGCTAGAAAGAAACACAAGGTTGATCACTTATTCTAAAAGGGTTGGCTCAATATCTATCTGTGGATGAGGAAAACTGAAAATGGGATGATTTGCAGGATATGCACCAGTCAGAATGAAGGAAAAGGCTTTCACAAGTTGTTGGGAAATTTATTACCCGAAGAAGTATGTTAACAAGGCTTGTATGGTTGCAGAATCATTATGAGGCCTGTATTAGTGGTGTGAAATCCATACTATGAAGGTACATTAAATGGAGAACATACATATTATTTTTAATACTGATTAGGATTAACACAGGAGAAATCAAGTACTTTCCTTCCATCTAGGAATATTCAGGAAATGAGATGAAGTTAGGAGTGAACAGTGTAACTAAACATGTGCAGACACAATAATGCTGTTAAATATTTCTTGAAACTGAGAGGGAAATGAATCATACAGATAACCAGGCTTAAAGAAATCAGACAATCTGTCGGTCCAGACTGATTCAGAATCTCTGGGACCAGGTTCAAATCTCCGAAAATCCCATTTCAGTCAGTTCAGAAATTGACCATTTTCTATTCCTAATGTAAATCCTAGCCTGTATAAAAATCACAAAATCTGCCAAAAAGGAACACACAACATATGTCCCGGACCGTCTGTGTATATCACACCTTGTTAATATGTCCCAATTACACCCTAATAAACTTGTCAAAGACTGAACTGACCGTAAAAAACAAGTCCAATAATTGAAAGCTCCCGTCGGTGCCTTCAGATCAATAAATGAAATCCTGTTTGTGACATGTTTGCAGCTAGCACAACATCAACTCACGTGTTCGTAGAAGTCAGCTCCTTTGAAGTCGCTTGAATGATAAACTCCCTTTACACAGTTACTTTTGAGCTAAATAAGTGGTGCTTTTCTCGTGCTCCATACTGTTTGATGTTTGTCTTTGATCAAACTGAAGGCGGTAGGCAATTATTTTTTACTCGCTTATTTTTACTCAACTAAGTCTTTTATACGTATCAGACCAGGGAACAAAATTTTTTTCATGGACTACTCGTCCTGCAGGACGAGCGACCTAATAGTTTTACTCGTCCTGCATCACCATTCATTTGTCCTGCAGACCTAGGGAAAAAACATCAACAATACTGTGTGGTTTTTAAACCCCCTTCCTCAACACTCTTCTGGTTTCGACATTTACTGCTGGTAATCTGTGACTTTATGATATTATAATAAACATTCAGATTTGAACAGTTTTGCCTGTACATCGCCTGCCTTTAGCCAATCAAAGCAAAGCATTTCATATCACATGATAACAAAATGGACGTCAAAATTCTTCTTCAAGGGATGCATAAATGGACTCGCCCAACCGCCATGTTTGTCGGGTTACTTATTCTTACAACTGAAAAATACCATCATGAATGTACGATCTCAGGACCAGTCTTCAGGCTGGTGTAGGATAAACACAGGATAATCGCAATATTTTTTGCTACATGTCATTTTTAACTAGAGAATGTAGTCTAAATAAGAGTATGGTTTGTTTGTTTTTTCCAAAACTTGCACTGAAAGAAAAAAATAAATGCTTGCTTCCGGGCGTTTTAATCAGGATACAAACTCCCCGCAGGGGTTACTTCCCCTGATTAGTACAGTTGAAGTAGCAAAGCGTGACTTAACCAGTGCAAGGAGTTTGATCAGGATTTTTCCGTGTTTTATATATGCTTCATTAGGGTTAGGGCGATATGTTTTTCATTAAGAAGCCAAATTCGTCTGCTTTCAAAAATAGTCCAGCTAATAAAAATTACAGTGTATATTTAATCTACTTTATAATTTCTGTGTGAAAATTATCAAATATAACTTCGCTTCTCAGTGCAAAGCATATTGTAAGATTATCAAATTAATGAATGAAGAACATGAAATACATTCATTTATGGATAAGACGAAATGCATGGCTGAACGGCGATTTCAAGCATTTTTGGAAATGCTAATACTTGTGATATTATAATAAACATTCATTGGTAAGTTTCTTGTGGTTTTGAATTTACCCTAAAAAATGCATTTGTCCTTTACGACTAGCAATCAGAAAATTCTTCTCATCCTCCGACCATTTCCACTCGTCAGTACGAGCAGACTAATGCATTTTTGTTTCCTGCAAACCACAGGTTTGTATGTTTTTAGTGTAAGTTATCATAATGTCTAATCACATTCATTGGCTCGCAGATAACTGTTTGGTATAATAAGTAAAACTATTTGTACTTAGAATATTGTAGGTTTTAGTTTTGGTTCATTCTTGGAAACATAAATACCCACTACTTCAGTGGTAATGGGGGAGTTGGCACATATTTTGCCAAACCTAGATTCAACAATGATTTAGGAAGGTCTTAATTTGTCAAAGTGGATTGGTCCATTTTGAAAGTGCATTGCTAGGGTGGAATATTTGTTTTATTAGAATGGCCCTTACAAATGAATGCAGGTTATGTAAAATATGGAGACATAGCCTTAAAAAAGAAGAAGTTTCCCCAGAGATGGCTGATATTGACCACAGTATTAAAGAAAAATGGTCCACACAGACTTTCCAAAGGACATACTGTATTATTCTGTCAGGCGAGACATACTTTTTTTACAAGTGTTTTTTTTATTGTCTGGTCATTGTGCATTAATGTTTTCTAGGAAACCTTTTGTCTTAGAAGTTTTGGTGAAAAGTCTGATTCAGTAAAACCTAATCACCATAGCTGTGCTGAAATAATCCACTGTTAGCAGCAATTCTTGGAAATAAAGACACATTCACAAACAACAGCTGCAACCACATAAAGAAACAGTTGTTTCAGTTTCCTTAACCCTTTAAATAGATGAGTCAATTCATATGCATCATGAATTTAAATTGGTCTTGAGCAAGTAGCTTCTTCAATACTGAGTTTGTTTTGTAAGGCATATGAATAAACACCAACAAGCTCAGTGAATGAAATATATTTTGTTTGTTAATCATCATTATGGAATAACTGAATGATGAAAGGTTGATGATGATTTACTTTAACAAATTGTCATCGACTAAGAAATAAAGTTCTACAGTGGATTTGGGCAAACTATTATTTCAGCCTCGAATTATTTGAAGTTATATTAGTGGACAGAATGATAAAGGTGGATGCCAGTCAAAATTACTGCTGAAAACACAGTGTTCAGAAATTATATAAGAAAAGAGGTAACACAGACCAGTCATTTCAACAATCTGTATTATTAATATGTACTCAAGGGATAAAGAAATGCAGGGTGACATTATTTGCAATATCTTGCGAACACGTTCAAAAACAGTGAAAATTTTTCAAGCAAATCTTGAATGTCGCATAATGGGATTGCATAACGATGTCTCCTGGGAAAAGCATGAAACGGGGAAAAACTTGTGCACAGTAGTGTTGTGACATTTAGTCACACAGCTCGTCATACCACCAGGTAGTCTTCATAGAGACACATCATTTTTTGCACTATAGAACCTCTTGTTAGACATCTAAGGGAAACTAGGCCTGTCGCTGACAGACCTAGATCTGGGCATCCTTGTGTGATGTCACAACATCAGGACAGGTTAATTTGTCCTGTGCATTTGTGCAATCGTCACCTTATTGCCATTGAATCTGCCCTTTATACCATAGGTACTCATAACCATCCTATCCATGCTAAAACTGTAAGAAAATGATTGCGGGAAGTTGGTGTGCGGGCACGTCACCTGACATAGGTCTGCCCCTTACTGCTGCTTGTCACCAGCATCGTATGGCTCGAGTGGCAGCACATGCGCCCAGAATATTCCCATTGAGGCAGTGGAGGTGGGTCTTGTTTACTGATGAGTCCAGGTTCATCCTGTTTCCAGCAGATGGTCGACGTCGTGTATACCAACATTGTGGAGAACGCTTTGCTGAATGCTGCATTGTAGAGAGGGATAAATTTAAGAGTGGATGGGTAATGGTGTGGGGAGGAATCTCACATGGAGTTAAATTACCACTGGTTTTGGTAGCGGGTAATTTAACTGCTGCTAGGTATAGAGATGAGATCCTCCGACCCCATGTTGTCCCATTATTGCAGCAAAACAACCTCACATTCCAGCAGGACATAGCTTGGCCCCATGTAGCGAGGATCTGTTGCGACTCTCTCACTAACAACAATATCCACCCACTGGATTGGCTGCCATACAGCCCTGACCTGTCTCCTATTGAGCATTTATGGGACAAACTGGTTCAACGACGCCAGCCTCCCCCTGTTACTCTGGCCCATCTGAGAGCAGCCCTCTTGGAAGAGTGGACCAGCATCCCAAGGAGGAGGATAAACTCACTCATTAACTCCATGCCTAGGAGAATCAGGGCTGTGGAGAGAGCGAATGGGGGACATACCTAGTATTGACTAGCCAGTTCCCACAATTAGTCCATTTAGATGTCTCTTTCAGTTGCCTTCAGTTACTCCTAAATCAGTAACTAGATACAACATTGATTTTGCAGATTGTTCTGTACAGATTAATCTTCATTTTTACTTAAAAATATTGAACATTTTGCTCGATGTCTTAATACCTATAATCATCTTCAAAGTTTACCCTGCATTTCTTTATCCCTTGAGTATATATCTTCCAGTGTAGTTAGAAAGTGTTTCAGAGTTCAGCTTTATTCAGTGGATTTTTTTCACAATGAATCTATATTCAAGTTAAAAAGCTAGTTCTTGTTAGCTATGCTATAAGTACACATCAGAGCAAATAGAGTGATCAGCTAGGTCAGTCTGACCTCTAACATGACAACACATGTACCGGGTATGTTTTATGTTGAAGGCTTTCAGTCCTATGATACAATACTGATAGTAAGGTAATGAAATAAACTTTGTTTACTGAGGTGATATATAAAACTTTCTGTAGAAACTCTAGATGTTGTCATGTTTTAAAGGAGTTCAGTTTCCTTAAAATGAATAAATGAGTGCCATGTGTCTAATTATAGCTGAAAAGTTGAAAATAATGTTCTTAATTATAGAAATGTATATTAGTATTGGTATAGGTGCTTTTGATGTGGAAGATGCAGGTTTTCCATGAATGTCTAATAATGATCACAGTATTGCATTTATGAGACTGTATCTGTAATGAAGTAAAAATGATACGTTCCCATTTAGAATCAGATTCTGCCTTTAATATGCCTAAGGTATTATTATATTGACATGGTGTATTTTCTGCGTCAGAACAGATCTCACAAAGTAAAATTATTCCTTGTGCTTATGTAATGATGAATTTTTTTGTTGTGCTAATAGATGTTCATGAACGTCATTGAAGAAAAAGTATTAGGTGAATATGATTTATATAAGTTCATTAAAGTCTTATTTTTTTTATGTAAAGGGTCTTTTGACATCATAGTAAAAAATGTGACATCATAGAATCAGTTTCAGTACATTTTCATTAAGGATGTAATGGTGAAACAAGGAATGATATATCATGGTACATGGGGTTTGTCTTGATTCAGAATATGTCAAAACTTAAGCTACTGCAACAATAAATTTTTTTTTTGGCATTTTGATAAGGGAGGTAAATATGATTAAATAAAAAATGGTTTAAATGGTTTAAATTGTCACAGCCAAAATTTATTCGGAAATTTCTTTATTCTTCAAATTCTATAGTTTGTAATCTAAAATTAAGGGGCTTTTCTGTGAGTTTTTATTTGTATAAATGAAATTCTGCAAATAAATTGTTTGAAATTAATCCAGACATATTAATTAGGAAACAAACGAATAGTACACATATATTGTATCATGATAAACCTAGAGCTAGGACATGGCTGAATGTTGAATTTGATAGCTTCAGTCAAGTCACCATGAAAAAAATGTTTATTAATTTCAGATTTGTTGTCTGAAAAGTTTTGTCTTCTTTTGACTGACAGTTTCTTTTCTAGTTGGCGGATTGAAGACAGTCTTGAGAAAAATTAGTTTTTTTTTTTAGCCAAGTCATTTAATTTAAATGATGATATTAAGTACAAAAAAGTCTTTATTTTAACATCTTATGAGTTATGACAACAATTATTTTGACTATATAATAATTCTCTCTAGACCTGTTGTAATAGTTGCACTACCAGCTGAGTGACTTGGCATAGCAATTGTTTATAGCCTTATGTGTTCAGTACAAATTAATTTCCAGTACTTTCTAAGAATTTTGTTATTTTGTGACTCCATGCACACCCTTATACTAATTAGATTTTATGACCTGGATTGCTTATCTTTTCCCTGGGAAAATATTTCTTAGAAAATATGATAGACACTCCTACCTCATCCAGTTCTCATATAGCAACAAAAACAGTTCACCACAAAACAGTCATGAGACATGTTTTGCTTTATATCTAAATGAAAATACCTTGCTGTGAAATACCTTATTTGGTCAGGATAGTAGGATTTAATGGTAAATACAAATGGCATCAGAAGTGATGTACAGTCAAACCTTTTGTTATAGGACACCTTGTTGATATAAAGATTACCTCTTAAATGCATACAAAAATGACAAAAAATGATCACCATATGAAATAAGTGCCAGAATTGAGGGAATCACAAGGTCGTGAAAATTAGGTTTAACATTAATGATAACTAGCCTTAAGGTATGACTTTAGCTCTGTAAGGCCAGTAGTCTCTAAGTAAGTTGGCATTTGGCTACACTTCTCCTAGAAAAGTAAGTTTTATATGGACAACTCTTTTTGCTTCTAAAGAACTGTTTTGCTGTTTCTAGGCAAAAAATTAACTGTAGTACCATCCTGGCCCACTTATTGGAAATCAATTCTTTACAAGCTTGTAGAGCTTGTGAATGAAATAGTTTCTGGAATTAATGGAATTTGCTAGCTTTGACTCAATGGGTTACTATTTCAAAAATGTCACATTTTAATACACCTGATCAACTGCATAGCAGTATTGACAATATTGATGAAAGTAACTTAGAAGCATATTGTTAGTTTTTTTTGGTCTGTATTAGAGGACCTGAACTTCATTCTTGTTTTGATTCTTTTTAATCGAAAGGGATATTGTAAGATGACATTTGGTTTCTGATATTGTTTGTTATTATGTTATCTCTTAACCGTCTGTAATTTTAGAGTTAAAATAACAATACCCACATTAAGTGGTTATTTGTAGATAGTATGTATAGTTTCTTTATAGTTATAAATATTGCACCTTTCATATTCTATGACAGACAAAGAAAATTTCACTGATTTAAACCATCCCTTGAGAATCAAATTTTGAAAAGCATTTTCTCAGCCTACGTGTTTTGTAGTTTGTAAGACGCCCATGCAAGCAGTCAAACATAAATTCCATTTCTTCCCTGTCTGACCCACTTTCCATATAAGGCAGTATTGATCTGACCAATGAAATTATTGGTTTTAAAGGCATGCAATTGCAGCTCAGTTTATAAACCATAGACTGAAATAGTGTCAGTATTTTCCAATAATGATTTCTCGTATAGTGGAGTACAGATCTACAACTGATGCTGTCGTGAACGCGTAGTATTGAGTGGTATTTTCTGTGAAGACATTCCTGGAACGTGTTTGATACTTTGTTGTGGTTAGCATTGATGCAGCTTGTCAGGTCGGCATTAATGCAGCTTATCAAAGACTGGTGTATTTCTTTTTTGATTTCTAGTCATATATTTCTGTTTTTGCTTAAAAAAATGAAGTTTTGTTAAAATGACTTGCAATTTATTGAGTGGTGATATTTTAATATTAAGGAAGATAAAGATGAATGGTTTGCAAAGGAACAATCCATTCAATATATAAATTACATGGATTTACTTTCATCTGAAAGGGAAACTGCATACACTGACAGCAGTGTCTGTATCTTTTGACCAGTATCCAGAATTTTGCCTCATATTTCTTGTGTTCTTCCTCTATTCTCTGTTCTTCCTGGTAATGCTTTCAGGACAGTAATACAACATTTAGAAAATCAGTAGAAAAGTTATTTATAGTTTGTGTCTTTTGTGCATTGTTCACTGAACCTGCATGTTTCTGCAGTGACTTGGAGAGAGAAAGCTGCTTATTAATTGGCATAATATTTGAAATAACTTCTTGGGGTGTTTCTTGCTGTAACGGACATGTTTGAAGAGGTTTGTCAAGAAATTCTCTATCGCGGAATGGATTACAGATATCACAGAAAGTATGACACCTATTATGGTTCCCTGGACTATGGCCATGTATATAACCCGGAGAGGTAAGGTTCTTCAGTTAAGCATCTGTTTCTTTTATTGCTGAAAGTAGTGCTGCACTTGACAACTTAGCAAAGATGGCTTTTTAAAAACTGAGTAACTTCAGAGTCACAAATTCATTTAGTACTTTAAATGCCAAGTTGTACATATCATTGTGTATATTAATGTCTTGCACCAGTAAGTGGTCGAGAGACATACTAATTTTGTCCATGTGTATTTATGTTTGTCTGTCCATCTGTTTATCTGTCATAAAGTTGGTCAGTGCAACTCCTCCTACATGCATGTTTGGATTTTGATGAAAACATACAGAAATGTTCAGTACTTAATGTAGTGTACATATTGTTATGGTTATCTACTTGACTGATTATTGCAGGAGTTATGGAACTTTATAGATTTTGCCTTTTATCTTTTTTTTCAGCTCAGCTCCTACATTCATCAGTCAGATTTTAATGAAACATTATAGAAATGTTCAGTACCAAGTGTAGTTGTGCATATTATCACAATTTTTTGCTTGACTGATTTTTGCAGGAGTTACAGGACTTTATAGATTTTTTTATTTATACCTTCTGTCAGCACAACTCCTACATTCAGCATCAGATTTTAATGAAGCCTAACAGGAATGTTCAGTGTTTGGAGTAGTTGCACATATGTCAGCAAGAGTTATTGGAGTTTATTGTCTATGTGTTGGAGACATGCATTTAAAAAAAGAAAGAAAAAAAAAAAGAAAAAACCCTCACCATTGAAGTTTACATGTTGTGATGACAGGAAGAATGCTTTGTATGTTTTATTGGCATAATTGCTATAGATACTCTGGTTTCATTTGAATCAGAAGCTTGTTCAGGGACTGTTAGTAACTTTGAATGTACAGATTTTCAGATAATTTCAGTTTTTAGTGTTTATGCTTTGAACACATTAGTTGTACATGTATTGAGTATGAATGACTAGTTCACTTTTCTCAGTCCATAAAACTTTGTTTTAAATTGAAAGCAGTATGGGCTTACATGCATTAGTTTTATTTTAGCTCTTGAGTCAGTTTATTCATCCAGTTGACTGTTCATTATTTCAATCTGGACTGTCCTGCACTTCTGCAGAACTAGTATCACTAAACCTGGCACATAGATGGATTGTAAACAGTACTGAGGTTGTATATATTGGTTTTGGTTTTTCATTTTGAGAGTTCTTATTAGTTATGGAAATAGAAGTTTTGTAATGCATATGTAAACTGAATTCTGCAGTAACACATCAGACTTATTTGAGATGTGGTTAAAGACTTTGGTGTGTAGATAAAGTTAAGGTAATGACTTTAATGTTGTAACTTCACACAGGCAATAGTAGAGGAGTGTTGTATTGCTTGTATTACTTAGAGACTAGTTGTATAATATAACAGTCTCTTTAAGATTCACTATATAAGCTATGGCATCTTATCAGTTTTGTGTGCATCTTGATTTTTTTTTGTATGAAAGATGTTTTTCATTGCTGTGTAGCAATACATTATAACTATTCCTTCTTTCTAGAAGAGGTTGAATACGTTACATTTATGGTCAATATTGAAAATGATCCGGGCTATTGTGTTAGAAGCACATTGATTTGACCTATTTTCTGAGACATTTCTTGATGGATTTGGTATCTTATTACATTTCTCTTGAAATAGATTGGTTCTTGTTTGTCATTGGTTGTTTAAAGACTTCAAGATGCAGTAAGTGTTCTTGTTTGTCATTGGTTGTTTAAAGACTTCAAGATGCAGTAAGTGTTCTTGTTTGTCATTGGTTGTTTAAAGACTTCAAGATGCAGTAAGTGTTCTTGTTTGTCATTGGTTGTTTAAAGACTTCAAGATGCAGTAAGTATCAGTAAGTAGCTTCTAAACAGAAGCTGTTTAGTTGGACATTTTTTTATTTTACATTTTAGCTCACAGCTTATGTAAAGGATGACTTTATTTTAGATTCAAATGGAAACTGTGCACATAATTTTCAGACCTGAAATTTCACATTTCTTGCCAGTTACAGAGACTTTCTTGGGAGTTTTATGTCTTTTTCTATAGATTTTCTCTAGCTTCCCCCAAGATTCTGTACAGATCAGTATTGGTAGTTAATTTATCTTCATCTGTCAGATATTTGGAGATCTGTTGGGTATTTTCTGCAGCATGAGAGAGCTCTGGATCAATACTGGCCCACTGGACTAGTTTCTCAGTGAAAATAGTTCACTCATTCTTTCGGTGTATCAGTTTTCTTTGCTACTGTAGAATATCTGTAGAGTACAAAGATTAAAATTGCAGGAATCAGTAGATTAAATATAATTATAAAGTGTGCACCATAACAAAGATTTCTTCTGAAAGTATAAAAAATCCTTGTCTTTCTGTTTGATCACTTTAGTCTCTTGTCTTTTCAAGTGGTATCAAAATGTTGCTGTATTTTTGGGTTACTTTCTTGCCTTTTATGAAGTTGTCTGGCACAGACTGAAAAGCCTTAAATAGGCACTTCTCAGCAGTTTTTATTGTATGTGGTCCGAATTTAGAAACATTTGTTTGGAAATATATTGAATGTGGGTTGTCTGTATTCTACAGTATAATTGAACCTCTGTTGTTTTACAATAATATTGAACCTGCTTTGTTGTTCTTCAGTATAATTGAACTAGCTGTGTTGTTTTTTCAGTTTGAATAAACCTGCTGTGTTGTTTTACAGTGTAATTGAACCCACTGTGTTGTTTGACATTATAATCGGACCTGTTTTACAGTATAATTAAACCTGCTCTGTTGTTCTACAATATAATTGAACCTTCTCAGTTGTTCTACAGTATAATTGAACATGCTTTGTTCTTTGGTAATATATCCTAGTTTTCTTGAGATGACATATCAGTATGTTTTGCTGATATGTAGAGGTAAAGACTTCACAATAACAGTCATGCAACTGACTGTTAAGATAGATAGGACTACAGAGGAGATGAACTGCAGAACAGAGGAGAAGAACTGAAAAACAGAGCAGAACCAAGGAATTGGACTGCAGAACAGAGGAGAAGAACTGTAAAACAGAGCAGAACCAAAAAATTGAACTGCAGAACAGAGGAGAAGAACTGTAAAACAGAGCAGAACCAAAAAATTGAACTGCAGAACAGAGGAGAACTGCAGAACAGAGAAGAGACCTGCAGAACAGAGGAGATGAACTGCAGAACAGAAGAATTGATCTGCAGAACAGAGGAGAGATTTGCAGAACAGAAGAGATAAACTGCAGAACAGAGGTGATAAACTGCAGAACAGAAGAGATGAACTGCAGAACAGAGAAGAGAACTGCAGAACAGAGGAGAATAACTGCAGAACAGAGGATAGATTTGCAGAACAGAAGAGAACTGCAGAACAGAAGAGAACTGCAGAACAGAAGAGGTGAACTGCAGAACAGAAGAGATGAACTGTAGAACAGAGGTGATGAACTGCAGAACAGAAGAGGTGAACTGCAGAACAGAGAAAAGAACTGCAGAACAGAGGATAATAACTGCAGAACAGAGGATAGATTTGCAGAACAGAAGAGAACTGCAGAACAGAAGAGAACTGCAGAACAGAAGAGAAGAACTGCAGAACAGAAGATATGGACTGCAAAACAGAGGAGAGAACTGCAGAACAGAAAAGAAGAACTGCAGAACAGAGGAGAGGAATTGCAGAACAGAGGAGAACTGCAGAACAGAAGATATGAACTGCAGAACAGAGGAGATGAACTGCAGAACAGAAGAGAAGAACTGCAGAACAGAAGATATTGACTGCAAAACAGAGGAGAGAACTGCAGAACAGAAGATATGAACTGCAGAACAGAGGAGATGAATTGCAGAACAGAAGAGAAGAACTGCAGAACAGAAGATATTGACTGCAAAACAGAGGAGAGAACTGCAGAACAGAAGATATGAACTGCAGAACAGAGGAGATGAATTGCAGAACAGAGGAGAACTGCAGAGCAGAAGATATGAACTGCAGAACAGAGGAGATGAACTGCAGAACAGAGGAGAACTGCAGAACAGAAGATATGAACTGCAGAACAGAGGAGATGAACTGCAGAACAGAGGAGAACTGCAGAACAGAGGAGTGCAGAACAGAGGAGATGAATTGCAGAAAAGAAGAGATGAACTGCAGAACAGAGGAGAAGAACTGCAGAACAGAGGAGAAGAACTGTAGAACAGAGGAGAAGAACTGTAGAACAGAGGAGAAGAACTGTAGAACAAAGGAGAGAACTGCAGAACAGATGAGAGAACTGCAGAACAGAGGAGAGCACTGCAGAACAGAGGGGAAGAACTGCAGAACAGAGGAGAAGAACTGTAGAACAGAGGAGAAGAACTGTAGAACAGAGGAGAAGAACTGTAGAACAGAGGAGAGAACTGCAGAACAGATGAGAGAACTGCAGAACAGAGGAGAGAACTGCAGAACAGAGGAGAAGAACTGCCGAACAGAGGAGATGTATCAGTAACAGCATTGTTACTGTTGTTATGCCAAGTCTTATGCACATGTCTGAAGATGAAAGTATGAAATATATATATAAAAATTCAACAAGTTTTTTCAAAGAAATGTGATGCAAGGATGTGAATACAGGAGTACTTAAGAATACAAATATAAGTGAACTAAAACTTAGTCTTAAGTCTTAATGGAGGATGAAATGTGAACCATTTCTGGTAATAGTTTGTAGAGGTGTTGCAGGAATATAAAAATGAGTGAGCACCCACTGAATGCTTTAATGGTATTATAAGGATGGATATATTTTAGGGCCGGGAACGAATAAGGAATTTGATGTTCAAATATTCGTTTTCCATGTTCGAATATAATCGAATATTCGTTTTTACAAAATTTGTTCCAATATTTCTCTTTTACGTAGTATCAGAAATCGATTAGGTGGAATACTATACTACTTTAATATGCTTGGAATAATCGATGATTAAGAAGACCTTTATTACTATGTCAAAGTTTTTTGTTTTATTGATTGTAAATCGATATTTGTATGAAACATTCTTAAGATAAATGTAGCTATAATGCAGTAAATATCACATGGAGTCTAATTTCTACGGAATAAATATCTTCAGACGGAATATAGACATTTCCCATGCTTTCATAACGCTGTGAACTTGAAATGAGCATCTTATTAAACATGTATGTTCCTACCTTTGTTAGATGTTGGATGTTGTGAAATGAGATGATTTAGTAGGATAGAAGTAGTCCCTTTATACTCGAACACTTTCTTGCATAGATCGCAAGTAGCTTTAGACTTATCAATAGAACATGAAAAGTAATTCCAACACGGGACGGCATTGCGATATATTGACTTTTAATTTTTTCAACAGAGTAGATACGTCCAAAATCATCCCTTTAAAAAAATCTGAAAACAATGTTTGCAAAAAGTTATTGGTTCCGAGTAGAGCCTTAAATTTATAGTTAATTTTAGAGTGATGAATATCAATTGGTCGATTGTTCTAGCATGATTAATACGTGCCGATTTATTCTTCTTCACAAAAATTAAGACAATTATCGATTGATCGGAAAGATTAAAGCACAGAAAACAATAAAGTAAGATAATTAAAGTCGGAAAAATTTACATTATAAACTGTTAAACAGGTGAATTACAAACTGTGAAACGGGTGCCCTTTTGATCAACTATACCCCAAACTTTCCACAGTTAATTGGTGATAATCGTTGAGTCACGCGTTATACAAACATATGAACACCTAGTCAAGTGAAGGTCAAGGGTTTAATTTACAATCTTTGAAATTGAAAGTAAAAATAAAATTAAAAACATTTCAAATTTTTTCGAATATTCGTATTCGTTTTTCAATTGTTCGAATATTCGTAAGTGTTTCGAATATTCGAATATTTGAATATAATTCCCGGCCCTAATATATTTAAAACATATATCAAATTTGATTGTACTAAATAAAATAAAATAGTCATTAGTTTATATTGAGATATTGATAGAAGTGTCTAAATTATTATACTTGATTAATAATATTTGTGAAAGTACAAAAATATTTGAGTTGTTACTTTCATATTGCTTGAACGATATGATTATAAGAATAATTATTCAACTTGTAAAAAAGTGAGTGCTTAGGCAAAAAGTTGATCAGGTTTTTTTCGGGGCATTCAGCAAGATAGTATTTTCAAAGACAAAGGCCATTATAGGCTGATGACTTTAGTAACTGTTTAGGTCCAGATCTAATTTTCTAAGACAAAACAATTAAAACTAAGGTCTGGAAGCAACATTCTTACAGGTCCATTGGGCTTATAGTTTATTAGAGTATGCAAGCCCAACCAAATCACAGACCAAAGGAAAACAGAGTGATTTTAACAGCGATACCTACCCTTGAAATTTGATAGAACTTGGCAAAAATAAATGGAATTGAGTATTTTTTTAACATTCATATGGTGCAGTCGGAAAGAGTTTTAAACATTTGGTTTGCAACACTTTGCAACATGTAACTTAACATATGGCTGTAATTGTATACTTGCAGGGTCCTGTACCAGCAGCAGAACCAGCCTATGGATGCACTCCAGGCCTACATATGTGCCTGTGCAGCTTGACAAATCCCATTCAGCAGCCTGGACTGACCTCGGACTGCTCTATGAAACTTGCAACCAGCCAAAAGACGCTCTCACATGCTACATCAATGCTACTAAGACTGCAAAAGGTAAATATTGCTGTGCTAGTGACATACATGAAGATTTCCAGTCTGAATTCACTTGTCCAAAGTTACTGCTTTCATCACTGAGTACTATCACATAGGCAAGTTGAGTTTAAAAACCTATCAGTCACATAACTTAATCATATAATTTTGCAGTTGAAAATGTTCTGTTCAATAATCATGAAATTTCTGGTATCTAATCTTGCTTTCCATGGCATCATTCTCTTAACTTTAATCATATTCAAACGTAGTTCTCATTTCATATTTTACACAATTCTCCATGTTAGTTTGTGTTCATATGAACTTGAAGTGCTACTTTATTTTCTAACAGATTTTTACTCTAAAGTTCACTTAAGTCAAATCAGATTGAACCTGGTGAGATGCTACAATCTGTAAATGAGCACATGTAAAAAAGAACAGAATATAAAAGTTGTCTAGACACTCAATTAGGTTAGCCTCGCTGGTCAATAAGCTTTTGGCAAGTGTTTAAAGGTTTCACATGATGTATGTAAATCATTCCTCCTGTAAAAGGCAGTGTCTGTTCTTTTCATTACATCTCACTAATTTACTGTCTAGGTTAGGCATTTCTTTTCTGTTAAAAATAAATATGGGATTTAGATTCTGGCTCTGGTTAGTTTAGGGCCAAGAAACCTTCAGCATATGTAAGTCTGGAGTCAGCAGAATTTTGACAAGATTCAGTTTTGGGGGGTTATTTCCCAGGATTTAAAGTATAAATATAGTTTTAGTTTGTCTTTGACCCTAAATTGAAGACTGTGAAGTATAAATCTAGGTTGCAAAAGACTAAAGATTAATGCTTTTGTTTGAGCTTTCATGATTTTTTAGCTTTTCATTTTGATTATACAAAAAAGAAAAGATGTAAGAAATTTAGAGCTGGTAATAAGCTTAAAAAAATCTAGAATCTTACAGTATTCATTATTTTGATCATCTCTTAATTTTTCCCTCCACAATCTTCCCTTTTTTTAGCTTGCATCTGTTTACTATCGTTTCCTACAAGGAATTTCATCAACCCCATTTTTGTTTGTAACCAGTTACAGTGTATACTGAGATTTGTTTAGGGCACATGATTTACTGAAACACTGAAATAATCTTTTATTCTTTCAGGAGGTATAGTTAGTCCCAGTTTGAACGGAAAAATAAAGTTTCTTCAACAACATCTCTCCAAGATTCCTATGCAGCATTTGCAGAACAAGTAAGTTTTACAATAACTTCTGTACTTGGCAAAACGGATTAGAACATTAAGAAGTAGCAAACATTTTGTTTGGCCAGCAAGGTCATGTCTAAAATGCTTGTTATTTACAATGAACTTAACCATGAACAAGTATGGAAATGAGAGAAAGAATAAAAATAACAATAAAAAATAAAGTTTAGTGTTTGTGTATGTCAACTTGTCTTACTAATGTCTGTCTATAACATAAAAATGCAGTGCATCAGGAAGATTCCTGGTCTCATAGGTATTCAAACTGAAGCTAACATGAAAACCCTACTCTAGATTAAAGAGCTAAAGCATTGATTCCCTGACTCATCTATATCAGTTTATTGTTGGTATGGGTTGTCTATTTGACTGACACGTCATACAGAGTTTAGTTATATCTAGGTTGTAGATAGTAAAAGATGCAGAAAACATCCTAGAGACATCTCTGGTTCTTTTGGGACCTTGTGGAAGAGTGGATGATTAGACTCGTGACCTCTGGATTAACAGTCCAGTGCATTACCACTGGACCACTGATTCACTCTCTGCCTCAGGTTGTCAGAGGTTGAATTTATACTAATCTAAGCATCATGTGTGCACTGATCTGAAACAGCTGTAACTCAGCCGGCTGGATGATCAAGGTATGTTTGAAATCTATGATTTTGGTACTTCAGGCCAAAGACTTTACCCAGCATTGAAGAAGCCTGGGCCCTCCCCATACCTGCTGAGCTCACCTCCAGACAAGGGTCAGGGACCCCCCATAATGTACAGAAATCCCCACTGATGAACCAGTCTGGTGGCAACAGCCCCTCACCAGGCCAGCAAGCCTTTGGTAGTCAGGGGCCAATGTTGGATGACAAAAAGAAGAAAATGCAGCCAAGAAAAAGGGTTAGTTGACAAATTTAAATACACAATAATGGTTTGAGAAACTAACAGACTTTACCTAAATTCTTGAATGTAAGTATGCATGTGTTCCACTAATTAAATGATTTGTGAGAACAATGATGTAAGCAGAAATACAGGTCAAATAATCAGTTACAAACACATGTTAAACTGTGAATGATTGTTGCAAGTATGCCAATTGCAAACTTTCTCACACCTTATCTAAAATAATGGGAGAGGAGGTGTTGGCTACTTGTCTACATGTTACTTTAATTTTATGCAACATTTACCACAGCAGTTAGTAAGTTTTTGGGGTTTAACACGGATTTCAACATCTAGGTTATATCTCGGTGGTCAGTCCACCTAACCGGTTTTCCTGGATAACTAACCAGTAATTACCAATTTCTCCGCAAGTGACTGACTACTGTTCCCACATGATCTAGGAGTTATTGTCCTTTGTTATTTTTCATACTTGAAAGAAAATACATATTAAACAATAGCCCTTTTGGAATTGGCATTTATTCGGGGAGAATCCATTGGTTCTACCGATTTCTTGTTATTGCTATATCTAGATAGTATGCAATGTCTGTCTTGAATGTATCTACAGCAGTCATGTATAAAAGCAAAATAAGGTAACATTTGTTCAGCATGGTAACATATGGTCTGTGATAAACAGCTAAAAGGGGAAACTGATGTAGAAGTAAGATTTTTTAAATTAATGTGCTCGATGAACTCTAGTTATGAGAGAATATTGTCCCTGCTTTATCCATATCCCATCTGTCTCAAAATTTTATTCAAGATATTTCTCAGCAATCATTAAAATGAAATCAAACTTTTATAATTTCTTAAGAATGGAATGAAACTTTATAGGAAGCCTCAGTACCTAGACGACATATACATATAACCAGCATGATCCAAACTGATTGTTTTTTGTTACAGAGTTATGGGCCCTTAGATTTTCTATATAGTTTATTACAGTATTTTTTTGTGTCGAGGCTATTTCTCAAAAACTGGTCAGTTGAAATCACTGAAACTTTATTGGCTGCTTCAGTACTTGTAGGAGACTAACCCTAACCACTTTTATAGGTCAAGGTTATGCCACAAAAGGGTTTCAGTGAAACTTGGAAAGCAGATTTGATGACGGTTTAACAAAATCTTTAAAAGGCATACACAATCCTTCTGTTTTTTATTTACTGAAAGGGCTATGTCATAGACCAGCACTTGCTTTGAAGATAATGTCTTGTCTTTGATCAGACTGATTCAATTATTTGATCTTGAAATAAGATTATTGAGTTGATTGTTATGGAAGTAAGATATTGGAGTGAGAACTTGATTTTATCATTCATTGATTGTTTGATCTAGAAAATTAAAGTTGATTCCTTGATTGGGAAGAAAGATTTTGATGTTTACTGATAGAAAAGTTGATTGTTTGATTGAGAACTGGAAATCAAATATATTGTGTGATCTGGGGACTAGATTAAAAAAAAAGAAATGGTATTTTATTGTTTTCAGCCTTCCTCAGAGTTGTTGGACACATCACCAACATCTCAGCCAGGACCTCCACAGCTTCTGTCACCACATCAACTACAGATTCTACATCAGCTGCAACAGAATCAGGTAAACTTGATCTTACCTCATCCTCATGGCCCTTAGTGATGACTGGTCTTTTATAGGTCTTCATGTAAACCAGTTTACGTGGTTAAATTCTTATCCTAGTTGCTTTCTTCATTTCTTCAAGCACCTGGTAAGTTTACTAGACCTCTGGGTAAATATCTGTCAGAATGTAAGCAAAGATTGTAAGACTTAACTCTGACAGAAATTTAATCATTCTTGAAAATGCAAGTTGTTGTTGAAAGAATTTATCCTGAAATGAAATGAAATAAATCATCGAACCTTCTTCATGGTCTATTGGTTAAGGCCTCTGCTAATGGAGTGGGAGGTCCCTTCAGGGGCTTGTTCTGATGAGGGTGGTTAGTGAACCACCATCTGGTTAATGGTTAACCATTGCTTTTCCACCTGGTGCCTTGCACATTTGGAATTGGGGAATAAATGTGTTTACAATAGAGGTGTCTCATAAGCCTGGGAGGCTGGCCCTTTCAGTAGGGGTGACACTATTATAAACAAGTACTTTACATTGAAAGTACAGAAGTTGCAATGATGTTGCAAAAGTTGTGTTAGACTGCTTTGTTGACCCTTACTTTTGTAATTTCCAGGCTAACCTTGACCCTGCAAGACGACAGTTACTGCAGGATCTGCAACATCAGGTGTATTTACAACAACAACATGCGAAAATGCAGTTGCTCAATCAACAGGTATTTACTAGCATAATTTCTGATTAAACTCTGCTAAAATTTAAATCGAAAATTTTCAAATATACAAATGATGAATATTGTGCAGTGTGATGGCTTTTTAACTAGTACCTATATCTTGAAATGATTGTATTTTGAAACAGTCTAATTAATTTAATATTCATGCAGGTAAACATATTTTTGTTCAGAATGCTTCCTTTAATTTAGATTAGTACCCAGAAGATTTGATGGGCTTTGAATTAATAATCAAATCAGATTTCCAAGTTTCCTTAGAGAAATCAAACCAATACTGAGATGTGTTCTCATAAATTGAAGGGCCAGGGTCAGATGTCAGGGAACAATTCCCAATCACCAGGGATATTCAGTCCCCGGCCCCCAGTTGGATCTCAGTCCCAGCAGCCTTTCACCCAGCTGGGAACCAGTGCCGAAATTCGGGGAAACAACCCCAGCTCTCAGGGACATTTGCCATCAAACATAGATCGCTTCTCACAGTTTCATCCAAGCACAAGTGGTAATTACACAAGTTCACCTTTAAAAGGACCACCATTGCCATCAGGGTTTGACCCTGGACGTTCTCAAGGTCAGCTCCATGGTAACATTCCATACTCATCGACATTGTCTCAGGGTTCTGAAGGTGACACTAATTTATCAAAATCTTTAGACAGTGCACATACTGTGAATGAAAAAGATATAACAGATGTATTGTCGCGCCCAGATCTCGCCTCTTCTATAGCAGAGGACCTTTTAAAACAATTCTCTCAGACTGGTGACCATGCTCAAGGTCAGCTAGGAGAAAGACTCTCACAAAGTGATATAAAATCTAGTCAGAATAAAGCTTCTACAGATACAAGAACTGGTGAAAGTAGTTCTAGTGGTGTAGGAATACATTCCAGTTCATCTCAGGATTTTAATCTAAGTGCACCAAGCATAGAAAAGATGCTAAAATTGGACAGTGAAGTGATAAAATGTGATACTGAATCTGCAAAATATGGGTCTCTTCCAAAACTAAACATCCATATGTCAGGAGAGCAGGTTATACGATCCTGCAAGGGACTTGGTAAGTTAGATATATATATTCTATAGTAAATGGAAAGTTGATCCTACAGGTACAGACAGGGATTTAAACTGCAGCTTGTTACTTGTCAGGCATTATATTCAAGAAGTTAATGAATTATGAAGGGTTTAGAGTTTCTTTCTCACACGTTTTATAATTTATTTACGGATTTTTTAACTGTCACCAGCTTTTCATCATAAAGCATCTGGCATCAGGTCATCATCTGGCTTTTTTTATGCGTTAAGTCTTCCTTTAAACAATTTTGTACTGCACTTGTGTAAAGACATAGTTATGGCTGAAGACCTTTTTGTTATTACTATTAATCTGCCGAGGAGACATATCTATCTGAGGGAGATGTATTGTTTTTGCCCTGTCCATCTGTCTGTCCATCTGTCACACTTTGTTTCCATTCAAAAACTTACAACCTAAAAAATTTCATTTTAATTTTTGTCATTCACAAGGACTTAAGGGACAGTCAGACTGATTGTATGGGAAATTCTCTCAGACAAAGGAATTATGTCTCCCCCCAAAAATGGGGGAGACATATTGTTTTTCCCCTGGTTGTCCGTCCGTCCGTCCGTCTGTCCGTCACAAAATCGTGTACGCTCTGTATCTTCCAAAGCCCTTGAAGGATTTTTATGAAACTTGGGTCAGATGTTCACTTCATCAAGGCGACGTGCAGAACCCACTTTGCGGGTGTGGTGTCTCAAGGTCAAGGTCACACTTGGAGGTTAAGTGTCAAATGCCACAAAATTGTGTCGGCTCTGTATCTTCAAAAGCCCTTGAAGGATTTTTATGAAACTTGGGTCAGATGTTCACCTCATCAAGGCGACGTGCAGAACCCACTGTGCAGGTGTGGTGTCTCAAGGTCAAGGTCACACTTGGAGGTTAAATGTCAAATGCCACAAAATCGTGTCCGCTCTGTATCTTCAAAAGCCCTTGAAGGATTTTTATGAAACTTGGGTCAGATGTTCACCTCATTGGGGGAGACATATTGTTTTTCCCCCAGTTGTCTGTCCGTCCATCTGTCCGTCACAAAATCGTGTCCGCTCTGTATCTACCAAAGCCCTTGAAGGATTTTTATGAAACTTGGGTCAGATGTTCACCTCATCAAGGCGACATGCAGAACCCACTTTGCGGGTGTGGTGTCTCAAGGTCAAGGTCACACTTGGAGGTTAAATGTCAAATTTGACAATCGTCTGATTCAAAACTGTCTGCAGCAACTGGCTGGGGGGAGACATATGTTTTTGTTCAATCAAAAACCATTTCTAGTTTTCCATTGGTCATGTCCAACGGTCTTTCTCTGTGACTTCAGACAAGTCTGCAGTTTTTGTCATTCATAAGCACTTAAGGGACAGTCAGTCTGATGGTATGGGAAATTCTCTCAGACGAAGGGATTTTCCATTGGTCATGCCCGGTGTTTCTCCGTGACTACAGACAAATCTGCAGTTTGTGTGTCAAGTTCAAACATACCAATTCTTACATTAAAAATACATTAAATTGAAGTCCTATTAGGAAGTATTTACTTATGTTAGGAATAAAGATCTGGTTAATTATAATGTATCCAGTACGTTAGACTTACTTCAGTGTAAGACTTTTCAGTGAAATACTTAATATCTAGACTTTATTTGCCTCAAAAATTCCTTTTTACCTAATTCAGAATAGTTAGAACAATAATCTTGTGTATACAGGTAAAACAGGAATAACAACCAGTGTGCTAGGAGATCGTCCCCCTCCACGACCACCAAGTCCCCCAAGACCAGCTCTACCTAAAGATCAGCTCAATCCACCTACACCTAGTGTTTATGTAAGTGTTAAAGCTTTCTTTCCTACTTAGTTTTATGTTAATTTACTTTATTGAAATGTCAGTCTTTGATAAAATGCTGAAGTAAAAACTGAAAGAGGTCTTTGACTTTGTGTTTTGGTTGAATGCCCTCATGCTTCAGTTAGTATACATTCAACCTCTCACAACTACCTGAATCAGTCTTTGGCTCTGTGGTTTAGAGCTTTTGTTTCCTAGCCTGTATGGCCTAAACAGACCAGTTCAGTGACCGGGATTATTCCAAGAGCATTGCATCTTTCTGTTGTGAATTAAGTTCATTAGACTTAATAGACATAGAAAAAACAATTTCAGGTGTAATTGAAATTTATTTTAGTATCTGATGAAATAAACTCTGACTCTGCAGTTTTGAAATCTTGTAAATTGTTAATATTCAATTAAAGTATGAGTTAAAGTCCTTTCTGTAGTCTGAATTGAGCAAAGTCATATTGTCTGAATTGTATCTAAGCATAGTATATATGTTTATCAGTGACAATTTCCCATTTGTAAGTACGCTATACACCTGGCATGTAGAAGAACCATGCGTTTGTCGGGAACTTGTACAATATCTGTACTTTGCACTATCCCCAAACCTTAACTGACTAAAATCTTAGGTAAACATTAGTGATAGAGGCTGCAGGTAGCGATACTAAGTAAAATCAGTTAGAAAAAAAGTTTGAGAGAACTTGTAATTTTCAGCTTGAATTCAAGAAGGATGCATTCTCACCAGAACTACAACAGTATTGTCAATCTCAACCTGTCGTTGTCATCAGGGGAATGGCTGGTGCTCTTAAACTTGGTATGTTGTTTTTGTTATAATCTACTCATATCTATTTCTGCTTCAGCTAAAGTGTTAACTTTTTTTCATCTGAAAAATCAGCTCTGACTGTATCTTTCAGTTCTGAGCAGTACTTGTGGTGAAAGTAGGCATGTGGAAATCTTAATTTCATTTTTGCTGTGCTGAAAAGTTACTGTTATAAAAACATGAAATGGATCAATAAAAGGCTTTTTCCCTTTATATTTATAGTTAAAATGTGAATTTTCAGATTAATTCCTTAGTATTAAAGAAACATGCAGTTCTTAAAGATGAAATAGAATATTATGTTGTATAGAGATTTTGTCTTGAGTATCTTTAAGTTAAAAGTGGAATTATGCTTAAAGATTTTGGCTTGTGTTTCTCTGAGTTAAAAATGGGAATGAGCAAATATATATGTAATTGGATCACGTCATGTTTTATGTTTTACAGATTTAGGATTATTTTCCACAAAGAGTCTCGTAGAAGCAAATGCTGACCATGCAGTGGAGGTTCGGACACAGAAGATGCAGGCTCCAGACGAGAACAGGGACCAGTTTGGAAATAAGGTGTGGCACTGTGACAGTACCAGGAACCATACAACCATTGCCAAATATGCTCAGTACCAGGCAGCTAGCTTCCAGGAGTCTTTACGGGTTAGTGCATATGTCAGCATGTAACATGTTTGTACGGAATAGTCAGCTGGTTTTTATATCAGACAATTTATCTAATTTTATCTTCAGTTATCCAGGTAATACCTGAAATGATTGAATTCTTTCCAGGTTTTGACTTGAATATTTAACAGCAGAGGGTAATCTTAACCTGATACATAAACTGCAGACAAAATAAAAATGCACTTGGGTGATATGCAAAGGTTAGCTTTTTATACCTCCATAGAATTAATGTAGAAAACATAGGAGTCAGCTTGTCAGGCAGGTTGGACCATTATGTAGGTTATTCCAGATGTTAGAAAGAGAATGGGTTGTTATAATAGGCAAAAGGACACCATTCAGAGCAACAGATTGTCTGGATTCAAGGTCACTTTAACAAAAAAACCCAGAAAAACTGATTTCCAACAATAACTTCACTTTGATATGTTGTAATGACAAGAAACTTGGTGTATAAGTAGCTTATATGCATTTGTAACTTGAGATTGTGTTTTGGGTGTCTTTCAAATCAGGGTCACTTTTAATAAAAATAGAAAAATGGTTTCCATTCAGAAATTTCACTTTTGAATTGTAATGCACTGAAACATGACGTTTAAGTAGTTTTTATGCATTTGTTGCTTGAGATTCTGTTTGGGATGCTTTTTATCCTGTGGCAGTGTAGACGCCGGGGGTAACTCTTGTTGAATGTTTAATAATTGTTTAGACATTCCGTAGGAAAGTTATTAGCTGTCTTTATTTTCTTTTTAACTTGAAAAAAGAAAGAAATGGCCTATTTACACAGATCAGTGTTAAAAAGAAGAGTGTGTTGTAGTCTAGTCTGTTTAAGATGTGCATGAAGTAAATCGAGGTTTTATATGATATACTAATTCTTGATAGCATAAAAACAGACTTTGAAAACTAGCATTGTAAGAATGTAGGGAAAGTTTGGTGAACTGTCAAATCCGAAATTATGGCAGAAAGTGTACTTGTTTTTTTTCAGGAAGAGCAAGACAAGGCAAAAGGGATATTTAAAGAGTCAGATAGTGATTCTAACTCATCCATGTCATCTAAGTTGTAAGTAGGACATTGTTTACATTTAATATATATTTCCAGATTGACTTCACAGATCTACCAGTATTTCTCAGTATTGTCAGTCATAGATCTACCAGTATTTCAATATTGTCAGTCTTAGGTCTACCAGTATTTCAGTGTTTTGATAAACAACATGCAGAGACAAGTGCATTGTCAACTGTTACTTTTGGCTTAAAACGTTTTCATAAAAGGCACACTGTTAGAGAACAGTTGAACTTTCACTTCTGCAGATTCTGTGACATACTGTAGACTTAAAATTTTCTTTGAAGTGAAACACTCTTAAACATTTATTTTGTACTGAATAGGTCAAAGAGAACAATGACTCTATTACTTTTGTACAGTTTTAGAAAAGAAAAATCAAAAAACAAAAACAAACTTCCAATATATTTTTGTCATAAATCAATATATTTTGCACTAACAATGTCAAGTGTTTTCTTATTTTGAATATAAGAAATGTCAAAATGTTAGACTGCTTTCTGACATTTGATAAGTTTTGGATTATGTTTACAGAAGAAAGAAGCCTAAAATGATAAAGTTTGGAACAAATGTTGATCTGTCAGACCACAAGAAATGGGAGGTACAGTTGAAGGAGCTGGCAAAGTTACCTGCCTTCTGTCGCCTGGTCTCTGGTAGTAACCTGCTCAGTCATGTAGGCCACACCATCCTTGGCATGAACACAGTCCAGTTATATATGAAAGTTCCAGGATCTAGAACTCCAGGTTTGTTAGTTTCTTCATTTGTAAGTATATAAATCTGTATTAATGTGTAAAAAGGAGTTGAGTAGTTGTTAGTTGAGTAGTTGATATAAGAAAGTTCATGTTATAATTCAGGATTTTTGGCCCCAGATATGCAAGGTGGATTAAGATGTCTGTTTGAAATATTTTCTTCTAAGAGCAGTGATGTTTTTTTTTGTTTATGAGTGCTTGATGAACTTGAATACTGGTAAACATCAGATTAGGCATTCCCAACTTTCATTCATTTTTAATTGGTCCAAATCCTAGGACCATCTTGTATCATGTTTTTTAAAAACCTCAAGTGTGTTTTTAATCATTGAGCTAATTAGATAAAAAAGAAGGATTTTTATTTATTAATAAAAAAATTTCCCCTTAAAGTAATGAAACAGTCCATATTTGAAGCATTTTCAGTTTAAGATTTTGATGGTGAATGTTTACATCATTTAAGGTCACCAGGAGAATAACAGTTTCTGCTCAGTGAACATCAACATAGGTCCAGGGGATACAGAGTGGTTTGGTGTACCAGAACAGTATTGGGGTGTCATACACAACATGTGTGAAAGGTTTGTGTACACACCTGTACAACATGAACATACATTCTGTTAACTGAACTCTACTGAACATTGCTCATTGCAAAATTTTGTTCAAGCATAAAACATCAAATTACATCCCCTTAAATGGTGCACTGATGTAATTTATAGTTTCAAAATAAGGGTAGAAATATTTATTAGTTTAATTTGGCTGTTTCTGATCACAGTTTTTAAGTTTGTGCTAATGCCAGACTACTGTTTTTAGTATGGTTGATCTTTGAAGTGTGTATTTTATAGTATTATAGTTGTGGTAGCTGAATATCTCAGGTTCGATTTTTGTACTTGTATTATAACTGATGATGAAAGTCCTATGTCTTTAAATTGCAAAGATACTCTGCTTATAAGCTTTAAGATTTTTGCATGTATATTTGTTAAGCTTTCTGTTGGTAAAACAATAATTGGCTTTACAAAAGGAAATGAGAATCACAGTTTATTAATGAATTAAATAAAGGACTGGAAACAGATCATTATGTCAGAAAGTTAACTCTCTGAAAGCTACAAAATATTGCAGCTTGTTATATATTGTGTCTTTGTGTACAGGAATGGTGTGGACTACCTGTCTGGGTCATGGTGGCCTGTACTAGAGGACTTGTTTGAAGAAGATGTACCTGTGTACAGATTCATACAGAAACCAGGAGATCTCGTCTGGGTAGGGACAGGATGTGTGCATTGGGTACAGGCAATAGTAAGTGTGCATTTATGATTAAAAGGGTGTGTGAGGTCAAGTGTTAAGAGAATGACTTGTTTGTAAACGACAGTAAAGTGTTATGTTTGATTGGAGGTCCTGCCCCAGTACCAACTTGTACTTATATGTGAGATGGGAGTTTCTTCTGGAAGATAAAGGAATTTGTCATGACTACTTTCCAGGAACAGTGATTTAGTGAAATGCACTCTTACAGAAACTAAAAGACTATGTTTAACCAAAAGGGAAAAGTGATTTTTGTTACTATTGTTAGCTTCACTGTGAGATCTTTTCTTCTTAACCAGCTAAACAGATCAGTTATTTGGTTTGGTACAAAAGGAGGAAAAATTTTCGAACTGAGAAAGAAGATAATAAAAAATTATGATTTCACACTTATATGTTATGTTTTTTTTAGGGCTGGTGTAACAATATTGCCTGGAATGTCGGACCAATGACAGCACGACAGATTCAGTCAGGACTCGAGAGATATGAGTTTAACAAACTACAGAATTATAAATCCATTGTTCCTATGGTCCATCTTGTTTGGAGTATTGCTAAAAACACCAAACCTTCAGACCAAAAGATGTTTGAAATCATCAAGTAAGTACAGATACAATGTTTCAGTTAAGAAGAATTGTTTGCTTGAGAAATTGTAACACTTAAGTTTAGTATACATGTCTTTTATGTATGATATAGTGAAACAGCCTTAGTAGACTCCCTCCCCCCACATCCTGACCCCAACCCCCACAAAAAAAACCAGTTGTACATTTATATATGGTTTTTTGTTGACAAGTTGAAAGTTGAGTGCTGTTAAATGGGTGCTTACAGTATTTTTATTCAAATACATGCAAAATCAGAAATCCATAATACATGCAGGATCAGTTATCCGTTAAATGCTGCTGAGCTCTGATTTATTTTTATGTCGGTACATACATACATATCAGGGCATTCCCCAGGCCGTTTTAGCGCCCCGGCAGCGGGGCGCTTGATTTTCATGATCCAAGTTACCGGGGCGCTTGAATTTCGGCTTGCACGTTGATTTTAGAGGCGGGGCGCTTGAATTTTTAGAGCAGCAAACGACTGCGTATCACTGAAATTGTTTCTTAATATACACAGCAGCCGTCGATCAATAAATCCCGTGTAATGAAAGGATGTATGGATAAACATGTGACTGTTAATAATGGGCTATATTTTGAAGAAGTAATTTAAAGAAATATGTTTTATGATCACGTGGCATTAATTGCTCTTGATTGAAAATCGGTTGTTTGAGCTATTATAAGTTATATAGTCCGACGCTGGGGACAATTTTTCTCGGACAACCGACTGTAAACAGAATTTTTGCCCTGGACAATTCTCATTTTGACAGTCAGAAATATATGTCAACTGTCCAAAAACACAGCCCACTCTAAGAAACAGTCGATTTCTAACGATGTTGAAATTAATTCTGACATTCCATAGGCACCATGTAAATGTAAATATCTCGGATAATCCGTTTGTCACCTGTTTTCGCGACCCCGTCGTATTTTTACTTTTTGTTTAGAGAAAACTGCGTCCTGGAGACACAGCAACCTTACAAAATTTAATTTATTGATTAAGATGAATGGTCAAGATTTGATCATTTGTACCAGTTATTTTTCTTTGTCATTGAGAAAGTTTCTTTTCCTCTTGAAAATTGCTGTCATTCATTGCCTTCAAAAGATGTACACAGTTCAATTTCAACTTATTACTGCTAAAAGTCCATACTGACTATACTAGGCAGTTTCTGTTGAAAGTTTTCATAAGACCATAAAGGTTTCCTTCCTTCTAAATACATATATCTTTATATTTTTTGTTTCTTTTTTTAGCTCACCTGTCACGTAGTGACAGAGTGAGCTTTTCTGATCACCTTTTGTCCGTCGTCCGTCCGTCCGTCCGTCCGTCCGTCCGTCCACAATTAGTTCGTTAACACTCTAGTGGTCACATTTTTGCCTCAATTGTCATGAAACTTGCACGGGATGTTTATCTCATTGATATCTCGGACGAGTTCGAACATGGGTTATCAGGGTTGGAAAACTAGGTCACAGAGCCCAAATATAGAAAAACCTTGTTAACACTCTAGAGGCTACTTTTTCAGTCCAAATATCCTGGAAATTTGTCAGAAAGGTTCTATTGATGATTTCTAGCTCAAGTTCAAATATGGGTAATCTGGGTTCAAAAACTAGGTCACGGAGCCCAAAAATAGAAAAATCTTGTTAACACTCTAGAGGTTACATTTTCAGCCCAAATAATCTGGAATTTTGTCAAAAAGGTTGTTTTGACAATTTCTAGGTCAAGTTCAAATATGGGTCATCTGGGGTCAAAAACTAGGTCACAGAGCCCAAATATGGAAAAACCTTGTTAACACTCTAGAGGTTACATTTTCAGCCCAAATAATCTGGAAATTTGTCAGAAAGGTTGCTTTGACAATTTCTAGGTCAAGTTTAAATATGGGTCATCTGGGGTCAAAAACTAGGTCACGGAGCCCAAATATGGAAAAACCTTGTTAACACTCTAGAGGTTACATTTTCAGCCCAAATAATCTGGAAATTTGTCAGAAAAGTTGCCTTGAGGATTTCTAGATCAAGTTCGAATATGGGTCATCTGGAGTCACAAACTAGGTCACAGAGTCCAAATATGGAAAAACCTTGTTAACATTCTAAAGGTAGCATTTTCAGTCCAAATAACCTGGAAATTTGTCAGAAAGGTTCTATCGATGATTTCTATCTTAGTTTTGAATATAGGTTTTCTGGGGTCAAAAACTAGGTCACAGAGCCCGAAAGTAGAAAAACCTTGTTAATCCTCTAGAGGTTACATTTTTAGTCCAAATGTCCTTGAAATTTGTCAGAAAGATTGTTTCAAAGATTTCTAGCTCAGATTTGGATATGGGTCATCTGGGATCAAAAACTAGGTCACATGGTTCAAATATGTAAAAAACTTTTTAACACTCCAGAGGTTACATTTTCAGTCCAAATATCCTGGAAATTTGTCAGAAAGCATAATTCTATGGTTTCTAGGTCAAATTTGAATATGGGTCATCTGAAGTCAAAACATTTAGGTCACAGAGCCCAAATATTGAAAAACTTTGTACACACTCTAGAGGCTACATTTTCAGTCCAAATGTCCTGGAAATTTGTCAGGAAGGTTGTTTTGATGATTTGTAGCTCAAGTTTGGATATGGGTAATCTGGGGTCAAAAACTAGGTCATAGAGCCCAAATATGGAAAAATCTTGTTAACACTCTAGAGATAACATTTTCAGTACAAATAACCTTGAAATTTGTCAAAGAGATTGTTTCAATAATTTCTAGGTCAAGTTTGAATATGGGCCATCTGGGGCCAAATAACCAGGTCCATAGCAACTTTGTTTAAAGCAGTCATACTCAGGTGAGCGATACAGGGCCATCATGGCCCTCTTGTTTTAAATATGATGACAGAAAAAAAACTATTTATTTATAATTCTCACTCAAAAACTGATTTTGGGACAACTCTGTTTTGCCATGGTCAGTTGTCCCAAACTCATACTCAGAAAAATTTGTAGACCCTTTGATTATATTGTTATGCACCTATTTATGATTATTTATTAAAGATGTTGAAAGATATTAAAAATATGTTAATACTGAACACCTTTTGTTTGTTTAAACTCCCATTAAACTTACCCAAAAATGATTCATTTCATTGTAAGGATTAAAAAAATTTCGACACGTGGGATTAGCCCCTCCCGCACCCACCCCTTCACAGTTGCGCTTGGAAAATTCTCTGGGGAAGGCCCTGCATATATATATATATATATATATATATATATATATATATATATATATATATATATATATATATGTGTGTGTGTAACAAAAACTTTAACTTCAACCTATTTATCTAATAATAATAATAAGCAAAATAAAAAAGTAAGATGATGATAGTGTTGAATAAAATAACATGAGGCTATGAATTTTACAGGGCTACATTGATGAATTCAATACGTCAGGTACAGTTAACCATAGATTTTGTTGAAGCTATGGGTCATGAGATCAAGTGGCATGGCCGAGTGGAAGGGGAAGCAGCTCACTACTGTAATGTTTGTGAGGTAAGTGTAAACTCTTCTGGAGTTCTGTTTTTATACCCTCTAAACGATGTTTGCGGGGGTATATAGAAGTCACCCGGTGGTTGGTCGGGCGGTCGGTCAGGTGGTCTTTTGCAATTTCCTTGTCCGGAGCATAACTTGAAAACAAATGGTTTGAATTCAATGCAACTTCATACAATGGTCAAGCACAATGAGAGGAAGTGCAGTGTTCAAGAATCATAACTCATCTTCACTGTTTGCAGAGTTATTGCTCTTTGTTGGTTTTCCTTGTCTGGAGCATAACTTGAAAAGTAATGGTTGCAATTCAATGCAACTTCATACAATGGTCTAGCACAATGACAGGAAGTGCATTGTACAAGAGCCATAACTCCGTCTGCAGTATTTGCAGAGTTATTGCCCTTTGTTGGTTTTCTTTGTCCGGAGCCTAACTTGAAAACTACTGGTTGGAATTCAATGCAACTTCATACAATGGTCAACCACAGTGAAAGGAAATGCAATGTACAAGAACCACAACTATCTTTTATTGCCCACAACCATAACTCTATTTCAATTCTTTTACAAAGTATTCTGTTACTAATAACTTCCTCAGTTCTGAAGCAGTCTTGCAGGGGTATTAATCCCATTTGGTGATAGCTCTAGTTCAACTAACTTAAAGACCTACCTGATATTTTATAGTGTTAACATGTCACTGACCTTAAATCACTTTTTAGCAAGGCCAACAAAATGGACTACTTGGTCAGAGCCATCTGTTAGGTCTTAAACCCACAGAAAACTAGGATGCTCTTTGCTCTTTTTACTTCAGCTCTAAGTACTGACAGCATATTTTGACCCCTTAAACAAATACTTGATCAGAGGTGCAGCAAGAGAACAAAAAAAATAAATCGATGGCAAAAAAAGAAATAGCCTGGACAATTTCTGCAAGTTACTCTTTTGCTGGTTTGTCTCGCATGAAGAAATGTTTTTCTATGTACATTGATTTAGTAAAACATTTATATTGACAGAAAAACGTGACAATTCCTTCACTATATACTGCTGTTTGTATACATTTACACATTTATCTAGAAGTCAAGAATTGTTTCAGATTTCTTGAAGTATGAAGTCAAATAAAAGGACATGTTTGGTAAGTTTACTTTGATTTGGAGGTAGACTGAAGTTTCATTTTTCTGTTGTTATAGGTTGAGGTGTTTGACATTCTGTTTGTGAAAGAACAGGACAATAAGTTTGTTGTACACTGCCAAGACTGTGCAAAGAAAATCCATCCACGTCTGGAAGGTTTTGTAGTACTAAATCAGTACAGACTGGAAGATCTCATCAACATATATGACAACTATACTCTCAGGACACCGGTTAGTTATGTTGTGTTTCTTCATTCTTAGTATTTACCACTCTGTCGTACATAATCTGAAATTTTCTTTTAAGAAATAAACCAGCAAACAAACTTGTAATAAAACAAGAAAATAAACTTGATGGTCTCAAAATGGCCTCTGTACTCCAGCTTCATGTATATGTAAACTTTATAAACTACATAGGGGTCTAAAACTTCAGTTTTCAAGCTTCATGAATATGTAAGATTTATAAACTACATGGGGAACTAAAACTTCTGTTTTCAAACAGGTTCATGAATATGTAAGCTTTATAAACTACATAGGGAACTAAAACTTCTGTTTTCAAACAGGTTCATGAATCTGTAAACTTTATAAACTACATAGGGATCTAAAACTTCTGTTTTCAAGCTTCATGAATCTGTAAACTTTATTAACTACATGGGGAACTAAAACTTCTGTTTTCAAGCTTCATGAATCTGTAAACTTTATAAACTACATAGGGAACTAAAACTTCTGTTTTCAAGCTTCATGAATCTGTAAGCTTTATAAACCACATAGGGAACTAAAACTTCTGTTTTCAAACAGGTTCATGAATCTGTAAACTTTAAAAACCACATAGGGAACTAAAACTTCTGTTTTCAAGCTTCATGAATCTGTAAGCTTTATAAACTACATAGGGAACTAAAACTTCTGTTTTCAAGCTTCATGAATATGTAAACTTTATAAACTACATAGGGAACTAAAACTTCTGTTTTCAAACAGGTTCATGAATATTTGTGCTTAAGCTTTACAAATTAAATATGGAACAGTGTATTAAGAAGTTTTATATGCTTCAGTTTTTTTTTGCACTTACTTACCTTTATTCTTTTGTATTTTCAGCCACTAGCAATGTCATGATGTCACTCATTCAATGATGACAGAGGTCATGTAACCATATTTATGCCATAGCATCGAAACATCTTCAAAAAAGCATGTCCGCCATCAAGAGATTATACTGTTGTACACAAACTTACATATATATATTTATTCAGTGTTTAAACGGATATTTATATAACACCCTATACATCTGTGTCATATACTCATAAGAAATCATGAAATAAAGCACCTGTGATGGACAGACATTTTTATAAGTTATTTCAGGATTTTAGGATTTAAACCTTTTAACCTTTTTCATACACTAGCAGTATTTAATCAGTGGTACATAATGAGTTCATATCATGTGTGAAAGACTTGCTGTAGATTTTAAATCACTGTGGTTAAGCTGAATATTTTACACAACATAAGTAAGAGTATTTTAAGTACATTATGAAATTAGAAGTATTTACCAGTATTATTACAATGTGTGTAAATTCATGTTGTCTTAGGTAAGAATTTCTCTGTAGTTGTCAGTCAGGTTAATGTCATTTTGATATAAGGGAAAGAACTACTTTTCAAAGAGGTGAAATTAATGTTACAGTTGCCTCCCTTAGTCCAAATTTACGTCGGTAAAAATTTAAATGTAGAACAGTTACATGAGACCTTAGTCGTGTCAGAAGTGGGAAGCATGAAATATGTGTGAAAACTTTATTTATTTGCTGGGCTTTCCAAAATTAAGATGTAATGCACTTCATTCATTTTAAAATTGTTGAATGAACACATTTGTACTGAATGGTTTGAGACAATGTAGTCAGTAAAAGTTAGTTTGTATCTGTGTACATGGAAAGTTTCAAAGATGGCAAATGTTTAGAAGATACCAGTTTTTATGTCAGAGTAGATTAAATACTACTTAGATAAAGAGATTATTTCAATGTTTTACATAAATCAGGCCAAAACTCATGATCAGGAGTTCCATCAGGGAGTTAATGTATTATACCATCATATCATAGAGCTCAAAGACCATATACCTTGGCTCATTATGCCTTCTTTAAGTGTTAAAGTGAATAAATAGGTGGACAGGTAATCAGTGCTTGAGAACTTACACTCATGTCCATGTCCATTAGTACCATGAGGTTAGAGTAATTGTGTCATTTGTAAATTGTACAAAATCTAGCATAATGGTTGGTGTTAAGAGTATAAAAGAGAAGAATACTTTATTTTCAGTACATTATAACAAACATCTGTTGTCAGAAAATGATAATTAGTTGAATATGTGTAGAAATCTTATTAACAAGAGACAAGGGAGTTACCATGGGTAGTGTTGGCTGCCATGGACCCCTTATTATCTCTCTGCTGATAGGTAACTTTGTAACTCCAACACTATTGATTTACTAGAAATTTCAGTAAAAGATACATAACATTCTATGGAGTTGCTCTATACAAGGTCCATACCTTTAGTTTCCATTTCTTTAACTTCCCTACTGCCATAATTCCAACGGCAGCATATCTTCAGTGGGGAGATAGCCATGTCTGACATGGCTCTTGTTTACATCTATTTCTACTTATGGTAGATGTTTTTCTGTTTTTAAACAGTTTTCTCTTAGAGGCCCTATCTATAGTATCTTCAAATGCTTTTTTCAGTGATGAATCAGTTTTTTCTTTATGTAAATACAATTTAGAGTAACAGTGGACATTTTTAGAAGCTGCTGTGTCGATAGTGGTACTATGTCAAAGCATATAGAACAGACTGGGTTAGTAAGTGCATGTGTACAACAAAGTTAAAATTCTTAGGAATGTTTTTGATGAAGTAGAAACATGCCTGTGTGTGAAATCTTCATAAGCATTCTAAGAGTTTTTGTACATTGTTTATATGGATTTTTACTTTAGAATTTGTTAGTTTGCAAACTTGCAGTTGTTAAAATGATCTGTTTTGCCAGACATAGAGCTTTGATGTATTTTCTGACATTTATTCACTAGAAATGAGGGATGTATTGCAGGGTAGTGTTGAGATTTGTCACTATGGTAAACTCAAAGTTTTCTTTCAGTACCTAGCCACGTACTGGTTTTTGTATGCAGGTTCAGTATAGTAGAGTGAAAATGTTGTTCCCCCATTCTCAGTTTGATAATGATTGTTCCTTTGGACACTTAGTCATCATCTCTCTAAAGTGAAAGGTTACCCTGTACTCATTTTGTTTGTGCAGTTAGATGTGGCCATGTGATATTTAACGGCATTCATGGGTCTGTTAATGAGTTGGGAGTTTCATCTACATACAGAAGAACCTCAGGGATGTGATATGCGCTCCTTCCCCTTCTTTGTAGGCTTTTCTCAGTATTTTTGGAAAGAGGTCATGACAGTAAGAAACGTGTTGAGATACCAATATACAGAAAGTACAAAACTAATGTTGTATCCTTGTTGCATAATGTATTGTTGTTAGAAATTCTTCTTATTAACAGCTTCCCTTATGGAAATGTCTGTGCTGCCTGAATTCAAGCTTGACTAATTGAAATTATAATAGTTGTACATATATATTTTTTTCTATTATTTTTTTTTAAAAAGGAAAAATAGTTGAACTGTGTGAACATGCCTGCACATATAAGGATGTTTTTATTACATACAATAAGGCTTGTCAATGTAGATGTACATTTTCATATATCTCAGTCATTGTCTTTTCATTTGTAGACATTTTGAATATATTTTGAAATTTATAGAGTGATGAATATTTACTATTAATGTATCAAGACATTGTGTTGAAAACATCTGTATATATTTCACCGTTATTTATAATGCACTTTCTATATTAACTGAACTGTATAGCACGGACATGGAGTATAGGACAATCAGTGTCATTTTGTCAAGAACAGGTTAAAGCTTATCGGTGTTATAAAACTTGCAGACAGTGGCAACAATATTGAGTTAACTTCTTCAAGGTTGTTGTTGATGATAACTTTTGATAGTAGGAATTTACATAGCTTGATGTAAAATGACTTGTGTACCTTAAAAGTAATCAGGGCCTACTATTTCCTTCAGTTTACTGAAATATTTAAATGGTTGCATCCATTATTCATTTTAGATCAAACCATATGTTGCCACAAAGGTATTTAAAGTAAAGCATTCAAAAATGCTAAATGTAGACCATACCAAGGAAGCAAAGG
The DNA here is from genome assembly GCA_012932295.1 of Cyclina sinensis. Lineage (NCBI taxonomy): Eukaryota > Metazoa > Mollusca > Bivalvia > Venerida > Veneridae > Cyclina > Cyclina sinensis. The sequence continues at coordinate 4,669,492 of JAAONU010000007.1, read as the reverse complement.
GTAACCCAGATCTAAGCATGAAGGTACAACATATATTTGCTTGGGTATATCTGGACCTCAAGTTGTATGTTGACACACCAAGTCATGTCTTGAATGCAAAGTGTAAGGAATGTAATGTTTAGAGAATTAAATTAATTTGACTAATGTACACATTCTGAAGTAAAAAGTTTTGCTATACTGTAATTGTTTTTCAATGAACTTGACCAATACCAAGATGTCAAATTTTGGTCAGTGGTTTTCTGTATTTATTTATTATTATTATTTTTCATTTGTATGAAAAGTGAAGACAAGGCTGATGATGTGTAAACAAGTCGTTCATCAGATCTTATATTCTATTAAATTCACCACCACAAGTAGTCATCAGTGTCATCAGCATTGCAACAAAATCATCTGCTTTCAGTTGCCAAAAAGATCTCACTGTCATATTTTATATTTTGTTACATGTTAGTTAGAATCCCTGTCAATGTAAGGTAGCTTCTGCATACTCTTGGTATCATGAAATATAGATTTGTGCTGTACAAATTATGAATGAATGTTTAACAGTTGTGTTACAAACTTGCCCTACTTCTGTAAATATTCTGTATTTAATCATTGTCTTTAGAATTAAGAAAGTATCAGAAATGTTTTTATGTTCAGTTTTAACATATATATATTTGTGGTAATTTTGAATTTTAAATGCAATTACACAATAGTAATGTATTTATTGCAAAGGGACACAGAAACACAGGTTTTCTTCTTGTATATTGTTGGAATTTTGTTTTCTTTCAAAAGTTACTTGGATTAATAAAACTAAAATAAATTTGATAACTGTTAGTAAAATTTTAATATTAAGAAAACATTATGATTGTGTCATTGGAAATCTGGAGTCTGAATGAACTCCTTTCAGTTTATATATAATATTACAATAGTTAGAAAATATCTTGACCAAAAGGCAAGGTTTTAGTTAAAGGTAAAATGGAAGTCACTGAATCTAGTTATAGACATGTTAAAAAATAGTTGTATATTAATGGAGTGAGTATATAAGTACATGTTTGTGTACATTAAATTTAAGTATTTGACATTTTAACTACTGTCCTAAATAATTAAATCTTTTGACAGATATTTTAACTACAGTCCAAAATAATAAACTTCTCCTGCCTTACATTCAAACATGTTTCATAAGCATGTGAGCTGGTCATTATTAGCACTTCTATTCAAGACATGCCTACATCAAGGGGAGACATCATCTAGATGGGTAATAGTTTAAGGATCAGAATACCTCCTGGTCAGTAGTTGAAATTCAAAAAATCTGTACGGGTGATTTGGCTTGTTTTTTTTTATTCTGATTTTGCTTTTCTTATCCTATTTATTGCTTTCTAATTTACATGCACTTACATTTTAACTCAAGGATAACTTAATCTTTGTTCTATTTTTTTGAAGCTTTTTATTTACTTGTGTACTATTGTTTTGGACTGTGATTGCATTTCAAGTTTTCAACTACTGATCAGGGATGAACTTAATCTGGTAGGGATAAAAACAGAGTAACAGATAGAAACTGTAGGAACAAAATCAGATGACATATATCAGTATGTTTGTGGAAGTTAAAAAATTGTTAAAACTATTACCTGTCAAACAAGAAAAGGAAAAAATGAAGTTGATAATATTTGTAATTGTTTTGATATGTTGTTTTTTCTTATTTGTTTAAATTTGTTATATAAGATTTGTCCTCGGGGGGAGGGAGGGGAGGGGTATGTAAGATATTTTTTGAACTTCATAAACAGGCATAAAGCAAGGAAAAAAAGTTTTATCTTTTCCTTTAATTGGCTTATGAAAAAAATATACCACTGTAAACATTAGAATTAAAGATACCAATTAACTGATAATGTTGTTACATTAGGATTGAGCCAATTCAGTGGAAATCTAGATTTGACTTAAGATTGTTTTGTAAGTCAAGGGAATGCACTGTGTACAGAAATCAGATATAACTGTGGACATTTTGATAGTAAATGAGCTCTGTTGTGTAGATATATGCTTCCTTTGAAGAATAAAAGTTATATTTTTAATGATCATTAATGCATTTTTCTGTTTGTTTTGAATAAAAATATTTGATCTGGGAGTAAAAAATGTGCTAGTGAGTTATTTGAATGCTATTATGTAAATATTTCATCCTACATTTTGCATGTTTTTCATAAGCCAGTCTCTTTATATGTAGTTCTCATTCCTAACTATTCATGGGAAAATGTTGTTTTCTTCATTTATGTAACTAAAATAGTATGGAAATGTTTTCTCTGTTTACCCATGGCTTAAGTGGAATACATGGATTGTAGTGTATTTTCTATTAAAACAATAAAAAATGATCTTTTGTCTTTCCTTCCTTATCTACTGTGAAACTTTACTTAGAGTCATCTTCTACTAGATTTATATCATGTAAATAAACTAATGTACTCTTTATGTCTGACTTAAACTATGACTTCAGAATGAAACCTGAGTTATGATAACAGTGCCCTTCATGCCATGACTTCAGAATGTAACCTGAGTTATGATAACAGTACCCTTCATGCCATGACTTAAGAATGTAACCTGAGTTATGATAACATTGCCCTTCATGCCATGACTTCAGAATGTAACCTGAGTTATGATAACATTGCCCTTCATGCCATGACTTCAGAATGTAACCTGAGTTATGATAACAGTGCCCTTCATGCCATGACTTCAGAATGTAACCTGAGTTATGATAACAGTGCCCTTCATGCCATGACTTCAGAATGTAACGAGTTATGATAACAGTGCCCTTCATGCCATCACTTCAGAATGTAACCTGAGTTATGATAACAGTGCCCTTCATGCCATGACTTAAGAATGTAACCTGAGTTATGATAACAGTGCCCTTCATGCCATGACTTCAGAATGTAACCTGAGTTATGATAACAGTGCCCTTCATGCCATGACTTCAGAATGTAACCTGAGTTATGATAACAGTGCCCTTCATGCCATGACTTCAGAATGTAACCTGAGTTATGATAACAGTGCCCTTCATGCCATGACTTCAGAATGTAACGAGTTATGATAACAGTGCCCTTCATGCCATGACTTCAGAATGTAACCGGAGTTATGATAACAGTGCCCTTCATGCCATGACTTCAGAATGTAACCGGAGTTATGATAACACTGCCCTTCATGCCATGACTTCAGAATGTAACCGGAGTTATGATAACAGTGCCCTTCATGCCATGACTTCAGAATGTAACCGGAGTTATGATAACAGTGCCCTTCATGCCATGACTTCAGAATGTAACCAGAGTTATGATAACAGTGCCCTTCATGCCATGACTTCAGAATGTAACCTGAGTTATGATAACAGTGCCCTTCATGCCATGACTTCAGAATGTAACCTGAGTTATGATAACAGTGCCCTTTAAGCTTTTTATGGATTATTTGTTCAAAAATATTTGGGTCTATATTCAGGACTGTCGATTGATCAAGTGCACATACATGAAAGGCCAAGGTCAGAACAAATGAATATTCCTCCAATGTTCAGGTGCAGTAATAAAACCTGAATCATTTGCACATTTGATGAATATATGCTATTCAAAATTTGATAAGGATTATATATTGTACTGGTGATGTAATTCTAATTTGATGTGATTGAAAGTGAAAAAAAAGCATCAGTTTGAATGATTATGCATTAAAGTAACAATGAAAAGACAAATAAAAAGTAACTTGAAACAGCAACTTGAAATTAAAGATTTTGGAATGTACAATATCTGAAACTCTAGAAAATTTTTATAAGAAAAAAGTTCCAGTATGGAGTACTATGCCCACTGGCATTCATTACAGCTTGACGGCACCTTCCCATACTTCTGATGATCGTGCGGATCTGGTCTTGGATGCCCATTGTGGTGTGTGAGTTTGGGGGGGGGATGTAGCTACCATTCTTTGAAGCTCTGGAACAGTAGTGGGTAGGGATTGGCGAGCGGAAATCGCAAACTGGAGCTCAGATTTAGGTTTATGGATCAGATTGGCCTGTCCATTCTTTCAAATGCAGCTGCCTGTAGGTACTTGTTGATGATGTTTGTCCCATGTGCGCAGGCATTATCGTAACCAGGTACGGATTAAGTAAAATTATCGCATTTTTAAATGATTGTTGACATAAACAATATGCTTCACATAATTAACCTGCTATTAAGGTTGACAAAATGATCATTATCAAATTCTTAATGATTCACATATTGTTTGACTTGCAATATTTCAGTCATACTTAACGTAAATGCTTGAATAGGTAGGTCATTCCCACCATAAAAGGTAAAGTGAGCATGAAGATCTGTCTTGTTAACTACTTATTTACTGCACCTAGGTCCTTTGCAAAGAGGTAATATCATTTCAATACTATGACATATCATTACATTATCTAAAGCACCGATGGTTGGATAACACATATAGGAAGGAGGTTTAAACTTAGAAGTAAGACATTTTCAGTTTTTTATTTATTGAGAACAGACAACAAGCTTTTACAATTTAACGTTAATCTATAACTACAATTAATGTACATTGAAAGACATTAGTTCAAGATTTCATTTTCATACCTGTTGCCTTGAAATTTCCATTGTGCTGCTCATTACAGAGATTTGTTAAACATCGGTATTAGTATTAACGGAACATGAACATTAAGAATTCAAAATCATAATTATCCTATTACATATGCCAAATAATGATCAAAAAGTCATGTATATCAATGTATAATATAGGTATAATGACGTTCCTTTGAACACAAAGCAAAACATTTGTATCGGCTGAAAGTTTAGTTCTTTCCAGTACCTGCCATTATTTGACAACTTTATAGTAAAATATATTCGTAAATGTACTGGTAGTGAAATTGATATAATTCCTAACCTACCCTACTGAGTGTATAATTTATTAATCTTTCTGAAAAATAAAGCTTTAAACTTCATTAAACCTCATTGTTGTGAATATAAGACAAAGACTACTTTCTGAACACTGGTTGAAAAAAAAGAGATAAAATTGATACAATAACAAAGTAATCAATTACATGAGCTTCTATGATAAGATAATCATGTGATACACATACCAAGTTTATAGAATTAGTCAGGTATTTAAGATAAGTTAATTATCAATTACATGCAAAAAATCTGTTAAAGTTCATACAACTATCAAATACATGAATGAATACTTAAAGTTCATACAACTAGCAAATACATGAACAAAAACTTAAAGTTCATACAACTATCAATTACATGAATGCATACTAAAATTTCATATAACTATCAAATAAATGAACGAACACTTAAAGTTCATACAACTATCAAATACATGAACGAACACTTAAAGTTCATACAACTATCAAATACATGAACGAACACTTAAAGTTCATACAACTATCAAATACATGAACGAACACTTAAAGTTCATACAACTATCAAAAACATGAATGCATACTAAAATTTCATACAACTATCAAATACATGAACGCATACTAAAAGCTCATACAACTATCAAATACATGAATGAACATTTAAAGTTCATACAAATATCAAATACATAAATGAACACTTAAAGTTCATACAACTATCAAATATATGAACAAATACTAAAAGTTCATACAAATACATGAACGAATACAAAAAGTTCATACAACTATGAAAAACCCGAACGAATACCAAAAACTCAACAACTGTCAAATACATGAACAAATACTAAATACTCAAAGTTCATACAACTATCAAATACAAGAATGAAAACAAAAGTTTTACTATTATCAAATACATAAATGAATACTTAAAGTTCACACAACTATCAAATACACGAACGAATACGAAAAGTTCATACGATAAGTCACCAAAGAATCCGCTTTCACTGAGATAAGCTGTACATTGATAAAGAATAAAATATTTAAATGTAGAAAATACTACTATACTAGTATATCAACTTCTTTTATCCAGTATTGATCGGCACATTTTTTAGAAAGAGCTACACTGCATATTACTGCCTTCTCCTCATGTAGGCTCTCTCAAAAATATTCTTACAAATGAAATTCTACATTGTGCCCATTTAAGCAAAAAGTAATATATATATACTGACGGAAAAATATAACTGTGCACACTAAAATACTTAATATCTTTTATTAGGTATAAAATTATTTTAGCAGATTTCTTTTGTGTAATTCACAAGGTAATCTTGTTTCAATAATACTGCTTTTCGCGAGTTGCACGTGCAAAATTTATAGCCCGTAACGGTCTCGCTTTTTACGTGTTTCTTTATGTTAACATCCTCGTACATGCTGTTTCGAGTTATTTTAACCGTCAAATTATAGTGAGCTACTCAGCAGTTCAGAAAAACACCTTAATTTGGATTTTAAGTCTTTGAAGACAATGCCACGCATCTCAGAAAATGATCGCCTACGTGCCGTCGGTATGCTCCAAGCAGGCATTGCTCAAAATGCGGTTGCGCAGCGTTTTGGTGTTCACCGAAACACCATATCAGCACTTTGGCGACGATTTCAGCAACGTGGCAACGTCCGTGATCTACCACGTCCAGGGCGTCCACGTGTGACGTCAATCCGTCAAGACAATTATATCCGGCTTACACACCTACGGAATCGATTTCAACCGGCCACATTAACAGCACGAACAATTCCTGGCTTGAGACCTATCAGTAGACGAACTGTTAGAAACCGATTAAGAGAGCACAGCATTACTCCACGACGTCCTGCGATACGTCCTACTCTTCTCTTACGTCATCGACAACGTCGACGTCAGTGGTGCAGACAGTATCTAAGGCTTCCAAGAGCATATTGGAATAATGTTCTGTTTACTGACGAGTCGCGGTTTCACTTAGAAAGTTCGGACGGACGAGTTCGTGTATACAGGCGTCGCGGAGAACGTTACTTGGATCCCTGTGTTTTTCAACGTCAACGTTTTGGTGGTGGTGGGTCGATAATGGTTTGGGGAGGTATCTCATCTCAAGGCAGGACCCAGCTTGTAATTGTCCGTGGCAATTTAACGGGTGTTCGTTACAGAGATGAGATTGTCATACCCCACGTGCTGCCATTTCTTCAACGTCAAGGGCGTAACATGACGTTTCAACAAGACAACGCTCGGCCACATGTAGCACGTGTAGTTACCGGGTTTCTGGCTCAGCAAAACGTGAGTGTCTTACCCTGGCCCGCTGTTTCACCAGATCTTTCACCAATTGAGCACGTTTGGGATGAGATGAAGAGACGCCTCCGTCAAAGACGTAACCAACCTCTCACGCTGGACCAACTAGCGCAGACATTGGTCAACATCTGGAACACCATTCCACAGGCAGTTATCGCCAAATTAGTTGCCTCTATGCCTCGTCGCTGCCGTGCTTGCTTGAACGCCAATGGAGGCCACACACGATACTGACCTTGTGAAATCAGATTTCATACCTGTCAACATTTGCGCCTTGTTACTGTAAAAATTGTTTTACATCATGAAGTGTTTGTATTGATTGTTAGAAATAAAACGTTGATTGGCTAATTTGCAAAGTTTTATGTTACTATTCCTAATATTAAAAAAAATTCTATACCTTGAAGTATGCACAGTTATATTTTTCCGTTAGTATATATATATATATATATATATATATATATATATATATATATATATTGTTACGGTCCGGCTATGGTTCCAGGACCCTTTAATCTCCCTTAAACTTGGTAACGTGCGCAAGACTTGGAAACAAAAAGTAGGCTGGACTCTAAGGACGATAATGTCTTCACGAACAACGAAATGATCACACTTATAGCAATATTCTATTTTCAATAGAAATTGTTAAGGTTAAAAGGACTCCGATAATACTTGTTCAAACAGCTGTTAAAGCCCATAGACCTATTTAGCTACAATTTCACTATTTTAATATCTGTCAATAGTGGACTACATTGTAACTCTGCAATATGGCAATGTCACGGTACTTCACTGTAATTTGTTATCATTCCTTTCTTCTGGAGGGACGCCAGTATAAGAGAAAACTTTAGTCACAAACAAGAAAGACCGTTCACAGTTCACTTATTGTAATAAGTCCTAGAAACTGTTATTAAATTCCAAAGTACATAAAAAATAACAAGTTTGCAAATGACATCAACAAATATGCAAGACAATTCAGCCATAAATATTCTATGAGCATCGCATAATAAACCGCTACTACCGATTGAAATTCCTCATCTGTATTTAAAATGCAAACGTAAGTTCAAAGTGTGGTCGAGTCAGTGACCGTATTAAAATGAAATAAAAAACAAAGTCCTATCAAATATTCCTTGATAATATTTGATTAAATCTAAAATAATACTCTAGAGTTTATGTTTAAGTTTTGCCTTAGGAATAAATAAATTAGCCGTTTAGATGAAAACGTCAATAAATGTGTTCTAACCGAAAGTTAAATGAAACCTGACTGAAGTTGATCGTTTTCTGACCTATTTATACTAAATCTACACACAATCTGAAAGTATATCATTATATATATGAATAGTTCTACATGAACACTGGCATCTACACGCTCCTTTCACGTAGTGTTTCCTCTAGATTTTCACAGACCATATTCAACTCACAATCTTTTAGAGTACGTAAAACACTTTCCGTTTTAACTGATGGCGTAGCTTCTCTCCACTTTGTCATTAACTGGTATATAGTTTCGTCACATTTCTTATCAGATTCGTGGTGAACATTATCTATGACAACATCAATACTCCTCGCAAACTGTCCATTCGTTTGTGCTGAAAGAATAAAAGACTGCCTAAAGTGTTACAGCTACAGCAAATAGAATAAGCACAGTATTCAATCTCTGCCTGTCGGTTCAAACACGTATCAACCCAATAATATTTTGGAAATGGCAAGTGTTTCATTCATGAACTTTATCAATGACAGATCTGCATAGCAATTGGTATATGTAATTTGTTAAATTTAACAGAAGAGGTTGGGTCTGTTGCTGTTAAAAGGTATTTTTATTATTTTAATGTAGTGTTCCTTCTCTCTTCTTTAAAATGTTGAAACGGGATGATGTTCTTATAAGCCTTTTGACAATCACATTTCTCGATGGTATTTTCAGTCTTTGTCAATAAATTCTATATAAATTCTATCAAAGTTCTATAAAATATGCATGCTTCTTTTTTTTAAATCGTTTGTTCAATTTATCATTACTTTTTTTTCGTTATTTTGAAATGAGCGTATACTTTAGAAAATTACGTACAAGTCACAGTCAAAAACCTCTCGGGGATTTTGTCAGCATGTTTTTGGTTTGAACACCAAACTCCCAAACTTCGTTCCTAAATGCTATAATGCACAATGCTAAACATCAATTGGTGTGACGGTTGTAAAGTACTGTCTATCTATATGCTGTGACTGTAACTCCTGACTATAAAATGTGTGTTCAAGCTTGAGTATGCTTACCTACGAGTTTCCGAAAGAAATAGAGAAAGTCAGTCCATTTCAAATTTTTGCTGAGAAAAAACATTATATCCATCCAGGCTGAAAAGAAGAAAAAAAAAAACAACAACTGTATGATTTTTTAATAAACTGAATAGTGCAAACCGCGTGAACTTCAATTTACCTGGAAACTTGACGACCATGTCTTTTGTTATCCTTATGCCTTACAAATCATAGCAGTCGTACACACAGTTGTGAAAAAAGAACGGTTTAATTAATAAAGCTTTATTTAATTAATCATTACCTGCATTTTCATTACATTGCTGAGGTTTGTTTAATATGTTTATACTAGGGTCACGAGAAGGAAAGGAGTTTTTATCTGGTTGTGGAAGCTCTGCAGATATTTTGCTGTAAGGTTCCCGTGAAACACGTGTGATTTCACGTTGTTGTTGTTGGTCCCCAGTTACGATGCCATAAGGTTCACATGAAGCATGCGTGATTTGATTAGGCTGTTGAGCTAATTTTAGAAATAAGACATCGGATATAGAATAGACAAAACATTTGTAACCGATTTTTAGACATTTTAAACTTGTGCGTCAGTGAATTCGATTCCGGTTGAAATCAGTTGTAAGATAATTATTTAGGGTGTTTTTCTGATTGGTTACTTTTTTTGCATATTACCATGTTTAATTATATCTTATAGTCCGTGTCTACATCACTTTTCCAAACAAGTGCCACTGTGTGTAATCATTATTGGTTTCTTTTTGTTCCTGACATTTCCCTGCGGGAAACAAAATTCAGGATTTAGTAAAAACCCCAAAGTCATGTGCAATCTGATCATTACATAAATGCTAAATTTTCAAAACAAATATCATAATTTCATTAATATTTTTGCTTATTTTATAATCCATCTGCATTTGCTGTATTCTTTTAAGAGTAAAATGTAGTTTAGTTCGGTTTTGTCAAATATGTTGAAAGCCCTTCACTGAGCTATGATTGTATTTATAGAAATATTATCATGCTAAAGCCATCAGTTTGCAATGATGTTAGATTCAGATAACTTTTTATCTGTTGTTCGGACTTTTTAAACATTTCTGACTCAAGAATCAAGTCTTAAATTACGATACAGGTAAAACTACAGAAAACTGTAATATGCTACATCAAAAGTAAAAAATAAATTGCATTAATGCAACAGTCTTTTAATAAAAACTTTATTACTGAAACATATAGATGATCAATTATAAGCTTTGAAGAAAATCGTGTAATTGTGTATTTACCTGGTTGTGTCTGTGTGCTTTTATTAAAACCCAAAGAAGGTACTTCAGAACTGTGTACACATCTGTTCATTGTGTCTCCTTTGTCTGTTTCACCCTGTACATATAACTATATTTCAAAATGTCATTTCAACATGTCAAAAATAATCTTTAACAGTATAAGTATAATTAAGATGTTCGTTTGTTATTTCTAAAGCTTTTTTACAATAATATCAATTTTACAGACATCATAAAGATGGAGCGTTTCTATCAGACAAGAATGTAAATACGTAAAGGACAGCCTGATTGTTGCTTTGTGTGAATTGTGGACATAACTCGTGCCACAATCCTTTTCAGGATCTTAGATAAGTTTTCTTGAAGAAAGATTTCTCCGCTTGTAAGCTATCAATTCGTAGTTGATATTACCTTATATTTTCTTCTTGTTATATTTTTATCACTCTGACGGTTGTCGATCTGGTCTTCGTTTCTGTTTGGCGCATCCCGATTGTTTCTTGGCGGAACAGGAGAAGCATCGGTAGATAAATCATTGTTTTCAGACTGTTCAGTACCAAATGTCGTCATCTGGTAATATAGTGCTGAACTGTCGGTCTTGTTAGTTGCAGATGGATTTTCGACTTTTGTAGCAAATGTTTTATTGTCATGTTTCCAGAATGAGTCTTTGGTGGCTTGATATTTGGTGTTTCCGTTTCTCGTTTCTTTTGAATCATTTTCATTGCAGCTTTCGTTGCTGTGATTCAAACATTGCTCCTGAGGTGTCAAGTCGTTCTGTAGGACAGGATCCACACACGACTGAGCATTGAAATTTTCATTTACGATTCTGTGTGGAAAGCCATTTGCATAGCCATTCTCATTTGCCTTTTCTTCGCTTGATTCATTTTTTCGGTCAGTAACTGATTCAATGTCTTTACTATTTGAGATATTTTGTCCCTGGCCATTTCTGCACTTTCGCCTACCGATTAAAGATTGAAGAATTTCTTTTCAGAAATCAAGAGGACAAAATAATCCTGGGTCGCTCATCTGACTTAAAGCCTACGGGGGTGCAAAAAAAATGCGTCATGCACATTTACACTTACTGGTGAATATGCACACCAAGTTTCAAATCGATATCCTTAGAAATGTAGAAGAAGTTCTCATCAAAAAATGTTGCTATGACGAGCCGTAAAACCACAAAGCAGGCATTGGTGAATGAAAAATAAGTCAAGTATATTTAACCTTATTGGTAAACATGCACACAAAATTTCATAAGAACAGTCCTAGAAATAAAAACTAGTTGGCATCACAAGTTTTTGCTATAACCTGCCGTAAAACCGCAGAGCGGGTCAATGGTGTGCCCCAAAACACGTCACGTACATGTAGGCCCTACACTAAAACCGACCGTAATATTACTGCTATATATCCTTGCAAACAAAGTTTGCTGGGGGTACCACAACATTTTCAAAAATGTCATTTTAAGACATAAAGGGGAAATAAGCTCTGCCCACCAGGTGGCCATTCTTTTTATTGATCAAAATAAATTTCAACTTTATATGAAATGTCACCAAGGAACATTTGTGCCAAATTATTTTCAAATTAGACCGACAGTTTCTTAAAAGAAGGTTTTAAATATCTCCTTAATAAAAGACATATTAGGAAAATAAGCACCGCTCCTGGCGGTCATGTTTTTTTCTCGGATAGCAATAAATTGTACAAAAGAACAGTTGTGCAGAATTATAATCAAATCCAGGAAGGGGCTGCTGAGGAGAAGAGTTTTGATTTTTTTTTTTCATTTTTGTTCTCATAGTAACCAGGGTTATGGCGGAAAGCAATAAACTAATAAATATCACAATTTATATTGAGGGTCAACAAAGAAACATTTGTGCCAAATTATTTTTAAATTGGACGGCAGTTTCTAAGAAGATTTTTAGAGTTTCCTATATAAAGATATATGGAAAATAAGCTCCGCCCCTGGTGGCCATAATTTTACATTGACTGCTATAAATTCCAGCAATTTTACTGATGGTCACTGCAAGAACATTTGTGCTCAATTATTTGCAAATTGGACTGGCACTTTCTTAGAAAAAGATTTTTGAAGTTTCCAATCCAGTGCGGCCTTTTTTCATGGATCACAATGAATTTCAGATTTTTTTTTTTATGGAGGGTCACCAATAGAACAGTTGTGCAAATCTCGCAAGCGGTTGCTGAGTTTTTTCTCTTTAAATTGCCACTGCAAACAGATTTCTGGATGGAAAGCAAGAAATTTTAAAAATCCAAAGCGAGTCATAATAAGAACATTCTGGAATAGTGGTGTTGAAATATGCTCAGTGTTACAGAGGTGATGTTGCTTAAAGCAAACTTGACATAATGACAATGGACGGTGGGTGATCCTTACACCTCACTTGAGCTATTGCTTAGATGATCTAAAAATATACAACTACTTACTTACAAAAAAAAAAACAAATTCATAAAAATCATGGCGTAGATGTTTAAACTACAAATGAAAGCCCAGAAGCAAACAAATACATTTTCATTGTAATGACTACATGATCCGGAGGTTCTACATGTTGTTCAAATCGTTTGCTTTTACAGATAATAGAGAAAACAAAGGAAAAGAAGAAAAGAAATTCAGTATAAAAATACCATATAATTGTCCCAGCTGCTACTATCCCTAGTGTCACTATCCCTACACCAAAACCAAGGCCAATGATAACTCCAACACCTAGGGGTAAAGATTTGAAACAATCACAATCAAAATCAAAAGAAATACTATTTACAATATCACTGAGCATGTATAAAAGAAAGATTGTTTTCTTCAACAATGCAGACATCAACTACTTTTCATACTTTTATATAGACGTTTGTCAGACAAATCGCTGCTATTTCAACATGTTATGTAAAACGTGTAGCAAAAAGATCTGAAACATTTCACTTTTATGGTTATGTTTTATTGCTGAAACTACATCGGGACCCTGTTCTCAATGAATTTTCTGATTACATTACTAATCAAATAATTCCAATGACATTTTGTCCACAGAAGATAGGGTACGGGATTTGCTTGGTTTAGATAACGTATTTCTAAGAACATTCTTCATATTTATGTAAAGACAGTGACGTCAAAAACACGGACATGGTCAGTATTGAAAGAATAGTTTCAAAGGTTTACTTGTAGAATGTGTTAAATACCATTCCTCTAGTTTACACATTTTTCGGTGTTTCACAAGAATTCTTCAAAAGGATTCTGTATTTATTTAAGTTACGTCGGTGATTAACGTGACCCTTATATTTAAAAAAATAGGTCGATTTACATAATGTTTTCCTGAGAAATTTGTTATTTTATCATTTAGTTTATTGTATATTGTTCATTGATATTCAACTTAACTTCTAATGTCAAGCTGAATATGGATAGTGAAAAACTTTTACAAGTGAAGATACACATTGATATATATTTTAGTTTTTACTTTTTTTTTTTTTCCAACAATTCAAACATACATGTATACATATTGACATATTTATAAAATATACATAATAGCATTTTACATAACATTTACAACACAAAAAAGAGTACATAAGGTTAACGTTTCAACCGCTCATATCAAATTTATTAGTGAAAGTAGAAAATAATTCATTAATTAAATAGATGTATTTATATATTCACGTATGTTTGAAAAGGGTAGTTTATTGTAAGAGAGTGAAAAAGACATATAATAGCTTATAGATTAGACGGTAAAGATAGAGAAGGTTTTTAGTTTTTACTTCTAACTTACGGTGTTTTTATTATTTAACTTGACTCTCGTCAGGCGACTTGGTCATTTTAAACAAATTAAACTTAAAAAACATCACAGACGAATTTCGCTATTTTTATCAAGTGGTGTAGGTAGAGATGCCGCTTGAAACAAATTGCAAAGGTATCAAGCACGATGCAAGAAGATTATACAATGGTCCCAAGCATGATCATAGAAAAGTCACTATTATCATAATGTCAACAAGAACGTATCAATGTACATGTAAAATTAACGTATTCTTCACAACATGTTGAAGAAACACAACAAAAGAAGTATATTTCTTTTCTTTGATCGCCAATTAAAAAGAAAAATATATTCCAATACTTATAAAGAGTACATTAGGAAAGTTAATAAGAAAGAGAAACAGTTTATCAGTTATTTACTCGAATTAACGGTATATTGCCGTCATAAATGGGAAGTCTGAAATTTTAATTAATTTGTCTTCGAAATGTATAATAACTTTTAAATACTGTCTCTCCCGATATAATCATCAATATGTTTAATGGTTAAACTTACTCATATCATTGGTAGAACTTTTAGTAGAACTTGCCGGAAGTGAATCGTCGCAGACGACATCATGCGTAGATGTACAGTTTTCAATAAGAAACGTATTGCAAGATGAACATGGTCTACACGCTTCAAGCGAAGTCAAATCTGAGAAAGTTAAACCTTCCTTGCATGGTGTGCATTTCGTGTCTTCAAACGGACTTCCTTAAAGACAATGCCATAAAATTATGTAAAATGGCACTCGAAACGGTCCAAGTACTATGCAATTTACTAAGTTCTTCATTCATTTGTGATGATTAGGCAGTGAGATCATACGAAGTTTGAAGTTTGAATACATTCCAGTGTTATCGAACAATCAATATATATCAATCTGTGTTTGGAAACACAAACAAATGTAAAAAATAAACGTCTAAAAAGCTACAACTAAAAGAAAACAAATGTTTTACCATTTTATCAGTAGTGTTCAAGTTTTAAAGACTTTGAAATTCAAATGCGCCCAAGTTGTAAGAGTATAACAAATTCGAAATTGACCCTCGCTCTCTATAATGGCTGTTTAATCTATGTTTTAGTAAGAACTTGATACTTGATTCTATATATATATACATATGGTCTCTGTGACCTTGAACTCTGACCAAATGACCCCAAAAAACCAAATAAACTTAATAAGCGCAATCATCCTATGAAGTTTGAAGGATGTGGGTTAAATGGTGCTTAAGTTATTAAACGGGAACGAAGTATGACAGACGGACAGGGCAAAAACATTTTGTCTTATTAGATATAGGGAATGACGTAATAATCATGCTGCTTCTAGTAAGTTATATACATTTATCATATTTTTATATACTTAGCATGTTCGAAATATGTTGTACTAACTTCCAATATAATCGTGTCATACATATTTAGCATAAAACATACCATTTTCCTCTAAGCCGTCTCCTGGTTTGCATTTGCTGTGTGCTTTGCAATATCCTGCATTGGGTATATCTACATCTTTGTGCATATAAAAGCCATCTATACACTGACATATCAGGTTACTTGTGTCATTACAGTTCTGAACGATCTTTTCATATCGTTGACAAAACTCTCTGCAGTTCAAACAGCTTGTGGAGCTATCACAATTAGGCTGGTAGGTGCCCGTTTCACATTTCTGGCATCTATCTTGCTCAAAATTTGTCTCACAATTCCCAGACTTGTGATATCCAGGACTGCATGGGTAACAAAGATTACCTTCTGTAGCTCGATATATTTGACGGCATGGAATTTTTATGGCAAAAATTGTCACAGGATTGAAGAATAGTATTAGAAAAAGCATGATCTTGCCTTTTCTTTTTCTCCATCTAAGTACAATGTGTATGTTATGAAAAGAATAATGTTCTTTCACTAAATCTGTACGTGCATGCAGTGTTTTTCATTTACAGTTCTGAAAGCAAAATATATTGAAAACACCTGCAAAGTTACTATCTTCAATATTTTCGTGGCATTGATAATCATGAAGGCAACAGACATTCAACAGCAAGGACAATTTGTCGTGTAGCAAATAGGTTCCTATCATATCAAAATATTGGAAGTGGACTTTTGTTTGTAGCTTTTTGGAAACTTGTCCGAAAGCATTGAATTGTTAGTCGTAAGATCGTCGGCCTCCAGTTTGATAAAATCTCGAGGCTGAAGCACGGGAGGTATGACTCATTTCTACAATCTATGAACTGGTAACAACAATTAATCTTACTGTTTCTTTCTTTCAATTATTTGATCACATCTGGGTTTGTGTCTCGAAAGCAATTAAAATAAAGTTGGATAAGTTGTATATTCGAACTACCGTTTATAGTGTTCGACTTCTATATAAATAACCGTATCACTGACGTACGAAATTGCATTTTACTACAAAAGCTGAAAAAAGGTAAAAATACACTACTCAAAGTTTGCTAAGCACCAGTTATAAGGGGCATAGTGTTTTGTGTTGTTTGATACTTTTCGGTACAGTTATATTTCATTTGGATTCATTAACAAATTGACATAATCCTCATTGTAAACCACGAGCTGCTAAGAAAACAATGAGTGTATGACGGGACTTATGTAATCATTCACAAATTCTGTTGCACGTGAATATAGTGTCCTGCATTTTGTGTATGAAATATCAACAATATGAATTCAAAACCTCTAATGTTTAGCTAAAACCGGCTAATTCATCATTAAGCGACATTAAATACAGCAGAGAGGTGGCTTGCTGCAGGGGTGGTGGAACAAGGAGTCAGTCACCGTGAGGAGGTGGAGGGGGGGGGGGGGGGGTCCGTTGATGTGCATCACATCGTGATCATCAAAGCCTGGGTAAGTCGTTCACAGTATGGCACACCTATTAAACGACAAGATGGGGGGTGGGGCAGAGAAAAAGCTACGTCAATGACTGATGCTAAGTTTATGCTAATATAGTGACAAAGGAACCGTTTTGCAACTGCTACCATGGTCCGTGAAAACGTTTTAAATATA
Organism: Cyclina sinensis; assembly: GCA_012932295.1. Classification (NCBI taxonomy): domain Eukaryota; kingdom Metazoa; phylum Mollusca; class Bivalvia; order Venerida; family Veneridae; genus Cyclina; species Cyclina sinensis. The sequence goes on along the minus strand of JAAONU010000007.1, from coordinate 4,652,092 downwards.
TCTGCTATGAAAGTCACAACTTAGACAATCCCGTCCAGCCTGGCTACAAGCGGGTGGTCCTATGTCTAAAAGAACAAGTATTCGTATCCCACTGTCCCAGGGCCATCGAGAGGGCATTGGACCAGAGAACAGTAGAGACAAGTCCTCGTCACTGAAGAGTCTCGATATTCCTTTGACTATACGGATAGGATGCTGGTGTGTGGCGGGGATCAGAAGAGAGATTTCATTTAGGTAACGTAGCAGAAAAAAACGACGGATATTCCGAGGGCGAGGTAAAAGTCTCGGGCGGCATTTGCTAGGATAGACACACCGACCTCCGAATCCTTGCACGGGGTGCCATGACTTGTCGGCGCTATAGGAATGATCTCTTGAATGCCTTTGTACGGCCCTACTCTGGTGCAGTCGGCGATAGCTTCATCCTTGTGACAGTAATGCTTGACCTCACATTGTCAGGGTTGCCCGAGAATACCTGGATAGGAAAGGGATCGAGCGGATGGAGTCGCCAGCCCGCTCTCCGGACATGAACACGATCGAGCGCCTTTGGAATTACATACTTCTAGCGATTTCAGCTGGGCAAGTCTACACAAGAACCATGCAGGAGCTTGATGTAAGAAAGGAACTGAATAACCATTCAAAACTTGATTTCCAGCACCAGGAGGGACTGCCACGCTGTAATTGATAGTAATGGGTCACAAACTAGATATAGGCAGCTGTATTTTGATAAAAAATTAGAAAAAGACCTCCAGTTTTTGAAAACACTGTTTTACATTGGCATTTTGTTCATTATATTTCCTTAAAGCAACAGCAAATTGATACATCTGTCACTGAAGTCTAATCTTCCGAAATACAATGTGCTTAAAGCCATTCATTCTATATAGCTATATTGTAGGTAATTAGCAAACTTTGAGTGGTAAGGTATAGGTATACATTTGAATAAAAATGCCACTGTTGCTGAAAACATTGTCCCGTATCAATAATTGAAGCAGTAATTGACCCTAGCCTAGTTCTTTAACTTTAACAGTGACAGTTACACATTTTGAAGGTTGATAAGCAGCAGACTTTCCTTGCAGGAGAAGATGTTTTTTTTTTACTGATTTCAGTTTCTTTACTTAAGTAAGTAATTAATTCTTTAACAAATTCTCTTGTAGATTAAACAGCTGTATTCAGTTGTGTTTATTAATCATCAGTACCAGTTATCCATACGACTGACGTATTTTAATAGTTCAGATATTTACGATGTATGAGATATTACAAGATACAGAAATCACTCCTTTTTAGAGACCCTCCTGCATTTTAAATGTATAGCACTCGTCGTTAATTATCGTTTCCGAAGTAGTGTTAGTACATGATCGTGGGTTCGAACTCGCGACTACATTATTTATCATTTATTACACTACTATTTTTGTCCAGAACAACTTGACCAAAGATCCGCAAGTGGCCATGATCTTCCTTAACTTAAGAGTCAGCATAATTTGCATTTTCATGATCTCAGAGGCTTTAAAACAGTAAACAGTAGTGTATGGTTTGATAAAATAGGTATCTCTAATTGTTAATTTACTTATCATAGTGATGCAAATAAAGAACAAGAAGGAAGCCATTCAGCTGCCCATTAACCAGTCGTATAAAAAGATCCTTGGTGCATCTTTTGCTATAAATTCTTACCGGACAAATTCAAAGGACTAAAGAGCTAGACATGTTGATTTAAGTCAATTTTCCATGAAATTGTCATGTTGCAAGCTTGTGTAAATTAACGCTCGCTCTTTATTTTCAATTTCATTTTTTATCAATCAATGGAAACAAACGCTTTGTGCGATATTACTGACAACACGTACACTCATTTTGATGCCTCTTACTCGAAATTATAAGACAAAGTGTGGATTGCTTACCTTTAGAAAACTGCTTTAAAGTTCAGTATTAGCCAACAATGAAAACATACTGGTTTTTGCACCCGTAACCTTGATTACTTAAAATTTCCAAATACATGTATCCTTGTAACTTGTGTAGCATTTGTTTTTCATTGCATGTCTGTTGTAACAACTTATGTAACAAGTCTTTTCAGTAAATGTATTTATTTCTAGATCTTTAAGTTATCTTTACACCGTACTTATAATTACCGTTAAGAACACAAGAAGTTTAACTTCCTTTTTTCACGTCCTACATGTTAATAAATCTATAGAAGTGATAAAAGTAGTTGTTTACTTGTTTTAATTTGAGTACACGTTATCTAGTGTGTGTTAACACGGATAAAAAACTTACATTGTTTTTTTTAGCTATTACTCCACCCTATCGTTTTACTGATTATGACAATCACACAATGTTACATATCTATAGTATATTGATTATGTTTTTAACATTTACAGTCCAACTCGACATTTTTACTGTCAAAACTGAGTTTTTGAAACTCCTTAAGATGTTTTTTTCGTTTAAAAAATGAATTTATTTCAGTGAATCTCATTAACATTAAGAGTATGTTATTTCCATATAAATCGATGTTTCACTATACCTTATAATTTACTATCAAAGTAACAAACGCCTTGTCCTATTTTTTGTCATATTTTTTAACCTTTCAGAATTTAGAACATGCACTATCGGATGTTCTGATTTCGACAATAAAAAAACATTATACCACCTAGGTGGATATGTCAAATGTTTGAGTGTCAGATAACATAAAGGATATATCCAGTTAATTATGCCCCCACTCTGGGGGGGGGGGGGGGGCATTTAGATTTGGCCTTGTCAGTCCGTATGTCCGTCTGTCCCAAAAAGTTGTATCGCCTGTAGCTCCAAAAGCGCTGGAGCTAGAGTCAAGAAACTTTACAGGAATGTTGATCAGCACGTGAAGTTATGCACCGGCGGTTTCACGTATAGATTTATTTAGACTGTTAGAGTAATGGCCCGTTACATAATCGAAAATAGTAATTTTCAACTTGTGTCGCCTGTACCTGCAAAAGCGCTGCACCTACAGTCAAGGAACTTTACAGCAATGTTGTAAAGTCATGCACCTGGGGTTTCCCGTATAGATTTATTCGCAATTGTTAGAGTAATGACCCCTTACATACTCCAAATTTGCAATTTTCAACTTGTGTCACCTGCACCTGCAAAAGCGCTGCACCTACAGTCAAGAAACTTTACAGGAATGTTGATCAGCATGTACAGTTGCGCACCTGGGGTTTCCCGTATAGATTTATTGGAATTGTTAGAGCTATGGCCACTTACATACTCAGAACTTGCAATTTTCAACTTGTGTCGCCTGTAACTGCAAAAGCGCTGGAGCTAGAATCACCCAGTTCTGAGCAGGGTTGACATACTGTGTCTGACTGAAGCAAATGTCGAAATTTTGTTCCAACAATTGCTTAAAACTGTTTGTTCTTTAGATGTTAATGGACATTTTATAAACAGCCTGACTTACAGAACATGTAACTTAGGAACTTAGTACAAATTAGACATGAAAACACCTGTTTACCATCTGCAAACTCCAAGAATGTCCAACTATGCATACAGAATTTTGAGGGAAAATATTCATCCGTTGGTCACAGTGTTGGAGACAGTATTTTGAGTCTTCACACCACAACAGGTTTCTTATAGTTGTCATTTTGTTAAACCAATCTTATTAATGATTCAGCGTGTATGACTATCTCGTGGCCATATTGCTAGCTATATGAGTAGCTAGGTTGAGTGGGGGCATTTCTAGTTTTTTTGTTTATTTAATAACCTGTAAACCATACAGATATATGACTGATTGTATGTTTGTGCCTATCAATTCTAAATTATTTTTATCACTGAGTCACAGGGTAAGCACAAATATGCAGCATTCTACATCATGAATCTTTTTGTCTTTAGGTTTGGTCGCATCTGTGGAACATTTCTGGCATAAAATAGTTTAAAATGACTGAGTAACAGAGCAGGCATAAATGGTACTTTATACAGAAGGACGGACAATCAGACGTGAAGAAATTTTAACATGATTATATATATGTTTTCAACTTCATTATACTGAAGTTGGATTAAATAAACTCATGCGGTAACTCGTTCATGATACCGTTTCTTTCAAATTCAAAATGTAAACTGTTTAGATTATTAGTTTGTCGATACTTTTCCTTCTTTCTGTCTAAAATTGTAATTATATTATTGTATTGTACCTATGTGCCCACTTGGAAAATATTGATTGTTTTGTAAATTATTTTGTCGTGTAGGTTAATTACTACTGAATATTTCAACTTGGTTAACATCAATGGTTTATTGAAAAAAATGTACATGTTGCGCGCCCTGCGCTAAGTATGTTATTTACATGTAATTCCTCGTGATTTTTACGAACGTATACGGGTTGTCGAAAACAACGTAGACTTTTTAAGTATGTTTCCTGTTTCACATACATATAGAAACAATACTTTAATGCAAAACAATGTTTAACTCATACGCTATTTCTATTTTCATAAATATTTCTTTGACCAAAACATGTGAACAATTATTTTAAAACACCATATAAAATTTCCTTTTGCATGTCTATAGCGACGTTTATCCACTTCGTTTTTGGCGTTTTTCTTTCATACTTTTCACCTTTATACCTATCTTTTATAACGGGTCACCCACTGGTCAAATACACCTTTAACCTATTCACTGTAATACTGTTCGAACGATGTTTAGAAAGGTCAGCTGTAATTTTACTTTTCTGCATCATATGTAACCAGCGAAGCTGGTTTTACTAATGACATCTCAAATCAAGCTATCAAGTACTACCTGGAAAAATGAATAGCTTATTTCAATATTACTTATCAATACCTAACAGAATATGAATAAACCATTTTGTATTAAGATGTCCTTTATATAAAAATCTAAATAAACCATTCCTTAAGATTCGCCTAAAAGCTCCTCTATTTAAACGAACTACCTTTGTCTTATTTTGTAAGCTGCCATTGGCAATTATTCATATAGGAAATTCCAATTTGTAGTCCTTCGCCTTTGATCAAACCGACTGGGATTCCCCGAATTCAAGTAAATTATCATACGGAAAGACGCGAAGCTTCGAAAATCGTTAATGTTTGTGTCAAATGTTTGTCCTAGTTCATCAAAGAAATTGATGATTGTGAACATTTCTGTCCTCTCTAATGAGGCTATGATTTAACGCTCACAACTGTACCTTGGAGTCTTATGTTGTTGATTTGACAAAACAAGATTCAAATGACGTCCTATTTTGAAATAATGTCACTCAATCAGGATAACGTCATTTCTTGTAGTTTTACATACATCTGTTACCAGGAGGGCAATTTATTTATATATACAATATAGAAAGGCATTGAAATGGAATTCCTGTCCCGGGATAGTTTTAATGAGTTTCTATAGCAACATTATAACAGTATATTGAATGTATCAATTCGACTAGAAGTGTTTTATTTTTACAGTAGTTAAAGCACTTTATTACGCAGTTCTATGTTTGGAAGCTTTGTGAAACGTCTAGATGTTATTTTGGACAGTCTTTGTAGTAAAGTTTAATTGGTGTAGAATATGCGATCGAAATAATGAGTGTAAAGCTGGTTGGTAGTTGGCAATGTGTTATTCAAATCCCAAGTTGCATTCACGAAAGTAGTTGATAATTCGTATTTTAGTTAAATGTTTCAGCTAATTTCTTCAGTAATATGATAAAGTTTATACATAAACGTAAATGCAGTTATCACCTCAACATAACAATAGTTAATTGATATTTCGAAATTTGTTTAGGAATAAATACCCTTTTTTCCATATACAAATACTAAGTTTAGATATAAGCGTAACAACACTGTCCTCACCTCTCTGGGTTGATCAGGTTATTCAGTTGGTGATCCGCTCAAATCCCCAACTACCGTCTACAGGGCAGTTGATGAATCGAACTTTGTTATGTTCTTTAGCAATATGTTAAACATTTTATATAAACTTGAATGAATGCATCTAAACTCAACAGTACTGTTTACTGTTTTTTTATAGTATTGTGCTGTACATGAGTACTAACTTCTGGAATGCAATATGGGATTCGAATAACCAGTTATCAACTACCAATTAGCGTTACACTAATATTGAAATACTCTTTGCCAATTTGACTTTTATAGAACTTGTTTGATGTTACCTGTATAAATGACACAGCAGCGTAATTGCTTTTACGCCATGTTTTCTGGAGTCGAAACTTCCGGTATATTTTAATATTCGTTTTTACACGGTGAGTTAAGTCTACCGCAGCAATCCTTTGATTTTTGCCTTGTTAACTTTTAAGCAGCTAGCTAATATTACTTTTGAAGGCATAAAATCATTTGGAGATGCGTCGATATATTCATTCATGTAATTAATATGTAACGACAGTTTTTGATATAATGGACATTTTTACTAAGGTCGTTATGCTGATTTAACTATTATCTTAAACATACTGGCACAAGGGGCCTTAACAAGAGTACGAATTTTTTGTTTATTGATGTAAAAATGTTCTATGGAATAATGTTGTTTTTGTTGATTTTCAAATAAGATTTGTACGACCAATGCTAATGTGTAAAATGTTTCGATTATTAGCGTATTTCTAACGTGATCTTCGTTATAATAATAGTAAGATAAGGTAAGAGAAGTGGTATTCAGGCCAGTGCAGCAAGGCCAATGAAGGAGATTCAGCTAAAGTTCAACATATTCAGACATCAAAAATTATGATCGCTTATTGCTGGACCCTGATCTATATCACGTTACCAGATTTTTAAGCTATTTTAGATTATTATTTCTTTATCTTCAATAAGAGAGTAATTCAAACGGTCAGACAAATATCTGAAACCTAAATTCCTTAGATGAATCTCTACCAGTTGTTTAAAAAATTAAATTCTATGTTGAACTCTGGTTTCCATTGGCAATAAAGGTAAAATCGTTTAGATTCTTGTCAAATCGCCAAAGCTAAGAGCTTAGATATTTGGTAGGTATCATCATTTCGTAGACCTTAGTCAAAGCCCACTTGGTCTAAAAATGACATAGTGGTCAAAACACCTATTTAGGGGGTTTTTGACTACCCTGTCATTTGTGTCGAGGGGGTTTTGACCACTTTGTCATTTTAAGACTAAAAGTTTTTTTGCAAAGTGGGTTTCGAGCGTCCCCAATCCGAAGTATCTCTAGTAGTGTGATGTTTGTGAACCAAGCGTTAACTGGCTTGTAGTTACTCACTTCAGACAGAAAATTTACCGTGAAAACTGATCATACAGCCCTCCAAAATGAAAAAATAACCATATTATTTACCCTTTTTACTTATACGTGCACGAGGTATATTTCTTACATTTTATTAATAATTTTCCTTAGTAGCACAATCTTTATTTTAATCAAAAACAGTTATAACAAAGTTGTAATTTGGACAAAAATATGTCTTTTAGGTAAAAGGTCAACAAAATCCTTTGAACTGGTCCTACGAGCTGTAACATATTATGCAAACTTTATTATTAACTGGAAAGGAACAAATTCCAGAACACAACTGAGGTGACAAAGTATCAAATTAAAATTTCATGTATATGTAATATATCTTAAAGCTTTATTTCAAGTCGGCTAGACAGACACACAGACAGATAAGAAGAGAACATAAGCCCTAGCTGTTTTTTTAACCGGCTTTACAATATCCTGTAAATCTACTTTATGCAGAACAAGAGAATAAAAAGGTTGCGTTATCACAGACTACGCTATACATAAGTGTAATAGCAAAACGAAGCAAAACGTATGAGATTAAGACATTTTAAAACATGTCAAATTAATAAGATATAATAGAAGACTACTATAAGTCATTGGAAACAAAACAAGCACAGACATGAACAACTCAGGGGTATGGAAAGGTAAATATTTGCAAGAAAGAAGAACGTAAAGCAACCTATATAATACGGGTTAAACATCAAATAGGTCAAGGTGGTACTAGTCCAGTCGTGTGGAAGTCAGACAGATAAATGTGTAACACTTTGGTGTATAAAATTCGCTGGAAATTTCTTACTCATTGACAGGCAGATTAAATCATTAGTTCATTTTTAATGAGAAAAATCAGAAATTTGTAGAACAAGCTCTTGAAAGGAATCCAACAGGACTGGTGCAGGATACCTGAAAAATTTCTTGCCATAGGCAGAAGTACTGACACGTGCCTGCAAAAAAAACTATTACAGATTTAGAAGTGTCCTTCCATACAACCACGGGCTTTCTTTCAGGAGGAGATAATATATCATAAGTTTTTAAAAAGTTTCTAATGAAATAAACTGGAGCATCGGAGTGGTTGTAGTTAGCGAAACAGATATGGAATCTTTTGTAATTGGTTAAACGCTTACTTTTGCAGACAGGTATATGTAATGGTATTATTACTGAAAGAGGTATGACAGATAAAGCCGATACCAACCACTGCTTTGTAGAAGAATACACCAAAGTTTTACGTATCAAGCATGAAGCATCATTTTAAATGCCAGGAACAATACTACTGAATTTCAAGAGTTTAAGTTGATAATGTAAGTTGATTTTGTTTATTTGATCAGTTCAACATATCTTGACTTAAAGCGTCACATAATACAACATACTTAAGTTGACTTTCATCTTATTTGGAACCACAAAACATAACATATGTTTACATATTCATATGATATATACATGTGTATTTTGCTGCTATTATGGTAACCAGTTTTAAACTATATTTTTAGGTGTATTTATATATACGAGTATACTCTACATGCAGATTTTAACTTTGACTTTAGATGGCATTGACCTTGAACTACTGGCCTACTTTTAGTTTATGGAGCTGATATATGGTCATTTGAATTACTCTAATAATTTTGACACTAGCTGACATTGACTTTGACCTGCTGACGTTCTTTCTTGTTTTTGCAGCTTCAGTATGAAAATTTGACTTCTTTTTATAATTTTGCAGGGAGCTTTCGGCACTAGCTGACATTGATCTTGACATATTTTCTTGTTTTTCAGACAGTATGGAAATTGAATTATAATTTTGCATGGAAATTTCAACTTTCACCTCAGGTGACATTGAGCTTATACTGCTGACAATCTTACTGTTTTTGAACTGTCTATGAAAATTCGGATAACTTGTACAATTTTTGTATATTTACCTCAAACATTTGGTGAAGTTACCTTAATTCCATCATTGCATCGCTGTTGTCGGCATCCATCGTTCACAATTATTTCAAATGATATCTCTGAAATCAGCAGGCCTTATTTGAGAAAACTTGCCTGGCATGTTCGTATCAAAATTATTCAAATGATTCCACTCCATTACAGATATGGGTCACAGGAGCTAAAAGTAGATTTAAAAAGTGAAAACTTAGAAAATCTTCTTTTCGAAACCGCAGGACTTTGAGCTAAGATATTTGGTATGTAGCATCACCTAGTAGACCTAAACTAATTTTATTCAAATCACGGCCCTAGAATTTTAATTGGATCCGACCCAAGTGGCCACATGTTTTTAATATAGGTTTGTAAAGAGTGAACTTTGAAAATCTTCTCCTCTGAAACCACAAAGCCTAGGGCTCAGATATGTAGCATTGTCTTGTGGACTTTTATCGAGTTTGTTTAAATCATGGCCCTAGAGTCTAAATTGGCCCTGCCCCAACTACAACATGACTTTTTATATAGGCATTTATACGGAAAATTTCAAAAATTTTGTCTAGAACTAGTATGCCTTGGGATTGGGCATACAGGATCACTGAGAGCTTTTCTACAAAGTTAGTTCAAATTATACCCCTTGGGTCAAAAGTGGCTCTGACCCAGGGTCACTTGATTTAATAAAGCCTTATATAGGGAAAACTATGAAAATCTTCTTCTATGAAACCACAAGGCCTAAGATAGATAGATTAGATATTTGAATGGGGAATCCTCTACCGAGATTGTTAAAATGATGCTCTTGTGATCGAAATTTACCCCGCCCAAGAGGTAACTTGGTTTTGTAAAGTCTTGCATTGAAAAACAACTTTAAAAATCTTCTTTTCAGTAACCATAAGGCCTAGAGTTAAGATATTTGATGTATAACATGACCTGGTAGACGACTACCAAGTTTTTTGAAATATTGGCCCAGGGTCAAATTTGGCCCTGCACGCAAAGTCACCAAAGCTAAAAATATACTTTTCAAATTTTCGTCATAGAGCCTTCATTTATTGACAGTTATCTTAGATATTAAGCTCACCTGAGCAATCAGTGCTTTTGTGAGCTTTTGGGATCATTGATTGTTCGTCGTTCGTCCGTCGTTCACAATTGTTTCAAAGGACATCCCTTCCAAACAACCAAGCCAGATTTGATAAAACTTGCTTAAAATGTTCCTTGGTCTATCAAAGTTGTCAGGGACCGACCCTGTTCCGGATCAAGGGCTATGACAACGTAATAGAACATGCTTAGATTTCAACTGGTTTTTGTTGCTCATCCATAGCCTACATATTTTCTTTAAAAAATAAATAAAAATACCGCTATTACAACGTTATAGGCATGTCATCTGTCTATTTTAAAAGTAGAGTCCTTTATCCAAGATGTCACATGATTTTACAAAGGCTTATTTAGGGAAAACTTTGAAAACCAATTTTGTTCAAAACCTGACCCTGAGTTCAAAATTGGCCCTCCCCCTGGGGTCACTAAGGATAAAAATAAATCTTTAAAACTTTTTGTCATACAACCTTTATTGATTGACAAATACCTTAGATATGAGGTATATAGGCACATCACATGAATCTCTGCAATTCTTCAGGGTCAAGGTCACCGAGGCTAAATTTTCATTTGTACTTTTCCGAATAGAGTCTTCATTCATTGAGAAATATCTTAGATATATGGTTTGATAGTAACGTTTAAGGACCTCTACACTTGGTGGAGTTTGGGGTCTCTTGGGGTAATGTCAAGGTTAAGATGCTAAAAGCAGATATTTCTACTTTTTGCTATAGAACCTTTATTTATTGAGTTATATTTAAAATATTTTTATATAGATAACTTGCATAAACCTCTGCCATTTACTAGAATTAAGTTCACTGAGGCTAATATAGAATTTTGTACTATTATAGGGCTTTATTTTTGAGACATATCTCAGTTTTTTTGGTATGTAGGTTCCTTGCATTGTCCTCTACCACTGGGCGGGGATTGAGGTCATGGTGGTAAAAGTCAGGGTGAGAGAGTTTAAAAATTGATTTTTATTCTACCTTATCTTACTCTATTTCAACAAAACTTTCACAAAACAATATAACTTTTCCTAGACAAACCTAATCCCATCATTGGTTCCAGAGGTATTGAGGCCAGAGGAGGCATATTTTGCCATGTATGCTGATAGACATTTCACATCATTGATAATCTTACAAAACATTGACATGATCTCAAAATAAATTAACACAACTATGATTATGAAACGTTATAGCAATGGGACTCAGGTGGGCCATCATGGCCCTCTTGTTGGTTATTAAAGGGGCCCTGCATGTATCTCTGCCATTTACTGAGGACAAGGTCAAGAATATCGAGGTTGAAACAGATTTCTGTACTTATCCCCATAGAGTCTTCTTTTATTGATCGATATCTGAGATATCTGTTATATGGGAAACTTGCAAGGATCCCTACTTTTAGCTGGAGTTTGAGGTCACCGGGTCAAAGTTAAAAATATATTTTTTCTACTTTTTGTTATAGAGCATTTATTTCTTGATTGATATTTAAGAGATTTGGTATATAGCTACCTTGTATAAACTTCTTTAATTAAATTGAGATTAAGGTCTTGAAGGCTAAAAATAAATTTATCTATTTCACCCCAAAGAGGCCTTCATTTATAGACCGATATCTTTGATATTTGGTATATAGGTTCCTTTCATTTAACTCGGCGGGGTGTAAGGTTAATAGGCAAAGATCAAGGTCACTGAGTTTAATGATAACTTTTTCCACTTTCTGTCATATAGCCTTTATTTATTGACTGATATTTTAGATATTTTGGGTGTAGGCATCTTCCATTAACCAAAAACATTCACTGCAGTCAAGGTCAAGTTCACAAGGCTAAAATAATTTTCTTCTACTTTTCGTTATGGAGCCTTCATTTATTGACCATCATTTATTGACCTATATCTTCGATATATAGAAAAGGTACCTGTCTACCACTGAGTACGCCCTACTAAGGTGGGGCTTCAGGTGACAAGGATCATAGTCACCAAGATTGAAAATATAAAGTTGTTCTTTTTGTTATAAAGCCTTTATTCATTGACTAATATTTTAAGTATTTGGGTAAAAGGCACCTTCATGAACTTTTACCATTCAATGGCGTCAAGGTTACCAATGGTACAAATAGATTGTTCCTATCTTTGTTATAAAGCCTTCATTTACTGGACTGATATCTCAAACATTTGGTAGGTAGGTACACTGCTTGGACTTCTACCTTTGGGTGGGGATTAGGTTACTAGGATCAAGGTCAGGGACGCAGTAGTTAAAATTAGTTTCAATTTTCAGATTTCAAGATTCAGTTTCAACCAAACTTTTACAAAACATTTATAAACAATAGATCTTTTTATTTTTACTGAAGCAACCTTAGCAGTTTAACTCAGATGAGCAATTTAGGGCCATCATGGTCCTCTTGTAGTGAAACCTGACAAAATACTGTTGTGGAATAGCCCCATGCATCTTTTATTGGAAGATAGCTGTTTCCTGAATTAAACCCAGTACTTCCTTTCTTACAGTTTTGTTGAATTCATATTCTATGTTAAATAAAAACCTGTTGTCACACCGATAAACCTTTATTATTACTTTTGTGACTGATTAAAAAAACACCCAACATTTAATTTCATTTGTGCTGATAATGCCTTTGATCAGTACAAAGAACTTAAATTTGGCACATGAAACTAATAAAAAGTTTTTCTTTCTAAAAAAGTCATCATTTTATCTTGTGTTTAGGTCAAACTTTGTTTCTGTATTTCTTTCTATGTAACAGGTTTCAGTTTCATAAAATTACTGAATGTTATGAGTAGATGACCTTTATTGTTTTGTTAAATTTTACTTGAAGTTCAAAGTGCATCCACCCATTTGACCAGCAGCCTTTAACCTTCGAGTTCATCAGACTTCAATGGTAAAAATGAGTGCTGTATGTCTATTTATACATATTACATATTGCCGGATAGTACCATGTTGTCAGACAATACAACAACTGTGTCTTATAGTCATCTGTCATTCTATGATAACTATGTTAATAGCTACATGAATATAATAAAGAAGTAGAGAACGTCATATTATTCTTACAGATATAAAAACTGGTTGCCAGTTAGTATTCTTCTGCGTGGGGACTTACACCCCTCCTTGCCCCGGACCGGTCTCGACAAATAAATTTTCATCAGAATATAGAGTATTCAACACACGTGGGCTTCATTTTATACATCTTAATGTCAGCAGTCTTCTACCGAAACTGGATGACATTCATTTATCAGCTCGTAAGACCAGAGCAGCGTGTATCGGTAAATCTGAAACTTGGCTGGACGATTCCATCTTTGACGCCGAGGTTTATATTGAAAATTTTAACATCTTAAGCAAAGACAGGAATAAGCATGGCGGTGGTGTGTGCATCTACATACGAAGTGATTTAGCATTCAGTCCAAGAGTTGATCTTTTAAGTGATGATCTCGAAGCATTCTGTTGTGAACTCTTACACCCGAAGACGAAGCCAATCTTGTGCGGAACTATTTATCGACCTCCTAAATAGACCACCTTTTGCAATGTTTTAAAAACTGTTTGTTCAAATACTACACATTTTACTTCTATGAAAACTATAATTTTAGGTGACCTCAACACTGATGTGTCTAAGTATAATAAAAAGTGTATTTTAGCCACTACTTGGTATTCCCTGCTTCTATTATAGCCTGTCCCCTTACTCATGTCATAATTTTGTCCTTTATTCAAGGGATAGTTCCTGAGGACTTGAAATCTGCAAGAGTTGTTCCCCTTTTAAAACAAATGATAAAACTGATGTTGGTAATTATCGCCCTGTGTCTTTACGTAGTATTATTTCCAAGATTTTTTAAAGGGTTGTTTATGACCAAGTTGATTCATATCTAAATGATAGAAATTTGTTGTACATGTTTCAGTCTGGTTTCAGAAGAAAAATACTTTTCTCATTCATTTATCATATTACATCAAATTTGAAATGGATAAAGGTCACTTTATAGACATGGTGTTATGATCTCCAGTAAGCGTTTGATACTGTGGACCATTCTATCCTTCTTATGAAACTTGAACGCTTAGGCTTCAGTCAAGATATTATGCGTTGGTACAGGTCCTATTTATCTGAGAGGCAACAGCTTGTAGATGTATCTGATACCTTTTCCGAGCCTTGTAAAATTACCTGTGGTGTCCAGCGAGGATCAATTCTGGGACCCCTTTTATTTTTTAATTCATGTTAACAATATGTCCGCAGTAGTAAAAAATAAACTGTTACTTTATGCCGACGACTTCGCTATTTTGTAAGAATAGGTTATCTATTAAGAAAGATTTGACACAAGATCTTGAAATGGTTAGTCACTGGTTAGCTGAAGACACAAAAAACAATCTGTGTTATCCCTTATTCAATGTCATTATTACTATGCTTGTTCTTTCTGGTAGCATGGGTTAACTAAATTTTGGAAAGAAAACCTACAGGTAACCCAGAGCAAACAAACGATTCGTACTCAATTTAGAACACAGGTCACACACTAAAGGACAACATTTTATTTCCTTGGATTGATTACCGGTTTCTAAAAGAGTGGATCAAATTACACTCTGTCATGTTTTTAAAATTAAGAATGGTCAATCTCCTGGTTGTATGAGCCAACACTTTGAAACACAGGATTTTGTTCATGCATACAGAACAAGATCTAGTGAACAGGGATCATTTGTGCTTCTCAAGGTTAAAGGTTTTGGGTTAAAGCCCTTTTTCTACTTAGGTTGTAAGTTATGGAACATGCTCCCTCCCCAAATAAGTCAAATTCAATATCTTACCAAATTCAAAAGGGCAGTAAAAGATCACTTTTTAGAATTTTAACGATGTGTACTAATTTTAGTGCTAATGATACTAGCATTTAGTCTCATATCTAATGTGTTTTACTAAGATTCTTATTTTTTTAAACTGTGATATTTGTGTAAGTGTTTTATTTTTTTGGCATTTAATGTTAGGGATTAAGCAATACATGATTTAGTCACACTCCTATGAATAAGTTTTTCATTGTATTCATTTTCACTCTTTTATTTTTTTCATGAGTCATACCTCTCAATATCAGACCATCAATATAAAAGGACACACAATAGAAATAAGGGAATTACCATAACTGTTTTAGTGTAATCCTTGATAATGACGCGTACTGACAAAGTTCATAACACAGCATCTCATATTATGAGAATCTTTGATATTTTGTTATAATTTTAGTATAATTTAAGTTTTAATTTTAGTTATAATATCTATCTATCTATCTATCCGTCTGTCTGTCTGTGTCTGTCTGTCTGCTTGCCTGCCTGCCTGTTGGTGACCACTATTATTTTGTGGGAGTACTAAAAACTGAAGGTTACGGATCTGACCAACACCTCAAAAAACCTTTGATCAAGGGTTAGAGTACACTTGGGAACAATATCTTGGTTGACCCTTTTCTTTGGAGAAATATATGAAGTTTTAAGTGTCGCAGGGTCATATCAATGTTTTATGTTATATGTTGTTTGTCAGTGTATGTATGGTTTTGTACACCGTAGATTATGTTATGTTCATGTCTATGTGATGTCTGTTGTATTTGTTATTGTACATATTTTGTGAAGTCCTATATTTTGCCATTTTCCTACATTTCATTCATTTATTCATTCATCCATTTATTTAATCCTTCATTCATTTGCCCATTCATTTATTAACAAGTATGTACTAACCACTGGTACGGGCCTCAGCCTATAATTCGCATGCGCACTCATATTGAAGATTTTCATGGCGCGAGCCAGATTTTCTTGCTCTGATTAAATATTTTCCTGAGAGCGCATTTCTGTATTTTACAGTCGTCCTTTTCCCAAGTCCAGAACCCATATAAGCAGCAACCCTACGTTACGAGGGGACTGCGACAACTGGCGCCCAACGTGGGGCTTGGGTCAAAAGTTGGTACAAAGGCGCCTGAATGTTTGAAATTTGAGCACGAATTGGCTGGGGCGAATTGGTACCTCCATAGTGGTGACGTCATCAATTATTGTGCGATTTCCGTGGATTCCCTGCATATGGTACATGTATCACACGTGAAAATGTAAACAACGGAGAAATTTATTATTTATGTAGCCGGGTACAGGTTTTATAAAGTGAGAAATCGATATAGCAGAACCGTGTGGCTTGGTAGCTCAGTTGGTAGAGTGTCCGCCCTGTAAGCGGAAGGCCCTGGGTTCGAGACCCGGTCGAGCCACGATTTTTCACCACCTGTTACATTTATAAAGCTTTCACATAGTTAGCTGGCTTGTTGAACTATTTTAAAACATCATCTACGTTATCTACATTGAATTACATCGATACATAGTTGATTTATTTAGTTGTTGTCGAATAATTTGGATTAGAATGTGAATTCAACCTACTTTCGGTTTCAAGTGACATTACAGCGGAAGTGACTGAAATTTGTTTTGATTTTGGAACATTTTGTTTTAAAGTGCCACTGCTTCATTAGTTTCATGTATTGAACTTTACTTTTACTTAGTTAATTTTAAGTGACATTTGAATTTGTGATTATTTCTATTTTAGTATTTTGACAGCTACTTTTATACATGTTTGTTATGAAAGATTTTGGCATTGTTTAATCTTGATTGTATAACTTTCAGATGTGCCACTGCTGTAATAAGTGTGTTTCTGGCTGACATGGTTCACAACATCACAGATTTCTAATGTCTAGTCTGGCAGAAGGATCTTGCATGTTTATACTTTCTGGTAATTGGTGAGCATTCACTAACACTTTATTACATATTCCTCATTATATAACACCTGAATATTTTTTTGACATATCCAATATATATACATATAACCTATAGCCAGAAATGAATGTCACATATCAGTTTTGTGACTAGTGAATTTGAAAATTGAACCTTTATATGGTATGGTGGAGTTTTAGGGACATAAACCTAAAGGTAAAGTTTTGATGTGGTTTGATTAAGATATCTATTGGATATTGTGATATACTACAGTGGAACATACTTGAATGAATAGTTCTGTGTAATTGGTCACATCTGAAATAGTATGGTGTTCTGTTAGTGTCATAATTGACTAAAGTGAACAGTACTTGGTTTAACACTTGTTGATATTATTATTAACTGGTCTGGTGGCATATACTGTTAGCGGTTTAAAAGATAATTGATAGCAATTTCTTTACAGTGAATTTAATAACACTGTAACTCTTAGCTATATTTTTCATACAGTTTTTGTACCTTCTGTAAATTAGCAATATCACAGGTTGTATAGTGTTTGAGTTTTATTCATATTTTGAGTTTTCCTGACTGAATTTGAAATAAAATTCTGTAAGTAGTCATGGCAGATACTACAGCAGATTTGTCAAGTATCAGGGAGGCTGAGTTACAGTATTTTCTTGAACAGGTACAGAAATCAGGCAGGTACATTGTTATTCCTCAAAGTACCAGTACCCCTGTCCTTCCTCCAAGAAACATAACCAGGAATATTACCCCCACACCCATCAGAGAGTATAACAGACAGATAGACACAGATGTTTTACCGAAGGCAGATAATAGTAAACCAGACAGTAAACCAGTCCCAAAGAAGGAAGATTTAAACGTGGCCAGACCTTCACAACAGGGCCAGTAGAAGGTCAACATAGCAATCCAGGCCTTAATATTGTTCCTTTACTCGGTCATTCCAACAGTTCTGATGTTGCTATTAATGGACATTTTTGCCAAGCATTGATTGATTCTGGATCAATGGTCACTACAGCTAGTGAATCTTTCTTTCGGTCTTTAACACCTTCCCCAGACCTTCACAGTTTAGAGGATTTTGCCCTTGATATTTCTGGTGCTAATGATGCCAAAGTTCCATACAAAGGATATGGTCTTCTTGACTTTTCTATCTCTTCACTTGAGTTCAATACCATAACTGTTCCAGTTCTAGTGGTTCCGGACACTTCTTCTTCATCAGCAGTACCAGTCATTGTTGGAATTAGTGTCATTAGACATTTTAGTACTATTGATACACAGGAAAATATTCCTTCCTGTTGGCAGCAAGCATTTTCTGCTGTTTCTTTTGTGCAGTCTGTTCCTGTGAAAGCTTTTAGTTATAAACCTTTCACTGTTCACCCAATGCAAACATGTACAGTCACCGGAATGGTTCGCAATGTTGGAGATATGACAGTTGGTGTAACAGAGACTTCTGATTCTGCTCTTTTTCTAAATGTGTGTCCAAGGGTAGTGCATGTTCGACCTGGTAAAACTTTTTCTTAAGTACCTGTTAGAATTTGTAACTTGTCTGTTAGACCTGTAGTGATTTATCCTAATCTGTGCTTTGTAATTTGAAGGAAGTTGAAGTTGTTCGTCATATTGATCCATCAGAAGGCGTTCATTCTAAATCTCACAACCGCGACAAGACGCTTGAAGATTTTGGAATTACTGTCCCGTCTGATACTCTTTCTCCTCTTGAATGTTCACAAGTGAAGACCTTCCTCAATGGTTGAAAACATATTTTCTCCTCTGGATTGACAGATCTTGGCTGCTCCAGTGTTGTTGAACATGAGATTGATTTAGATGACTCTACCCAATTTAAGGAGCCTTATCGGAGAATTCCTCCTGGTAGTTACGAGGAAGTAAGGGAACATATTAAGGACATGTTGGAAGCTGGAGCTATTAGAGAGTCCAATAGCCCCTTCTCCTCTAATGTAGTCCTTGTAAGGAAAAAGGACGGATCTCTTCGTTTCTGTATTGACTTCCGCCGTTTAAACAATCGTACTATCAAGGATGCGTATGCGCTTCCACGCATAGATGAGACTATTGTTGGTTCAAAATACTTTTCAAAGTTAGACCTTCGTTCGGGTTATTGGCAAGTGCCCTTAAGGGAGTCCGATAAAGCCAAGACTGCGTTCACCGTAGAGCCTCTCGGTTTCTATGAGTGCAACCGCATGACATTTGGTCTTACTAACGCCCCTGCTACTTTTCAGCGACTAATGGAGCGCTGCATGGGTGAACTCTATCTTAAAGAATGTCTCATCTATCTGAATGATGTTATTATTTTCAGCGATACTGTTGAAAAGCACTTTGAGAGATTGGCAGCATTGTTTTCTAGACTAGAGCAATATGGCCTTAAACTTAAGGGTTCAAAGTGTGAATTCTTTCAGCTTGAGGTAAAATATTTAGGTCATGTGGTCAGTGCAGATGGCGTTCGAACAGATCCTGAGAAGACCAGTGTTCTGAAAGAATGGCCAGTTCCTAAATCTGTTAAGGATCTCCGTTCCTTTTTGGGTTTTGCGGGGTATTACCGCCGATTTGTCAATGGATTTTCTCAGATAACCAAGCCCTTGAATGACTTACTTGTTGGTCACCCAGCTAACAAGAAGGCTAAGTAAAAATCCAGCTACCCCTTAGACTTGGGGACCAAGTCAGCAAGAAGCTTTCGAGACTGTCATCAGAAAATTAACTTCAGCTCCCACATTGACCTATGCTGATTATTCTAAGCCCTTCATCCTTAACATCAATGCAAGTTGTGTTCGTTTAGGAGCGGTCCTGTACCAGGAAGTCGACGGAAAAGAGAAAGTGGTAGCCTATGCCAGTCGTGGACTTAGACCTAACGAACGGAATTATCCTGCACACAAACTGGAGTTCCTTTCGTTGAAGTGGTCTGTGGTAGCGAAATTTTACGATTATCTTTATGGTCATAAATTCTTAGTCCGTACTGATAATAACCCACTGACTTATGCCTTTACTTCAGCTAAATTGGATGCTCAGACTCATAGCTGGTTAGCTGCTCTTGCGACTTTCAATTTTTCAATCCAGTATCGTTCCGGTAGACAGAATGTTGATGCTGATGTTTTATCAAGGCCACCAGAAAGTATTCAGATTGACAGTGGTGAGCACCGTATTTTATATCCAGATGTTTTAAAAGCCTTGTTTTAAGCTACTCTAGCTGATGCGCATGAACTCCGAGAATTCGAATGTGTTGCAATCTCTCAACAAAGACTTGATACACCTTCCTCTGAAGAAGTAGATATTTGTTCCAGTTTGAGAGACATCAATTGGTTAAATGAACAGAGTAATGATCTTACCATTTCTAGAGTAACCAGTATTGTCAAGGCCGGTCATAAATTAACCAGTCGTCAGAGTTCTCATGAGACAGACTTGGTACGCCAGTATTTACGTGAGTGGCCTAATCTTTTCTTGAAAGAAGGTATTCTTTACAGAAATGGTTTTGTTTCTGGACACCCAGTTATTCAGTTAGTTGTTCCCAGTGTTTTCATGATATTATCTTTTCTGGGTTGCATGACGAGGCTGGCCACCAGGGTAGAGATCGTACCCTTTTCTTGATTAAATCTAGATTTTACTGGCCAGGTTTAGATCATTTTGTAGAAAGACACATCCGAGAATGCTCCAGATGTATTCGGCGAAAGACGGCTGTTGGAACAGTGACACCCCTTGTATCAGTGGAATCTATGTTTCCACTAGAGTTGGTCTGTATGGACTTTTTATCTCTTGAAATGTCTTCCGGTGGATACGAGCATATATTGGTTATTACCGACCATTTTACTCGTTACGCTCAAGCCATACTCACTCGGAATCAGACAGCCCATACTACTGCTAAAGTTCATCTGTCACTATGGGTTTCCTAGTCGCTTACACAGTGACCAAGGCCGCAATTTTGAGAGCGCTGTTATACATGAGCTGTGTATGTTGGCTAATATTGAAAAGAGCAGAACCACCCCATACCACCCTCAGGGTAACGGCATGGCTGAGCGATTCAACCAAACCCTGTTAAACATATTGGGAACTCTGGAGGATTCTCAAAAGTCCAACTGGAAGGCTCATGTGCCAGCTTTGGTTCATGCTTATAATTCTACCAGACATGAAAGCACTGGGTTAACACCTCACTTCCTAATGTTTGGTAGACATCCACGCTTAGCCATTGATGCCTTCCCTGGAATCAAGCCAGAGGATTCAGAAAAATCCAAGAATCATTCCAACTATGCCATGGAACTGCAGAAACGCCTGAGCTATGTCTATAAGGTAGCCAGCCGTGAAGCGAAAAGGCAGGCCTCGACGCCATAAGCGACGGTATGATCTTCGGGTTAGACATGCCAAAATTGAACCCGATGACCGATATTTGGTCAGAAACGTGGGTTTAAAGGGTAAGAACAAACTTACCGATAAATAGGACAAAGATGTTTATGTTGTTCAAACCCAACCCAACCCTGTGTTTGTTGTTAAACGAGAACATGGCCGAGGTTCTAAGACTGTTCATAGGAACCTCCTACTACCTTTTATGGGTCTTCCTTCCCACATCTCTAAGTCTGTTGATTCTAGTGATAACTTGCCCACAAAATCATCCGATCAAAGCTCTGAACCAATAGTCGCAGATCCTTCTTGTAATACTTCAAGGGAAACTCAATCTGCATCCATTCCCGGTTCACAGATTTCCCCTGAAAAGTACGTCATCCCAGCAAGGAGGAAACTTAGTCCATTTGCTGAACCATTTCTCCCTAGTCGCCCAGTTCGAAACAAAAGACAGCCGAGCTGGTTAGCATCCCCAGAATGGACGTTATAACAAATTGTTTGCTGGTATTTTGCATTCTACACAGAAATAGAGACATTTCCCAGATTGTTAGTCTCTTGTACATTTGGTGCAGTTAAGATATTGTTTGTTGTAAAGACACGTTTAAGTGTGAATTGACTTTTGTCATCTGATTATATTAGTGATTATTATATTTGAAGATGATTTGAAAGTTAGAGAATTTATCTAATGCTGTTAAACATAAATTTGTTGTTGATACATTGATTATCTATGTGTTTTGAGTGTGCATCAAGAATTTTACGTGATTGGGAATGCTAAACTGTAACTGACTTTGAAATTTTAAAGGTGACTTTGTAAAATACAGGTTATAGGGAAATTTAAGTACCTTTAGCCGCGCCTCATGTTGTAATGGTATCAGATAGTTTTGTTTTTTGAATTAATATGATGTTATCTTATCAGAAAATCATACATTGTTATTTTGTGTTGTTTCTGGTAGGATCAATGCTCTAACGAGATTTGATTTACTCAGAATCTTTTGTCATATAAACATTATAGGCCTGATGTTCATAAATTTGTATTGCTATTGAGTAAGTTTCTGAAACAGCTGATTTACCAGAAAATTGAGTATTTATTACACACTTCTTGTGTTGTTACGTCTATAAACTCCATGTATAGGTGTCTAGCATTAGCACCTTCATTGTAAGATTTCTTGGAATTGGTTGTTTAAAATGTCGAAACGACATTTTTCCTATGAGGGGGAGGATGTCGCAGGGTCATATCAATAATGTTTTATGTTATATGTTGTTTGTCAGTGTATGTCTGGTTTTGTACACCGTAGATTATGTTATGTTCATGTCTGTGTGATGTCTGTTGTATTTGTTATTGTACATATTTTGTGAAGTCTTATATTTTGCCCTTTTCCTATATTTCATTCATTTATTCATTCATCCATTTATTTAACCCTTCATTCATTTGCCCATTCATTTATTCATTTATTAACAATTATGTACTAACCACTGGTACGGGCCTCAACCTATAATTCTATTTCCGCACTAAATACCGTCACGCATGCGCACTCATATTGAAGATTTTCATGGCGCGAGCCAGATATTCTTGCTCTGATTAAATATTTTCCTGAGAGCGCATTTCTGTATTTTACAGGTAAATATGAATGTCTGTGTTGATGTCATACTTGTTATTTTACATTTTGCCATTCATGATTTTGTGTTTTTTGTATTATGCACTCATATTGAAGATTTTCATGGCGCGAGCCAGATTTTCTTGCTCTGATTAACTATTTTCCTGGGAGCGCATTTCTGTATTTTACACTCGTCCTTTTCCCAAGTCCAGAACCCATATAAGCAGCAGCTAACCCTACGTTACGAGGGAACTGCGACATAAGTTCATTTGGAGCAAATGTTTTATTGCATGTGAACATGCTTTTCTCGCGCATGTTATGATAAATCATGTTTTTTATGTTTTTCAGGGTTGATCACTTATATTAATTACTCCTAGTATAGTTTAAATTTCCCGTAATTTCTTTTTTTCTTTAGATTATATAAAGAAAAGTAGTTTGATTTTCTTCAGAGTTCACTTAAGGTTTCTGTATTGTTGAATTTATTTTGGATTACCTTTCTGGATATATATTTAATTAATGGAATTATTCAAATTGAAATCATAAACGTTCACCTTTTGTTGTTTGTTAATTCAAGAAAGGTTGGATTTAATAAATGTCAAATGTGGCAGAGTTACGAGGGGCAATTTAAAATTAAACTCAAAATGTAAAATTTCTCCGCCATTAAAAAATGTAGATTAGAAGTGTTTAAAGTTTGAATGATATAAATAAAATAAATTAGGGTAATAGACCGTTCCAGAAATTAGTACCTCCCTAATTACCTCCCTTGCGTCCACCATTAAGGGACTGTGAAGATTAAAACAGTTTTATAATGCGGAGCTTAGAAAAAGTCCCATTTTATAGCTGTATAGTAATTGTGACGTTGTATGTAAGAGAAAAAGATTCATATAAACCACATGAAGCTTTTATCATCAACAAAGATCTATCCCATGATCTTCTAACTGAAAAAAAGTATATTTGTAAATGATTTCTTGCTGACAAAGAAAAAAAAAATCTGACCAAAAGGGTACAGTTATAAAGGTGTCATGAATTTTGTTTTCCGAATTACAGGAAATATCCACAACAATAATGTTAAAAATAAGAAGGAGAGCAAACGTATTAATGTAAGATCAATATCATACAAAGGTGTGGCTTGCAGCTATTATTTCCTTTCTGCATACACAAACTCACATGTTGTACACATCAATACTTTGCAAAAACAGATTTCCCAAATGCAAGAAATAAAGACTAGAGAAAAGGTCCATATGGCAACAGATGCTAAACTTTTATACGGTCATGAAAATCTTGATTGCAAGGAAGAATATATATTTTAAATTTCATATAACAATCAGGAACTAATAAAGACTTTTTTTATAGCCTTCAGGCATTTTCTCAAGAGCAAATTTTGTTGTTGAAGTGTTTTACTGTGACTGATCAAGCACGACCGACAAAGACAATTAACGGTGACTTATCAAAACAAAGGCCAGTATGCCACCCAATATTACGTAACCACTTTCCTTCACCACAGGACAACGCGAAAGCCAAAGGACAGTTTGATAATTAAAAAAGCGCTAAATAATGCATATTTCTTGTCAAGTATTCTTTGAAACTGTATCGAAGAATAAAACATGTTTTAGTTAAAACAGAGTGCAGTTGATGAGCGAGATGAAACATTTTGTCATTTTTGCCCATTTTATAAGCTTTCAGAGTTGTTGAAATAATTGAAATCAAAGTTTCACCTTTCGAAAAGGAAAATAGTGCTTTCAATATTATTTGCATTTTACTGCGTTTATATCTGGTGTACACAGCTGAAGCTTCCACTTTGAACAGTCCATGGTCTTTTTTCACAATCTTTCATATGTTAAATAAATCAAAATAGTAATATTAATACAATAAAATGATGTTTATTTTGCAACAAAATTCACGCGATATAAGGCAGTATGTCAGCTTGAAATGTGCTAAAGTTATACAGATTTATGTGGAACTTAAACATCATAACGAGGTTTAGCAGTCCTTTAATGGCGGACAGTCACGTGACCTTCATAATGGCGGCGGTCAATTTATCAATTATGGAACGGTCTATAGTTGCTGATAGTGTTTTGCAAAATAGTGTTTTTCACTTTGGATTACAGTACTAAGGGCTATTGACAGTGCCAATGTGTGACAGAATTTAAGAATCTGTATTCTCATAACGGGAGTTTGTTGGAAAGAAAGGATATGTTTAAAGTGAAAACTTCAATAGTGTTAAGTTATTTAAGTTAAGTCAATATTTCACCATGGCGAGCAATTTGCAGTGCCTTAAAGGAGTCAACACGAGATTCTATAACATACTGGAGAAAGAAGTACAAAGTCGATTGAATTTACTGGATACAAATGTCATTGATGTAACAGTCTATGACTTCGTAGAT
The DNA here is from genome assembly GCA_012932295.1 of Cyclina sinensis. Lineage (NCBI taxonomy): Eukaryota > Metazoa > Mollusca > Bivalvia > Venerida > Veneridae > Cyclina > Cyclina sinensis. The sequence continues at coordinate 4,626,918 of JAAONU010000007.1, read as the reverse complement.
GTCAGGAAGCAGGTAGGAGAATCGAAACTTATAATTAGTTCTTACATTGAAAAGGTTGGGAACCAGTCTGAAAAACTGGCATTGGCAATTAGAGATACAGATGAACATCAGCTAAATCACTCATTGATAAAGATTCAGTAATATCAGAGAAAGCACCGGCGATATATTATAAGCTTCAAGCATTTGAAGTTCGATGAAAGGAAATTGAAGAAGAGGAAAAGAAAAAAAACTTAAAGGAGAACTCACAAGTCCGAACCCTACTATTACAGAAGAAATGCATAATATGTTTGAATTTTAGATGAAATTGCAACAGGAGATATTAGATAAACAAAACAAAAAAGGACACTCAGTTTTCAACAGTGAAGTTACCAAAACTATAAACATATATAAAATATAACATCATTCAATGGAACCAAATTATATTGGATAGAATTCTGGGATTCTTTCGAGAGTGCTGTACACCAAAAGGAATGTCTTTCCGGAATTGACAAGTTCAACTACCTTAAGAGTAAACTTAAATGTGAAGCAAAGATTGCTATCGCTGGTTTGTCATTGTCAAATAAAAATTATAACATAGCGGTCCGTACATTGCATGAAAGGCTCGGTGACAGTCAGGAAGCAATTAATTTGCTCTATAAGGCATTGTTAGATATTGTTCCTGCAAGAAATTCTACGGATAGTTTAAGGCACTTTCTTGATAGAAGTGAGAAACATATAAGGAGTCTTGAAGTTCTTAAACAAGATACAAATCAAGAAGTATTTAGTTGCATTCTAAAAAGAAAATTACCCTCCAACGTTCTTCTTCAGCTAAAAATTATGATAGGAGCTGATATCATGTGGTCGGTTTATAGGCTGAGGGAATGGTTACGTCAATATTTCGTGGCAAAAGAGAAGGTTGAAAAGACTGATGTGATACCGCGAAGGCCAGTTAGCAAAAGTACAATCTATCAGGCATCGAAGCCCACTTTTTTTTAAATTTTGAGTTGAATCACTACAACCCATTTATTTTTCCATTGCTATCATACATAATACATATTTATAATTAAATGTTCGTAAATATGTGACTAGATATATATAACATTATTCAAGGTAGAACATCATATATTCATATATATACGTTGCAAACATGTTGCTTGCTTTAATAACAATGGTTTCAAAAATAAAAAAAGACCACAAAAAAGGACTACATTTCATGTTATGACTTTTAAGTTTGTTTTTCTTACTTGCTATGATGCTTTCTAATATTCTTGTTTTGTTCAACAACTTTTAATATGATTCAAAAGAAGGAGTAATATTTTTTATATTTTGATTTAAATATAAATGGTTTTGTCAGCAGTATGCAAAAGCTGATTAATGAATTGTTATTTATGTTTTCCTGCACCCCGAAGCATATGGTAAAATAATATATCCTGAAATCTGTGAAGAAATTCTGGACGAAGTTGTTAAAAAGTACCCCAAAAAACTTGCACATGTTGACAATCCCAAAACAAATGTTTAATTGTTTCTGTTAAAATCAAATAAACTGGAGTTGGTTAAGTTGCGTTTTTCTAAAAAGCTATTGGTAGGTAATATTCTCGACAAGAACTTGTATTGAAAAGCTCTAAGACTTGGGTAAATAGTGCATGTAAAAGGTATCATATATATGTGTTTCCAGTTTAGATTAGCAAATTCATTGTTCCAGTGTTCTTGTGATTTTCTTGGATCTTGTACGAGGGTTGTCCCAAAATACCGTATAAAATCAATTTATATAAAAAGCAAATCTCTCAATATCATAACTGATATTATTTACAGGTAGTTACATCCTTATCCGACAAAATGCAAAAAACCATTCTAGTTTATCTTGAGTAGCAATGTTTTTACACACTTCACAGTAACATCGTATAGTATGTCGCGGCCTGTACCGATAACCAACGTAACGTCACGCACCTGACGTCGCACTTAAAGTTTTTCAAAGTACTGTCCCTGCTGCTGAATACACTTCCTGTGACGGTCCACCCAACGTAAAAATGTGTCTGCAAACCACTGAGATGACAAGGATCGGTTAAATGAAAGTACAGCTTGTTTTAAGTGATGAGAGTCCGAAAATTTCCTACCGCGTAAATGATCCTTTAGAGAGGGAAAATATGCAAAGTCTAGCGGAGCAAGGTCAGGTGAATAAGGCGGATGTGTTATTCTTCTGAAGCCTAGAAGTGCTATCTCCAGTTCAGTTGAGGCGGCTGTGTGTGGTGGTGCGTTGTCATGGTGATAAATTACATTTTCTAGGTCTTGTACAATGGCAGGCCGCTTTTTTCTTATAGCCCTCATTAGACCAACGCGTACAACCTGAAATGGATAACGTTACTTTCTGTGTGCACGGTAAATTAAACATTTATCAAAATGATAGATAATTAACAGTTTTATTATTATTATAAACTTATTTTTTAACTTATCAATTTTATTATTATTATTATCATTATTACCGGTATTACTATTATTATTATTATTATTTTTATTATTATTATTACCTTTGAGTAATAATCTGCATTGACTGTTTGACCAGGAGGGACCACATGTGTTAGGATTATGCCCTTGTTATCCATGAAAACCATGAACATTATTTTTCCCATGGATTTTACCGACTTGGCTTTTAATGCTGGGGGTGTATCTGGAGTTTTCCATATTGACGACTGCTTCTTTCCTTCAGGCTCAAAATAGTGGGCCCAGGTCTCATCCATAGTGATTATTTTATCAAGAAAGTTCCTATCACGTTCATATTGGCGTATGAATGTGCACGAATCTCTAACACGACGCTGCCTCTGTTCTTCAGATAAAAGGCGAGGAACCCACCTAGCGCACACTCGAGACATACCGAGCTCCTCTGACATAATTCTCTGAACGGAAGATTTACTTATTCCAATGAGTCCCGCAAGTTCTCGCACAGTTTGTCGTCTATCAGCTTTTATGACGTCAGAAACCCTTTGAATTACAGCATCGCTGATACCTACAGGTCGCCCTTTTTTCAGACCTGTGTCTGTCCATCCCGTTGTAAATCGCTTGTGCCACTTATAAATCAATACCCGTGATGCCTTGCAATGCGTTCTGGATGATTCCATCTCTTTTATTGTTTGTCCTGGTGTAAGGCCACGTTCAACACAAAATTTTATTACAGACCGATGGTCCGCCTTTTCTGTTGGCGTCGCCATTTTTTTCAAACTAGAAAACGAACGTGCCAGTTGTAAACGTCATAAAAGAAAAACAAATGACGTCATTTACGTACCAACGTCATCTTTAAACGCGCCAATATTTTTTTGTAAAAGTATGTTGTAAATAAACTTATTTGTTTTTTGTTTTCAATTTGATAATTTTGTTAGTGTTTAATACCGGAAATATATTTACTTGGAAATCATTGAACCTATTTCTTTCAGTTTTAAGTCGATTTTTCCAATTCTTTTTAATGTTGGCTATCAAGGAGAAAAACCTTAATTGTTCTGAGTTTTCGAGACTAAACTTTTGTTTTACTTGCGCGAATGTAAGAAAAGAGTTATTTACACTATCATAAATGTCTCCAATATATTTTATGCATTTATTATACCAGTCTGTTTTATTGTTGACTTTAAGGTTTGAGTTGTGCCATACTATTTCATGTATACAGAAAAAAATATATTTTCAGTGTAATTTACTTTACCAACTTGATAGAAATTCCTCACGAAATGTGTTTTTACTAGAATGGGCACGTCTTTATCACTTATATTACAATGAAGTAATAATTTCCACCCCCCTAGTTTATTAAATTCAGATTTGTAAAATTCCTTCCATTGACCTTTATTGTCTGGCTCTATGAGATTTTTTTTTATCTCAATTAGCTTTTAATGCTTTAACAAAAGCATTTACATCAATCATTTTAAGACCACCATCTTCGTATTCTTTTTTAATGACGTTTCTAGATAATTTGTCAGGCTTTCCATCCCAAAGAAATGCGAATAATTTTCCAGTCAGTTTTGTAAAATATGAGTTGGGTGGATTTTCAAGAACTGTTAAAGGATATATGATTTTTTGTAACGCAAATGTTTTTATAGCATTTATTTTACCTATAAAAGACAATTTGTGTTTCTTCCATTTTTAAAGACAGGCGAATAGTTCATTGAATTTTTAGTATCTCAATTCTGTAACATTTTTTGTTTGTGAAAACAATACCCAGTGTCCTAGCTTCTTCAGAAGTTCAGTTAAAGTTTTTCATTTTGCAAAAGACTTTGTCTGTGTATTTTAATGAGCCTATTCTTAAAAGAGTAGACTTGTTTCTATTTAATTTTAAACCGGATGGTTTATCAGCAAATAGCGCATTTTTATTTCTTCATTGTAGACGTTTACACCTCTAATACTTTTTTCCTCTCTTACAGCTAAAGATAGAATTTCGATAGCGATTATAAATATATAAGGAGACAGGGGACATCCCTGTCGTACGCCGCGTGTGATTTGGAAAAATTGTGAATTGTAACCATTGTTCGAGACACAGGATTTTATGTCCTTATAAAATGTTTTATCTATTTTTTTTTAAGGACAGTATTGATTTAAGTCTGTTTGCTATACTTTTTTGGCTATTTTGAAATCTACATTCAAAAGCGATATCGCTCTCCATGTTTCTTGTAAAAAAACACATATCATATTTATTTTCTCGAAGCCAGTTAAAAAAAAGTACGTTTTGAAATGTCTTTAACTCCTTTGACTTTAAAAGTGCATATTTTTTAGCCACTGTCGAAAACAGAGATTCTATATATCCAATATGTATAGTGTAATATAACATATACTGGCGTAATGGAAATGGTCCATATAATGTAATATATAATGTAATACAAAGCAAAAATGAAAGTTGTTAACATAACAATGAAGAAAAACATAAACATACAATTCCAAAAAATAGAGGACAAAAAGAAGAAATAAAGAATTATTTGTTTTATCAAAGAATCAATCATTACATTTATTCTTTTGTTAGATGACATGTATTTGTACTATTGAAGGTGTCTCAAAGATAAACTTTTTGATATATTTATATGTTTATTTATCTATATTCCAAAACTAGAAAAAAGTGTTTGTAGTTCTTCCTACTGGCTATAGTTGTTTTGTACTCACTTACATGTATATTAAGCATGCAAAAAAACCTTCATTTTAAATACTTTTTAAGGCAAATTGAATCAATTTAATTTTTTGGATATTTTCCAGAGCTTTTTGTATTTTATTTTACGTTTTGAAATATTAAGTGCACATTACAAAAAGAAAGCAACATAAAAATCAACAACTGGAAAAACAAAAAGCAACAGCATCTTTTTTGACATATCGGTAAAACCCACATTTCGGAATAACTAAAATAAGATACCCTTTTGCGTTCTCAATATCAAATTTTAAGAATAATAGTAACCGTGTATACGTTTGTACAATCTATAGGTTTTAGGCAACATTTTAGTATAACAGTTGAAGCGCATTTTGGCAAATGAGTTATTATATTTATTTCTACATAATAAATTTCTGTGGTATCATTTTAACTCACGCGGGTTAAATTTTTGCGTATTTCGCGCTAGGACAATTGCAAAATTAAAGCATTTAACGGTGTATAAAATAATACAACTGCGCGAACTCATGCCTCAGCGAATTTGTAATTTGCAGGTTTATCGCGAAAATTTGTCCCCGAGAACTCAAATGATATCACAGTAGGGTAATTCCTCAAGTTGTTAAAGTTTTTGTCATTAATGCAAAGAATAAATGAGAGAATAAAAAATGCAGAAACATGCAATATATATATTATATAAGTCGCGAAAACTAATATGAACCATACACATTTGGGTTTTTTAAAACACTGAACATTTTGAGTTAGCTGAACTTTTATTGTTTTGTGATTGTTTATTTCACTTTTTCACGTGTGTTTCCGATATAGTTTGCTTCTCTGGCCAGGGCATTTTGAGCCACGTTTTGAAGTCTTTGTAACGTATACGCTCTGTGTTGTACATGTATTTGTCAGGTTCTCCATTTTGACCCTTTTCTGTAATAAACTTGGCGAAAATTTTCCTTTTACTGACCAACAGCCTGCAATCCTGTTTTTTGCTTTCAATCTAAGAAAGGACAAAACTTTGTTGTTTAAAGGTGTTAAGTCTTCGTTAATGTAAATTCCCGTTTCTGCTTTAATTAAACTAGGGATTCTTTTAATCACTTCAAATTTGGTTCTTCTTTGGAGAAATTTTACTATGATCGGTCGATTTTCCCCGCTTTGTAAGGACCACTCGATGTGCTATATCGATATCTTCGGTGGAGAGGGCCATGTTCATATATTTGTTAAATGTTTTTATGACAGCGTTAGAAGCTTCATTTGCAGATTGATTTTCGCTGAAATTTATAATACCGTTTACCCGCACATTATTTGCTCTACAGTATTGCTGAACATCATTTAGCGCTTCTTTTAGGCTTCCGTTTTCCAAAGTTAATTGAGTTTTTTACACTGTTCAGAAACAAATTCATTTTCTTTCCTTTGTTTTGCTAACTCTTTAGTTAACTTCTTATTTTCTGTAGCCCGTTCATGTAGTTCACCTAAGTTTCGATTCTACGAACGACAGAGCTTACGATTTTGTCTTTCATCTCTTCTACTGTGCCATGTATTATTTGTTTAAAGAGATACACAGGCAAACGAATGCCCCAAAAATTAAAACTGATATTATTTGCTCAAAACACGTTCAATATGAAAAACTTTTAATTACCAGTATGTTTGTAGTGAAATGCGGGCTTGAACGTAAATATTTGAACGTTCTCTAACAGAAAGTAAAATGTGAACAAAATCACCGAGCTATTTTTAAATAGGTCACGTGACAAAAACAACCAAGCGTCGTTTCTCTTTGGTTGCTTTTTGCCGTAGATCACGTGAGAGGTACTTCAACTGTCCAACTGCGAAATTCAGCGCGAAATCTAAATTTTATCTCGACCCACCTGGGTCAAGTTAGGAAACTACCCGGTTTTTCATTAAAAAGAGGAAATCTTTGTTACTGGGACTGATTATTGTATTTATTTCGATCGCATTTATAGTATATTGATAGAAGAAATGAGAAAGAAAGCATTAAAGTTTTGCCTATATATCCCTTTAATGAAAGACTTATCATTTTTTAGTAAGAACGTATTTCAGTTTGACATAAATCTCATCCAGCTTCTTTGATATATTCAGTTTTATTCTGTCAGATTTACTCCTTTCTGTCAAAAATTCCACCATCGTCCTCTGCTCTTTATCTACTGGTTTTTGTAATTGTGCGTTTTTACTTTTGTTATTTCTTTTCGTTTTCTCCGTGCTTTGATTGTCTATTACTGTTTCCGTTATATTGTCAAATGTAGATGTGTTGTTATCTTGTGTTTAACTTGTTTCTAACCCACTACCTTTTCCTTTTATCTTGACTCATTATTCATATTTTTTCTGTATGCATCTATTTGTACTTATCTTGATTTTTAATGTCTTAGTCAAGGTATTAAGATTAAGAGGTTCACACTTTTCTCACTTTTTATTCACGCTGTTTTGTATCTTTTCTGTTTAGTCACTTGATCACTATATTGTTACAGTATTTATGGTGTCCGTAGTTCGTAATCCTGTTCAGTCATACGTGACGATTTTACTGGTATAACTGGTATAACGAGTTTTATAATAATAGTTATAAATGCTTCACAAAAATGTCCACCCCGCCAATGTTACAGATATACTGTCATTAGCCCTGGTTTTATACTCAATGAAATATAAAGTTTTCAAAATAGATATATTTACCGGAGCCTCACTTTTTCTTTCACGTATGGTTTTAAAAGTTATACAAAACCTACATATCAAAGAGTTTCGTTGGGAGCATTAATTGCTAGTGAGAAACAAAGAGATATAAAAAAGTGAGAGGCAAGCGCTAAGTGTCGATATTGTGGAAAATTCTATTGGAGCGACGAATGTCAGAAACATATATCTATCGAAGATCCCAAAAAACGGACCAGAAGCAGCTGTTACAGGTGTTTGAAAGAAGGACATTTATCAGGTGACTGTAAGTCTTCTAAGTCTTGTGTCTATTGTGGTGTGATGATTACTCATCATGGGAGTCTATGCGAAAAGAAATTCAAAAAAAGTATCAGACAGAAAGTGTTCTCTTTTCAGAGGAATTAGCTGTAACCAGACACTGTTGATATGGAGAAAGTGCCGGAGAAGTAGGACTTCTCTCTTACGATGAAACAGTGCAATACAAACTGCAAAAACCATTGTCAAAGAACCTAATGGTAAAAACAGTGAAGCAAATCGATTAATTCTAGACTCAGGGTCTTAAAAGATGCATCACAGAAGACTTAACAAGTTGTCTATGTCTAAAAGAGAAAGAACAGGAGATTCAGTTAGTGACATTCGGTTGTGAAAAGTCTGAAGTTGTGAAAACAGGATCAACAACATTAAGCTTCAATCTGAAGAACGACTGTGACTGCAAATATTGCATCTAATATAACTGGAACAATAACCCGCAAGCCTGTAAAATTTCAATCACCCGTGAAGTTTAAAGAACTTGCACGAAATTTGTCTTTATTTTAAACAATTTTTATTTGCCATATATAACATGTTACATGTACATAAACAAATATTTATAGAAGTAAGGTATGAGAATCAGGAAACAAGTTTCCGAAGGACTCTTATATTAATCCATTTTCTCTGGTGGAAGAAATAAAGGCGGTTACATACATTTTGTGTTCTATATATGTGTAGTGTATTTAGGGGAAAATAGGACATCAAAACTGACAGGTAAAGGTTTGAGGCTAGGGTCATTTACTGAAAGACTGTTCAAAGTAAATTATGTGCAGACATGTTTACATAACTGCTCGTCTGGCTGTCAGAAGTGTGTATTCTGTATGTCAATTTTCTGTACTACAGATAGGTATTTAAGTTTGGTGATATAGATGTTCAGGGAGATTCAAGGGGACGCAGTCCCACGTGGGTCCGAGGCATGTTTGTCGGACCTACGGCAGACAAGTAATAATGTCGTAAATACGCTTAATACTCTAAATCTTTAAGGAGCAGAGTTGTAATTCTGTAATAAGAACTTTGAAATAACATTTGAAATTAAGAATACCAGAAAATACTTATGAAACAATTGTTAGTTGAAAACATAAATAAAAAGTGTTTGAACGTTTCTTCTGGTGTTGTGTGTTGTATGGTTGCTATCAGAACCCCAGTGAAAGGGCCAATCCACGCCGCTACATTACATATGACAATGGTACATACAAATTGAAATTTATTTATAAATTACTTTTGGTAAGCGAAATATCTTAGTGTTCAAAAATGCACTATTTTTAAGTTATTTTTTTTACAATCTAGTTATTTGTTTTACCAATATGGAGGAAACATTTCTAACGTCAACAATCCCCATCCGTCAAAACCGCGACACACTCGATCCGGCGGCTCACGTCGCGAAGCGCCCAGAGGCAATAATGAATTCTTGTACTTTTAAGAATACATATGCATTTTGGTCGTCGCTTAAATGTTCATTTCCGTCATATATGATATGATATGTCGTTATACAAGGTAAATTAGACATAGAACGTTGACGTATATTGATATAGTTTAGACAGACAAGGAGAAAGTGACAAGTAAACTCTACTTCACCACAAGAACACTATGGATTTTCAATTATTGATTTTCGGAAAAGATCGTGATTTAATGAACTGCAATTTAGACGAAGACGAGTGTGAAGTATTTAACCCATTCTGCTACCGACAAAGTAGTAAGAACGATCGAGGTTTTAAAGAATTGGATCTAAGATTATGTTTGAAGCAATATAGACTCCGACTAGTTCTCGTGCTTTCTGGTAGAGAATTCCAATCGCATATCACGCTAGGCAAAAACGAATGAGGGGTGCGTTATTATTATTACGTCATATATGATATGATATGTCGTTATACAAGGTAAATTAGACATAGAACTTTGACGTATATTGATATAGTTTAGACAGACAAGGAGAAAGTGACAAGTAAACTCTACTTCACCACAAGAACACTATGGATTTTCAATTATTGATTTTCGGAAAAGATCGTGATTTAATGAACTGCAATTTAGACGAAGACGAGTGTGAAGTATTTAACCCATTCTGCTACCGACAAAGTAGTAAGAACGATCGAGGTTTTAAAGAATTGGATCTAAGATTATGTTTGAAGCAATATAGACTCCGACTATTTCTCGTGCTTTCTGGTAGAGAATTCCAATCGCATATCACGCTAGGCAAAAACGAATGAGAGGTGCGTTATTATTATTACGTAAAGTATAGCGGTTCTGGATAGGCCCTGGTATTAGGTCAACTAAATACTGGGGAGATAAATTGTTGCTCATTTTATAAAGGTAACAAGTTTATGATTCTTGCGACAGGTCGCTAAATTTTCCCATTTAAGTTCGTTATAGAGTTTATCGATACAGTAACTGCAAAGTTTGGTTGCCCCTGTGACAATTCTCGTAGCTTCAATCAGAATAGTTTTGAGATCCCGCTTAAGTGCAACAGAGCAATTATCCCAGACTATATCGCTGTACTCGAGAAGAGGTCTTATAAAAGTAAATAAAGTTTCTACAAGCATTGTCATTTTAACACAAATTTTATTTTTCGTAGTAAACCGATACGCGTCCAAGCTTTAGATGAGACAGTATTTATATGAGAATTCCATTTTCTATTTTCTTGGAGTATTACACTTTGGTGCTTGTGTTCCTTTATAGTTTTTATAACAACATTGTTCATAATTTTCATGTTGTGGTTTATTGCGTTTTCTTAAGAAAATTATAGATTCGGTTTTGTTGGGATTGAAGTCGGGCTAACCAGTTCTGTGGCCACGTATGAATTTTGTTTAAGTCGCTGTTTAGCTTTACTGCTGCGGAGTATGGGTCATCTACGATAACATATAAGCTAGTGTCATCAGCAAATAATCGAATGTTCGATCGAATGTCGTTAACAATATCATTAATGTAGAGAACAAAAAGTAGAGGGCCTAGAATGGAACCCTGTGGAACATCCTCTGATATCTTACTCCATTCGGATGCGCTGTTGTTAAGTACAACGTGTTGTTGACGATTAGATAAATAAGATGAAAGCCAGTTTAGAAGGTTTCCATCTATACCTTTGCAGGGTAATTTATATAGAAGATCTTTATGCCATACTCTGTCAAAGGCCTTAGAGATGTCGCAGAAAACCACCCTCACTTCCTTGCCATCATCAAGTGCCTTGCACATATCGTTGTATATGTAAATAAGATGGTTCGATGTTGAGTATCTCTTTATAAAACTAGAATGGAAAGGAGATGATTCTTTCGTTTGATACTGCAAAATTATAAACATATTTATGAACACAACGTTCCATTATTTTACCTACATAGCTTAATAATGAGATATGGCGATTATTTGCAGGATCTGACGGATCTGACTTTTTGAAAATGGGGGTCACATTCGTTTTTTCCAACTCAAAGGAAAGTATGCTTTGCAAAGCTTTTGTTAAACATATTAGAAAACGGTTCAGCTAATACAGGTGCATCTTCCTTGAGTAGTCTCGGATTAATTAGATCAGGTCCAGTTGATTTTGAAGGATTGGTATTCGAAATAGAATCTAGTACGTCTTGAGGAGTAATAATAATATTTGATAGTGATTGACCGGGTAGCGGTTCAAGTACTGGGAGAACGTGCTTTGTGTCATCTACAAAATTTGTCTTTAGCAGACTCAATTCAAAATGAAAGAGAAACAATATCATTCGATCTATTAGTCGGAAATGATTATTACTTAGACATCATACAGTGTGTCAAAATAGAAGTGCAACCGAGCTTGTATTTGTTGTCTTCAAATTTAGGCTGGATTTTCTTTGGTAGAACAAATACTCGTGAATCCGACGTCAAATCAAGTGAAATGAATATGATAATTTTAACCTATGAGAATAATGTCACTGAAACAAATTTGTTCACAACAAAGGATAGTGTTCTACCCACAAAACCAATTTTGGAAGATTTCTAGAGTATTGAGACAATAAGGAATAAAGATGGGATCGAACAGTCTGATGATGACAGTGCGGTGGAAAAATTCAGAGACACTAAAGTATGAAAATGGAAGATACCAGGTAACATGGCCATGTAGAGATGAATTACCAGACCTTCCAGAGAATCGGGGTTTGGCGGAAGGAAGGCTAAAGTCACTTTTAAATAAACTTGAAAAAGCATTCAGATCTGATGAAAACGTATGATGCCATGTCTCAAGAACAACTAAGAAATGGAATGAAGGCGGAACGTACACATAGTGCTGATTTTAAACATTACCTGCCTCATGACGTTGTAATTACACCCGAAAAGGCAAAACATAGGATTGTATATGACAGAAACAGCTAAAACAAAACAAACAAAAAAAGGAACACAAAAGTATTAATGAGTGTTTCTATCGAGGTCCAGTTCTACTCAACAACTTGTGTGGCACACTTCTGATATTTCGATTACACAAAATAGGGATGGCCTCTGATAATGAAAATGCAATTTTACAAATAAAATTGAAGCCATCAAAAAGAGACGTCGCACAATTTCTATGGTTGAAAGACTATGGACGAGATGAACATCCAAGAAAATCGATTTTGTTGTGCTCCGTTCGAAATATTTTCGGCAGAACAATTTAAAAAGGACATTTACACGGATAATATTATAAATGGAGTAGATTCAGTAGATGAAGCAATCGACATGTACAAATCCGCAAAGTGTATCTTAAACGAATGAAATATGAACCTTCATGAATGGGTAACTAATAATGATGAGGTTAGGTCAGTTATAACAAATGAAGATAAATCAGTAAGTGATACAACAAAGATTGTTGGTAACTTGTGGGACAGCAAATACGACTCACTTGCTTTAAAAAATGTCAGCGTTCTTACAAAGAACATTGAATTAAGAAAAAAGAAATGTTTTGAAGAAGTCGCTTCCATATTCGCTCCTTTGGGATTATTTTCACCTGTTGCCATGCGAGGGAAAATTCTGCGTTAAAAGTTGTGGAGCAAAAAGCAGGATTGAGATGGTATGTTTGATTCAGAAGATTCAAATGCGTGGATTGAAATCAAAATTGATTTTGAGCTAATTCAAAGTTTAAAAGTACTGAGAAGTGTATGTACACAAGATATGCCAGTGATCTTAAATATTCCTTAGTGTGCTTCACAGATGCATCAAACAAAGCATATGCAGTTTCTATACATCTTTTACAAACAAGGGGAGACATGAGTAATTCAAATTTATTGTTTTTGTTACGTATTTTATATTTCTTTGGTCAACAGAATCAAAGATTTCCTTGTTTAAAGTTAATTATAAATATCAACGGATATTATTGACTTTCAAACCTTGATTAACATTTAACCTCAACCTTTAAGACAACAATCAAATACAGATACCTTTTAATACAAACAGTAAAAATAAATCAAAGAAGCACACTAGATTTTGTATATTATATTTCAAAACTAAAAGTACAATACTAAACTAAATAAAGATGTGATAAAAACATACAAAATGTAAAGATACCAAAGTTCATTAATTAATAACAATATTGCTGATTTTGTTAGGTTCTGTAGCACTCTGTCGCTTTATTTCGTTCGTACGATCTTTGTTATGAATTCAGTAATTCGTGCACTTTGTCCATTCTGTATGATAACTTGAAAATGGCTTAAACAGTTCTCATTCGCAATTACTTTAAAATTTCCACAAGTCGTCTGGTTTCAGATTTTGTCATACAAAAGAACCTTCCCAAGAGTGGGATCTGTACATAGATATAATGTACCCTTTACTAACACATTTAAAATGTTTAACAAACAATTAACTGATAAAAACATCAACATGAACGTACAAAGTAGCATTATCAGTTATAGTATAAACATTATTAGCATGAATCATGAAATACATTCAAATACATCATTTATAATAAGTTTACCTTTAGACAAAAGATATTGTTTGAAAGTCTATATTCAATTTCTTTACGATATCAAAACAATTACTAATTAATCATTTTACTCACAATATTCTACAATAATATACAATATTGTTAAAGGTATTTACCCCAAACTGTTTATATCCTTTCTGGAATAAACCCACTTTATAAACTCTCTATTCCAAGATTGAGTGTTTGAGATTCAATGTTTTCACTTATTTCTTAATTTTTGATGTTGATTGTTCCAAGCCAAAATGTGCGCTGAATGAATCTTTACTTAGAAAACAGACCTGAATATTCATCCATAAATCTCGGACAGTTTATCAAAACAAATACGATATTGCTGGACCTAGCTGTTAATATAATTAATCAAATTTCAGCCAGATGATAGTGTCAAGTATTGTTATTTGAACTCTAGAGAAGCTGGCTAAATAGAGGATCTGTGTTATCATTTTCTCATAAATAAACGAAGGCAACCAACTTCTAGCCTGATATCAAAACAATTCACTGACAAAATTTCTAGTTTTACAAACACTTCATGTGTGAAGTTGTATCTCACACTCAATGTAATAAATGAACAAAGGTAAAAAGAGTCCAGCATCTTACTGATAAGAACAACATCTGGTGAGATCTTTACTCGACCTGAAGCGTTGTATAAGTGCAATAAAGAAATCTTATAATATTTACAGATATATACATGCACTCAACAGTTTTCGAAAAGTAGACTCGCACCAGTTCAAGGAATGACAATACCAAGACTCGAATTGATGGTCGTTCTTATTGGAGTAAGAATGGTAAAGTTTGTAACAAATCAAATCGAGCTACCATTAGAACATATTGTTATAATTACAGATTCGCACTGTGTTCTCCAGTGGATATCTTCAAACAAGCAGTTACCTGTGTTTGTAGATAATCTTGTGAAAGAAATGCGTAGTCATAGCAACGTTGATTCCGCTACGTGAATACTAAAGATAATTCAGCAGATGTTGCTAGTCGTGGGTGCACACTACAGATATTGTCAGAAGACGAAAGATAGTGGCATGGACCAGAATGGTTATATTATCCCATTCACCGTTGGCCACGGCTCAACTTTATGGCTTGAGAAGAAGGTAAAAGTCAATTTAAAGAAACGGAATCAGATCAACACAGAAGCCTGTAAAGTGAACTCTCTGACCGACAAGCAGACAACTTCTTTCACAGCAGAAAGGGCTAGTGATAGTATGAACAAAGAAATACCTGATAGTTCAAAAGAGGACTGTCTGGTATCTTAGAAAATTAGTACTCGTATAGAGACTGCACCATTTGGATTAGACACAAGCAGGTTCTCAACAGCAACAAAGTTAGTAAGAATAACAGCATGGCGTCTTAGATTTGTTTGAAGATTAAGAGGACAAAAGTTCAGAACAAATATCCATTCTACGCTTGATAAAGCAGAAAATATTTGGAAAACATATTCAGAGAAAACATCTCAAAGAATTCGAAGTGAATAGTTCTTTAACATCGAAATCTCCAAACAATTTGGCCAAACAATTGGATTCATATATCGATGAACGTGGGTTATTAAGGTGTGGATGAAGATTAGAGTGTGCTTATTTATGTGAGACAGCTAGACATCCCATATTACTTCCAAGGAAAGATAGGTTTACATATTTATTAGTTAGAGGGGTGCATAAAAGAATGTTACATTGTACAGTATCCCAAAAACTGAGTGAAATTAGACATAGATTCTGGATTCCAATATTGAGATTGTTGAAAGTCGGGACAATCTCGATTACCTAGATTCGGATGTTCAAAATGAAAATGAGAATTTATATTTTGAAAAAAAGAATAATATTCAAGATATTGTAGCTGATGAATGCTATTCAAGCAGATGATTTTGATTTTAATGATAATCAGAATGATGAAACTTTCTTTGATATTTGAAAAGAGTGATTAGTTATTCCTGGGTATACATGCGAAAACGTAGTGATTAGTAATTTTGATTATCATGATTCTGCACAAGGGAAATGAGAGTGATAATAATCAAAATGAGAGTGATATTAACCAGGGTAGTGCAGAAAGGGTTGGATGTGATGATGAGAATGAGATTCAGGATGGTTAGAGTGAGTCGGATGATGTAGGTGATTATGTCGAAAGTAGTGATATCTTAGTGAAGAAAATGGTTATTAATTGGAAGTGACCGGGATGAAGGTTTTAAAAACAATGATGTAATTGTAATAAGTGATGACGAACAAATCGACGCATTTTGAAATTCAAAAAGGGTACGATTGGCGATGACAGCGGTAACATAAGTGATCAATCGAGTATTGTTGTAAAGGAGTATTTTGGGTTTATTAATCACTAACTTGAACACTAAAATTCAGGTAACTTTTGTCTGGCGGGAGTGTCACAAAGTGCGAGTACACATGGGAGCAATACCTTGATTGACTTTTTTCTTTTGAGAAATGTTATAAAGATATTAGTTCATTTGGAAGAAATTTTTTATTGCATGTGAACCTTGCTTTTCTCATGCATGTTATGATAAATCATGTTTCTCATGTTTTCAGGGTTGTTTACTTATATTAATATGCTGCTACTATTGTTTAAATTTCACGCCATTTCTTTTTTCTTTAGATTATATTAAGAAAAGTAATTTGATTTTCTTCAGAATTCACTTTAGGTTTCTGTTTGTTGTATCTCTGTTATTTTGGACTACCTTTCTGGATATATAATGGAATACTTCAAATTAAAATCATAAACGTTCACATTTTGTTGTTTGTTAATTCGAGAAAATGTCAATTAATAAATGTCAAATGTGGCAGATTTACGAGTGGCAATTCAAAATTAAAATCAAAATTTAAAAATTCTCGCTACATTAACCTTCAGAATTTATCTTACTACAATGGTAAAATGATTGGTTTTGAAGTCAGTAAATTTGCTTAACAATCGTGTTTCTTCAACTGTTTAGTTTTAAAACCTTATGTCTGTGTTCAGTACCGAACAACTTCAGTGTTTCAGCGCGTTGATTAATTCATGTAAATGAGGCAATACTGAATGTTTTAGAACAAAAACATATACAACAAAAATGTCGTTGGAAACGATGGATGTTCCCCAACATAACACATGTTCAACAAATGCCTTTAATAGATTTGGAGTTATAGTCTGGACAAAAGTGTTCAAATTAAAGGGAGTTAATTCAAAATGTAGATAAGGAAGAGTTATGTTCATAATACAGTGCACTTCTATTCTCTCTTTTTCTAAACTTTCAACAAATAGCTTTGGAGTTATGTTCAGGACAAACGTTAAATTTATCAAAAGGAGATAATTCCGAAAGTAAGCTTGACAGAGCTTTTGTTCTTGCACATTGTGATTCCTCTCACTGCATTCGATCATCATAATCACCTTAAAAGCTTTGGAGTTATGCTCCAGACAAACGATCACAGATGGTAAGGCTTCCATGGGCATAAATCTGTGAAAAATCTCTGAACCTGAACATGTCAGTAATATGCTCCTACTGTTAGTAAAGCCTCCTATCAAGCCTCAATGAATTCCAGCCAATGTTTTCTGAGAAATTATTCGGACAAAATTTACATAAAAAAATATCAAAGGGGCATAATTTTTTGAAAAATCACTGAACCGGAACATGCGGGTAATATGCATACCTCCTCTTTGTAGTGAAGCTTCCTATAGAGTTTCAATGAATTTCAGTCAATGGTTGCTGAGAAATAGTCAGTCGGGACAAAACTTACTGCTAAAAACATCAAAGGGTATAACTGTAAAAATCACTGAACTAGAACCTGCCTGTAAAATGCACACCTCTTCTTGGTAGTGAAGCTTTCTATTGAGTTTCAATGAATTCCAGTCAATGGTTGCTGAGAAATAGTCCTGACAAAAATTACAGCTAAAAAGAATCAAAGGGGTATAAATTTGTGAAAAATCACTGAACCGGAACATGCAAGTATCATGCATACCTCCTCTATGTAGTGAAGCTATTCATTGAGTTTAAGTGAATTGCAGTTAATAGCTGCTGAAAAATTGTCGGGACAAAAATTACAGCTAAAAGCATCAAAGGGGTATATTTTATCACTGAACCGAAACATGCCTGTAATATACACACCTCCTCTTGGTAGTGAAGCTTCCTATTGAGTTTCAGTGAATTGCAGTTAATAGCTGCTGAAAAATTGTCGGGACAAAAATTACAGCTAAAAGCATCAAAGGGGTATAATTTATCACTGAACCGGAACATGCCTGTAATATACACACCTCCTCTTGGTAGTGAAGCTTCCTATTGAGTTTCAGTGAATTGCAGTTAATAGCTGCTGAGAAATAGTCCGGACAAAATTACAGCTAAAAAAGCATCAAAGGTGCATAACTTTGTGAAAAATCACTAAACCAGAACATGGCATTAACCTAACTTCAAACCAGTCTGGTAATATATTCGCCACAAGTCATACTGATACTACAGCTGTTAATAAGTTTTCGTGGAATTACATCTACTTTGATATTATCTTGACACTAACAGTACTTAAGTATGTAAAATCAAAAGGACCGTAATTCCGTTAAAAAATAACTAATCATGTAAATCCCGCTATTAGATCCTTTAAAAAATCAGTCAAATTTTAGCATGTGTTTGCTGAGAAATAGCACAACAAATTGGTGTAGTTTACTGCACTAGCTAATCAATTCTGTGAAATACACACCCCCACTAAAAAACAACAAACAAAAAACACGAAAATGACAACAACAACAATCAAACAACAAAACAACAACACAAACAAAACTCCACACTATTCCAGGAATATTGTAATAGGATTATCTCCTCCTCACATAAAGATTCATTAAAGGCCGACGAAAATGAGAACCTCATATTGAATTATTTTATAGTGCCTTGCTTTCCATCTCTTTATCTGGTCGTAACTGCACCATATCTAAAAAAAACGAACAAACAATTCAAAACTAGCAGAAATAATCAAATTCTCATTTAAGGAATAATACACAGTCAAAAATAATATTTATTTAACTACCTGCTTTAGTAAGAATTAGATAAGCTTAAATCTAGCACCATTAGTACCATCATCTGTTGCTGAAGTCCTGTACAAGGTAAGTTTATTTAAACGTAAATTGAAAATTAATTTTCTAGTGAGTGTGTTAATACCATTTGAAAATGGTATTTTACTCAGATATGAGCTCTGGTACCATCAGATTTAAGCCACACACACACACACACACACACACACACACACACATATATATATATATATATATATATAGAGAGAGAGAGAGAGAGAGAGAGAGAGGATATTTGTTTGTTTCAGTGAAATATCAAATTTATTTCACGAGTGAAAACCAAAAACATACTTTTCACGGTTGTCTTCACGAGTGAAATAAAATTTATATTTCACCGAAACAAACAAATTTTCTTTTTATTTTATGTTTTCTTGACAAACTAAAACTTAGAATTTCTTGTTCGCTGTGGAGGGCCCAAAATAATAGCTAGCCGCTTTATTTCCAATCTTAATTGATACAGCAACAGAAAAAAGTTCTGACATTTATTTCAGATACAAGTATCTCAAACATCTTATCTATCTGTATCATTTAAAGAAACTGAAAAAAAACCAATTAGTTTTATTTAAATTTACGCAATTTTGAAATGAAAATTTGAAAAAATACAAAAAAGAATACAAAAAAGGTAGTTCGGCAAAAACAGTGAAATTACAAATGACATTCCACATTTTAAAACAGTGGATTATCAATTTTATTTCACTGAGAAAACTCTATAACTCACAGGAAAACATAAAATAAAAATTGTTACCTTCTAATAGTAAACTGTTTTCATCTCTCGGTGGTACAGATGAAGAGCTGCTTCCAGCATAGATAGAAACGCCTGTGTCACCCTAAACAATAGCATTAAACCATTTCAATGAACCTGTTATAATCTATCGTTGCCAATCTTTTATAATGCTTTCATTACGATAAATATTCTTTAAAATCAGTGTTATTGAAATTATTGTATTCCAACATTCTGTATCCCAAATATGTTAGTTTAGTTTATGATATTGTTTGCTTAATTTTTAATATGAAACCCTTTCCTCGCATTCTTCATTTTTCAAAATTAGCCTAACCCCTAACCCTACAACGCATATCATTGTATCAGCATATAAATATTACGGATTACTGACCATATCACATTTTTATTTTATGTTTTCTCTTTCACAAGAAACAAAAGGGGCATTGTGACCCTCAATCGCTCACCTGAGCCTTGCTTAAAAAGACAAAAAAGCCTGACTGACTCACAGATGGGCCGACGATGAAAAACAGAAAATGTTAATACATTGGACATTTTAGTTGTAATTGTGAAGAACATATCCAAACTAAGTTACTGACTCATTTTTTGTTACAGAAAAAACATCAAAATATAAAGTTTTACACACATTTATCGGTAAAAAATTTACCCCGTTAGTCACTATAACATTGATTTTGACGGCTTTTGATAATTAGTCTATGTAGCTCTGAGATATAGACCTCCATTTTACTGACCTAAAGGTTATGGGCTCGAATCCTGGTAAAAATCAAAACTTGTTTTTTTTTCAATTTTTATGGTCTATAGAAGTACATTGTATAATATTATGCTTTTTTCCATAGTATATTAACTTCTCTTTAATTATAAATAAAAAATCAGCTAAATTCTGTGAGTTAGTCGCTTTAAACAGATTAATCATTAAAAATTAAGAATTAGACACTGTTGGTACTTAAAAAGATTTTTAAAAGTTTGCTATATATGTCTTTATAATGTCCTGTTATAATTTGCAAAATATTTGACCACCAACTGGTATTTTAATGTCCTAAGAAGCATAATTGCAGTATTCATGGTGAATGTTCACAAGACAAAGAATGATACATACCAAATTTCTGAATTTCAGCGGTCTCAGCATCATGGTTTCGGAAAAGAAGAATTTTAAAGAGTATGTCTCTATTAGTCTACGCTTAACATCCGATCCACGGTGTTGAACAATAATGACACCAGAAGTAATGTTTGGATAATCTATGTACTCATCATTTAAGCAATGTTTTATGCAAAATATCTGGACCTAGTAGTTTCAAACAAAAAAGATCTACAGTTTTCCTATTTATTCTATCTTTAACTTTTGTGCCCTGAGAATGATCCTAGTAACAAAATTGGAACAATTTTGATTTAAGAAGAGGGGGAGCAAACATGAATTTAGTGGTAGCAATTTTTTCTGACGCAGTTTTTTACGAGTTTTTCTATGTATGTCTTTTGGGGAACATTTGACCCCAGAGTGGAGCCAAGGATGATCCAAAGTGTAAAGTTTAATCATTCTTGGTAGTGGTCTCCCAGATAATTCTTTGCGCAAAGTTTTGTTTTAATCATAGGCTTGTGGTTTCATACAAGAAGATTTTCCTATATATAGTTTTAGATGAAAGTGAAGGAAAAGCGAACAAATGCGTAAAAAGTCTTCTAGATAACGGTCTACATTAAATTTCAGGGTGTTTTAATGTTTTAAATTTTTGTTGCCAAAACATCCAAATAATTGTCTAAATGAATACTTTGAATTCCTCTTAACGACAAGATGTGTTACCTGGTCTACAGTGTTGGATACAAGCAGCAAGTCAACAGTTTGAGAAAACTTTTGGGTTTTCAAGACGTTCTCCATTGATGAAGAAAAGTGTTTTAAATTTTCGTTAACGCCGGCTAATTCATCTGAACATGTTTTTTGTCCCGTGTCTTTGGCTTGTGATTTCGGACAAGAAGATTTTCCTCTATCCGGTTTTAACTGAAAGTGAAGAAAAAGCAAACTGTTCTAGATAACAGTCTACATTAAATTTCAAGCTGTTTTAATATTTTACATTTTCTTTGCCAAAGCATCCAATTTATTTGTCTAAATAAATACTTTGAATAACTTTTAATGACAAGATGTGTTACCCGGTCTACAGCTTCGAATGGATTCTGGTCAGCAGTTTGAGAAACATTTTCGGATTTTGAGGGGTTCTCCGTTGAATGTGACGAGTGTTTTAGATTTCCGTTCAAGCTGGCTAATTCATCTGAACATCCTTTCTGTCCTGTGTCTTTATGGGTGCGATCTTCAGATAGCGTAAGAAGAATATTGCTTTCCTCTTCTTTACCTTGTTTATTGTCTTTATCAATATCTTTACCAATTCTTGTATTTCGTCTTCGGCTCTTTCTCCGTGGAACGGGGCATATTTCTCTTTGTCTGTCAAGGAATGTTTTGAATAAGTTAAAATCATACTGGTGCAACGCAAATGCTTTAAATATGCGACAAGCATGCAATTTAATCAGTTTTCAGAGATAAGCAATATATGCCGACCTATATACCTAACAATTGTGGGGTGTTGGTGGGCGAGCTATCAATTAAGGTATAATTTTCTTACTGAATAACAACTCAACTACAAAGGGAAAAACAAATTTGCAAAATAAACCATATTAAAGACATATATAGGGATTTACTAATTTAAAACACAATGCTGATACTGTTCCTGGTTATTGGTCTGCAGTTCCATATATACTTTTTAAGACAACTTAAGCAATGTCTATAATGTAAAGCAGACCGGACAGAATCTTGTGGTTCATTGTACAGTTTTAATTTGTTAGCTCTTTCTTTTTAGTAGGAACTGTATTGAAATTGTCTGAAGTCAGAGATAGCCTCTTTCTTAAGCTCATCTGTAAAGGGTACCATATTAGAACAATCTAACTTTTACAGAACGTTAAGAGAAACATTCTATTTATTTGATTGTTTTGTCGATTGTGTTAATTACATGGCTTGTTAACGTTGCGTCTCTTTTTCTGTATGTTTGCATAGATTTTCAAGGTAATTATCGACTTAAAGGTAACTACATCTTCTATGAGGCATAACTGCTATGAAAAAGATGTCTTAAAATGTACCTAAGGTCAGAAAAACTGAGACGACGAACTGAGACGGACACATTGACGTGGTTAGAATATATTCCAAATGGAAGATACTTATGTGCTTCAGCTACTACGTTTGTACAAGAAAACACCTCTCAACTGATTAGCAACGTATCTTGTGCTTCTGCGACAAGCGAAAGCATAAAACATGACAGATATGAATATTGCAGACAAGCCTTATATATGCTGATCCATTATGAAAATGTTTTTGAATTACAGTCTTATTTGTTTGGCTTATTGTTTTGTTGTCCTATTCCGGGTATCCGATACACAATTAAACAATTTAATGTTCATATTTAAGCCACAGACATTTAGAAATTGTTCAATTGATGTGAAATTGATTGTCCTTACAAACACATATTTAAGTTTTACCCAGAAAATAGCTGTTTCGGGTATCTTGGGGTCAAAAACATTGATATACTTAAGATCTGCTCTTGTGATCACCCTTTGTGCATCGTCAACTTTTAACTTTACCTGACATCACCTCCTTATCAACTTATTTAATGTTGATGAAATTTTGCAAACATGTTCCTTCCTTTGCATAAAAATCTTTAAATATCTTTATATATTTATAAATATTCTTGTCTAAATCTACCAGGCGAAGACCTCTTGAAATTAGGTGTACTGACAATCTACTGGACTCAAACAAGTTTGTGAAAAATTTATCCTACGGTCAGTATTGGCCCCGCTCGGGGATCTCATATTTGACATTGAGATATGGAAGACAGTCTTTAAAATAACTCTAGTATATCTCTCCCTTGATTGTTCAATTTATGTCTCTAAGGTCAATTTGGAGACAGTTTGTACAATGACTTATTAGCTGCAGCCAATTCTTTTGTACAAACATCGACTCATTTCTCACGGGTATTTTAGCCCTAGAGAGAAGAGGTTTAATAATCAAATACAAAGATACTCGTTTTCTTTTGCCACATGTAGTTTGTTTGTGACACCTAGACCAACACTGACATCTGCTCCTTTCGATAATGTAAGATATGGATGGCCTACCATCTCAGATAATTCACAATTAAAAGTACTATTTTGTTAATTCGTCACATCTTTTGCAATATTTTAAGAACACGATATTCGAAATGAGAATGTGGATATAGGCATCCTTCTTGTTCAAAGCTCCTCTTTCTCTTGTCTTTACTACTTTTGAATACTTGAACGACTGTTTATTGTAATGCGTTGCTTGAAAAGATACCTGTTCAACGGAAACTGGTCTGCAGTCTTTATTTTTTTGAAAGCATTCAGAAGATACCTGAGTTCTCTCACTATAATATAAATTTTAGGTTTCAAAATATTAGTGACAAATTCCTAGTCTAGAGACACTCATGACTCTTTTAAATGCGCAGATAGTGATACATGATACCTCTGTTAAATAGCGATACATGATACCTCTGTTAAATAGTGATACATGATACCTCTGTTAAATAGCGATACATGATACCTCTGTTAAATAGCGATACATGATACCTCTGTTCAATAGCGATACATGATACCTCTGTTAAATAGTGATACATGATACCTCTATTCAATAGCGATACATGATACCTCTGTTAAATAGTGATACATGATACCTCTGTTAAATAGCGATACATGATACCTCTGTTAAACAGCGATACATGTTACCTCTGTTAAATAGTGATACTATGATACCTCTGTTAAATAGCGATACATGGTACCTCTGTTAAATAGCGATACATGATACCTCTGTTCAATAGCGATACATGATACATCTGTTCAATAGCGATACATGATACCTCTGTTAAATAGTGATACATGATACCTCCGTTCAATAGCGAAACGTGATACCTCTGTTAAATAGTGATACATGATACCTCTGTTAAATAGTGATACATGATACCTCTGTTAAATAGCGATACATGTTACCTCTGTTAAATAGTGATACATTATACCTCTGTTAAATAGCGATACATGATACCTCTGTTAAATAGCGATACATGATACCTCTGTTAAAAAGTGAAACATAATACCTCTGTTAAATAGTTATACATGATACCTCTGTTAAATAGTGATACATGATACCTCTGTTAAAGAGTGATACATGATACCTCTGTTAAATAGTGCTGGATCGGAGACAGAGTTCGAGATCGTTCAACTGCACAGTTATGTGAGTAACCACTAAACCACAAATCAACCCAACTGATTTAAGTGCATGTTTGTCACATAGTAAGAACAAATTCCGTGTACATCGGTAAGGAAAAACTAATTATTGATAACAAAGCAACATAATAACAACAAGCCAACAAAAAGAGGAACTGTACTACTATATAGACTAGTTTTTGTCGCAAGTAAATGAAAAGTAAACGTAATTAAAGCTTACAATAAAACATCATTGATCACTGAATGTGATACTCTAAGCGTAGGTTCTTCACCATCAATCTTTTGATACTATAATGCATGCAAACAAAGCTAGACTTTGTATTTTAATTTTATAAAACCCCAGTCGTAAATAATAATAATAATAATAATAATAATAATGAATTACAAATTCTAAGAACTTTTGGCATTTTTTCTTACAACTTACAGCTTATGAAACGACTTAAAAAGAAACAACAAATATTACCGTATCCAAGGTATGACAATCACTGCTGTTGGAATAGTTAGAATGATAATGACAATTACACACAAAACGATTGTCACGGTCTCACCATCACCTAGGGAGTAAACATCGACACAATAAAATATATTGAAACGTTATCATTAAATGATAAACAAATTAATATTTCTTCTGTAGCCAATTTAAATTAGTTATTTCGCAACAGCAAAATGATAACCAAGAGACAATACTTTTAGCGTGCATATAAAAACATAACTTTAAGTAGAGTGATCATGATGCTTGCACCAGTCTGAGTTTGTGATTAGCTGGTTTTTGTCCGAAATTGTCTGAGAAAAAATATTAAGATCACCATTTAGACCAAGTTACCAGTTATAGAAACGTTGACCTCAGGAGTGTTTGCAAGTTCCTGTTGACCCAGTTTTCAGCCTACATGACCTACCTTCAAACCTATCCATAAGATAACAAACACAAATAGCTGATTCAGGGTGGCCATACCACGTGGTAAATGGTGCCATTTAGGCTGTCGCAAGCAGCATTGTTTTGTCTCGAATCGGAGAAGAAAACTTCTGTAAGTATTTTATTTCTTCATCAATTTTAATGTTATATAGCGCATGCGAAGCGGAAAATTATGTCCTTTAAATTGGCCCTGATTATTCTTTTGTCAGATGTACAGAATTCTATATCATTCGGGAAAACCGATGCGCTTTTCGGGATAGCAAGCATATTTTTACGAATTCTTAATTTCCCAAATGTTAAGAAAAACTGTACATCTGACAAAAGGATTATTAGGGCCTATAAGTAGGGCACAACTTAAATTGATGTAGAAGTAAACACTTACAGTAGTTTTCTCCCTCGAATCGAGTCAAAAATCATCATAAATACCACGTGATAAAGTCAACAGCTGCGTAGGTAATGCAATACATAGGGTTGTATACTGGTATCATTCCGAACAAACAGTATATCAGTTATGGCTTAATATTTTTAGCATTTGAAAGTTCTATCATTTATGAAAAAAGGTCAGAATGAAGAATAATTTAATTGATACGCAGATGCCTTTTATCCCGACAAACTGACTATTATGACATTGCTAGTTTCTAAAATGGAATGTTTCCAAACAACTCTCTCAAATTGTTTTGTTTGTTTGTCATGCTTCGCTCCTCTCGCCCCCACCCCCACCAATTGTTTTCGACTAAAGACTTTGAGCTCTATAAATGAAACGACAGATCTTTGAACTAAAGTCGTTCCTATTTTCTTGCATCAGCTCTGCATGAAACTTTAACATTGTTAGCCTGTTTAAATTGTTTAAAGACACTCCATGGTATATGGCTCTTTTAAAACTACGATGCCAAAACAGCGTCTGACGTTTTCACAATTCAGAAAATATGCGTTTTGAAATATAATGACATTTTATGATTATTGTGTAACTTACTAAATCTATTTGACGAGCACATAGTGGAGGCTGAACTTCCTTGAAAGGAGCCAAATGTAGTTGTATCTCTTTTCGGAGATAAAGCATCACAAACCACATCATGAGTAATTGTACAGTTTCGAATAACCAAGGAGTGACAAGTGGAACATGATCTACAGACATCAAGTGAACTTGTGTTTGAGAAAGTGATTCCTTTCCTGCATGGCGTACATCTCGTATCATTAACAGCATTCCCTAACGACAACAGAAACAGTGAAATATTACATTTCAATGTAAGATAAGTATGCAGCTGTTAGGTGTTTTCATAACTCATTCATTTTGAGGCTCTAGATGAGGTAATAAGAATAAAAATATTTCTAAATAGAGACAAAAGAAAGCCCAATAAATTTGCAGTGATCTTTCTCAATTTTAGGAATTACATTCAGAATGACAGCAAGTTACGAGGAGTAATAGCTTCAGGTAAATGCCGAAATATAAACCGTTTTACAAACACCTAAGTGAATGAATTCTGAACGTATACAAGTACTTGTATGTATTTTCTTAAAACATTTGTCATTGTTTAGTGCACACCGGCAAATCATATCCGGAATACTATGTGCAGTGAAATTAAGATGCTTTTGATGCAAAAAAATTGAAAAGAAATAGGTTAAAGCAACTTCCGTTTTAACACAGATAATATAAATGGGGGTGGAACCGTTTCTTGTGTCAGGAGAGTAATACATTAATTTGGTTACAGAATGCTCAAAACCATAACGATCCCAAGCTGGTTTTGACACTTACTTAAGAAAAAACTGTTTGAAAAATAAGTACAACACCTTGTTACTTTATGATTGGTTTGTAAATCTTCAATATCCCTCCCCATAAAATGAATTTTATGCCTTATATCAAGACAACAAGTGAGATAGAATTAAAAGTACTTTAAAAAGATTAGTAAACAAAAATAAAACGTTTTTAAAAAAGATGCAAAGTACATTCAAATAAAAGAGTTAAGATCGGGGCTATGAAAACTAAAGTGTGACATTTTCAATATAGATGCTGAACAAGTATAGATATATATTAGATACTGATTGGAGAGGGACACTAATAGGTACTAGTATGTTCAAGTGTTAGACAGTCTTCGGACAGAGAGCAAACACGTGAAAGTGCATGACTGCTGTGGGTAACATACAGCTCAATGAAAAGCCTAGGCGTGGTGTTCTTGATAGTGGAGGTGAGGCAGTCATCTCTAGTCTAGAAGGGACATAACATATATTCATATCACCCATAAATAATAAAGTGTAAAGAACGAGAAAAACTACTTTAGCGCACGTTCTGGCATACTATTACATTTCTATATTATCTCGTATTATTATTTGTGACAAGCTACGATAGTATCCGTATACCGAGTACGGATATTTGTTTTCTCATTTCGGATCAGGTTCCCATCACTAAAAGGAAGATATAAAGATAAAACGAACAGTGTCATTATATGACAGCACTTAACATAAAACAGAAAACTTTACCAGTTTCTTTTAAGCCTTCTCCCGGCTTGCATTTACTGTGTGTTTTGCAGTAACCTTCCGTTTTGTAAAATCCATCTTTACACCGACAAACTAAGTCAGTGGTGGCGGAACAATTCTTCACTTTCACTTCATTCTTCAAACAATGTTCTCTGCAGGGTATACACTTAGTAGAATTATCACAGTGAGACTGGAATGTACCTGTTACACATCTTTTGCATCTGTCTTGTTCATTGTCTTTCACACAATCTCCAACCTTATAAAATCCTGGACAACACGGGAAACACAAGTGACCGTCTGACGTTAATCTCGTTTTGTCACAAGGAAGTGTTATAGCAAACACTTTCACCATATCAAAGATTATTAACACATTTATAATACTTTTAGGATAAGCCATATTTTTTAATTAAGGTAGACGGATGTGAAACATAAGTAGCTATTTTAGGTATTCCAGGACTTAAAACACTTCTGCTTTTTGCATTACGTTGTTTCCTTTTGTTTTATGTTATTATCCTGGAAAAGAAAGACAGAAAATTAACTTATTTTGATCTCCTAAATAAAAGAGGTAAGACGCAGATTTCTCTGACGAAATATCAAAACTAAAATATATTTTAACTAGAACATCGCAGAACGGATGCAATATACGCCCGTCAGCGTAGGCTGCGAACTGTTCATTCCAAACATTTTACATTTCGGCGCTTCACAAATATTCGCTTACCATGAAATTCAGCAAGAATGTTTTTACAACACATTGCTGAATTCACATTTAAAGCATCTTATCAATATACCATAAACTATCAATATACCAACACAATTTTAAGAGAAATGGGAAACTATAGAGATATATAATTCTTGCACACTGCACATTCTACTTCTATCTTTAACTTAAGTTACAAGATATTCCGTTCATTGTGCGTAAGTCATGCTCCGGACAAAAATTCATTATTGAATTATTGATAAAGTAGAGTGATGCTTCTTTTGCAATGCACTTCTACTTGTTACCCCATCTCTCTCTCTCTCTCTCTCTCTCTCTCTCTCTCTCTCTCTCTCTATATATATATATATATATATATATATATATATATATATATATTGTGTGTGTGTGTGTGTGTGTGTGTGTGTGTTTTCACATCGATTCATTTTTTAAAGTTATGCCTATGAGGAAGGAAAATTCAAAAATGGGACCAGGCAGAGTTATGGTTTCTGTACACTGCACTTCTAATTATTACAAGAAAGCTGCACGGCAAGTTTGAAGTCAGTCAGCCAAGAAGCAAAATAGTTACGGTCCGGACAAAGTCTGGATGCCGCCCGCCACGGGTTTTCCTAAAACACTTCCTGTCTTTCGACGGGCGAATAAAAATGACTGATCATTATAAGTTGATATCAACACACTTGACGCTACATTTCATAAAGTTTACAGGAAATTCCAGATTGAGAGTAACCGCGCTAAGCAATATACTGACGCTGAGATCCAAGAAGACACAAACGGAGAAAACCTATCAGAGGCAACGTTAATAGAACGGCAATGTTCACCAGGAGGTCGAACGTAATTTGGTTCGACAAAATTTTAAGCGAGACAAAAAGATTCGATAGAGTAAATGGCGAAAAAAAATGAAAGCGAAGGTAGTAGGTAAATGAACGTTTTTTCGTCGGATACCCACGGTCGGTGCAATACGTGACACTTCATATATACTGCAGTGTATCCGATGATAGTTTTTTCTTAATATTTTACATTTTTTGCTACAGTGAGTTGCTTGCAGTCGGTGAATAACCTATCCCTGCGTTTGATTATAGAAATGGAAACAAAAAATTCAGGAGGATGGGAAGGTTATTGGATGTAACGGTTACGAATGTAATCCACTTGTTCACATGACTTTAAAAACGTTAACTTTTTCCAATTCTTTTACATTTATTCAGAAATGGAAATGTGTTTTATTGAATATAAAACTGAATCCAAGCGAACAAGTCATATTTGCTAGTGGCTGAGCAACAGAACTTTCTTGTTTCTAATCAGTACGAATGATGTTTGTTTGGTTTTATAAAGTAAATGTACGCATAAAATTTGGTTTGCGTTTTGGTTTAGGAGTCCGTCCGTTCGTCTATCCACCCACCCACCTACCTAATTTATCTGACCAATTTTTCCGCAAATGATTGACTACTTATCCAACATGGTTTGCTCCGAATCAGAAGTGAGAGACGAATGACCACGAGACAAAATGACCAAGATAAATTATATTACCAAATATAATTACAAAAGGAATATACTGGTTGGAACGGTGGTCAAGTGGTAACGCGTTGGACTTCAAACCGGTGATGCAGGTTCGAATACAGCTTGTGTCAATTTTTAGTGTCTCCCTTCTAATGTAGTAGCGGTATTTTTACCTAGGAAGTTGAGGGATTTTGTATCGGTGCTTTACGCCTTGCCCGTTAAGGAAGTCCTCCGGGAGTCTATTTGTAAAATGAGCTAAGAATATTCCGGACTTCTAGGGATTGTACTCAAATGTAATTGGAGGAACTTACCTGTATGCTTACATACTGGGTACACTTAATACCAGAGACCAGTACACTTAATTTTATTTGAATTTTTAACCAGATGGCAGTCTATTAAATTGAAGAATGGTAAAGCTGTATTATTTCTTGGTTATATGTATAGGCCATGTAAATAAAATTTCTGAAAAAAGACTATCCGCGTAATTACTCCAAGTATGTCATAACTGACGTCACCAGTAATAATTATTTTCGGATAATTGGTTAACAGACCATATTAATAATACTAGCTATCAGTTACTTGAATATCAAAGCCTTGCGTGGCAGCCATTAAATGTATGTTCCCCATACTTCATCGCACTGCTGAACATTTATTTTAAAGACCTTTAGTCCTTTGAGATTAATGATCTCTAAGTTCAAATTTCTAAAACAAAGCGACAAAAAGCAACAACAAAAACACACACACAAATCACCCCAAAAAAACCCCAGATAAACTCGATGCTTATGCACTTGAGAAATGTGACGTTATCCGTTCCTGATCACGAAAAAGACACTATCAAACCGTTCTGCATTATTCCATGTATTTTAACGCGGAGTGCCTACCTTTTTGCTAGAGGTGTAAATTTCATAATTACTGGGACAGACCTCACCGAAGAGTGAGTTAGAAAAGTATAATTTGTATTTGTATTTGATAATTTCTTTATTACTATTCTATAATTTCAATTTGAATTTTATAATATCAATTTGTATTCTATATCGTTTCATTTGTCTTTAATATTTTCCTATTTATATTGTATAATTTGTATTTGTATTTGAATTTTGTTTTGTTTGTGTTCTATAAATTCAATTTGGTATTTATAATATCCATTTGAATTGAATATATTCATTTGTACTGTATACTTCCTATTTATGTCCCATTATCTGTCAGTTTATATTTTCGTTATTTGTATTCAATGTCCGCTTGGTTGAATTGTATATTTCCTTATTTGTATTGTATAATTTTACATTTATGTTCAATCTTGTTTGTGGTCATATTTCTATTGTATAAAGGAACTCTGGGTTTTGGTTGTTTATTTTATGTCCATGGATTTCATTGGTTGAGAAAGGGCAATATAGCCAATTAAATCAGCCGTTACAAATCACAACAAATCCCATGCAATTATAGAACATAAATTGGTTTTATCGCGTATTGAATTCACATGTATCCGTTTTAGAAAACAAATGACCTGACATACAATATAAATGGATTAAGTTTAGTTTTATTAGGGGTTTAACGCCAGTTTAACAACTAAGGTCATATCCCGGCGGGATATCCAACCAGTTTACTTAACAATTTCTCCGCAAGTGACTGACTACTTCCTCACTTGCTTCGGAGGTGAGCGACAAATAACCTATAGATATATTATCACAGAGAAATTTCGCCGGCCCTGATGGGGATTGAACCGGGATCGTCAAGATTTACAATCCGATGCTCTACCGATTGAGCTAGCCGGGCCGGCTACAATATAAATGGAACCGTTAACAATATAAATAGCAGACATTAAATACAAATAACAGAAATAGAACATAAATGCAAAGGATACAACACAATTAAAGAATTATAAAATACATATGATGATTATGCAATATAAATGTAAGAATATACAATACAAATGAAAGTATTATCAAATGCAAATGACAAAAATCAAATTTTGCAACGCTTAACACGCCATAAGATAGCACGGTCGTCTTGTCTTTAGTTTTTCAGACTTTTCAGGATGCCCACAGTCGAAACACTTCAGATCCTGCAAACCATTTAGAGCATACAATTAATTTATCGCACCGTCACCCATTCGTACACAATAAATTTTAGGCTATGGAGTTTCTACCCCGAAAAATACGTCATCTAGCTCTGGGGTGATATAAAGATACGTCTGCGAATTCATAGGACGTAACACATTAACAATATTGGTTCGAAATTAACGATTTTGTCTCCGACGGAACATAAACAACTGACACTTTCCTCCGATAAGCCTTCAATAACTTTTAAAATTGGATACCTTTTCTCCGTAGCTTTTAAAGAAATTCATTATAATATAATCTTCACATAATGCACAACATAAATTACATAAAAATAGTAAATTGTCGCTGAAATATGAAAAAATACCTATCTGGATAATCGTTATTACGCTCGAACCCCTGGTCACGGAGAGATTAGAAATAAGTCAGAACGTGTTTGCATTTTATTAGGTGTTTCATTCATAAAAGATACAATTAAGGTATTAGATTCTTAATACCCTACCTCAACCCTTACGAGTACTCAATTCCATAAACTTGTGTAGGATTGAGACATCTTCACAGAAGGACATGGATTCACACCCCACTCAAGCCATTTCTTCTCTATTTTTGGCAGTTTCACATTGCTTTGGTTTTACCACAGTATCTTTTATAGAATTTAAATTCAATTTCTTTCGTTTTAAATATATTTTAATTATAACAAAGCTTTTCAATATGTTAAATTGATGAAAATCTGTTATCAATTTCTTGAAAACTAGACGGTAAAAATATTTGGTATTTTGCCGTTTGTTCAGAATGATACAAGAATAAAAATAATTGCAGCTTATTTAAAGTCCCGTTGATTTATGTTGAAGTTTTCGTTGATAACATCCCCTCATAAGAAAGTGGTTTTGGTAAATTTGTGTCATGTTTATAATCATATTAAGTTTTTCTCACTTTCGGCTTTTCTTATTTTTTGTTTTTTTCAGTAATAAATATATCTTCATAATGTGAATGATTACATACCAAGTAAGGGTTGTTTTTATGGTCAGACATAGAAAAACTGTGTTTCTCTATACCTTATAGACCCATTAAGTCGGGTGAAGTTTGAAATAGTTAACTATTAGTCGACTCATGGTAAAAGTGTAATATGGTCTATATTTTGTGCTAGGATAGATTATTTCTCTAAAAAGCTTAAAATTCAATGAGGGCTGACAAAATGTATTCGTATTCTAATACCTTAATTGATGTCACAAAATGAATACTTTAGTATCTACGCATCATACATTCTCATTTTGTTGAAGGGGCGCGGGTTTATTTGAAACTTTTTATTTTACTTTATGCTGAGGACACCGTCATATTCAGCGAAAGTGAAGATGATCTTAAACTTGCCTTTAATAAGATCAAAGAATACTGCGATCATTGGAAATTAAACATAAATGTAAACTAAACTAAAATTATGATTTTCAGTAAATTCCGTGCTAAAAGTCATCAAGTGTTTACAATAGGAGAAAATGTTCTTGAAATTGTAAATGAGTACAAATATTTAGGTTTATATTTAAATAAAAGTGGTTCTTTTTATAAATCAAAAATTGCTATTGCAGAACAAGCAAATAAAGCTATGTTTGCACTGTTAAGGAAAATTAAATTGTTAGCTTTACCATTTGATTTACAAATTGAACTATTTGAAGAGACAATTAAACCAATTTTATTATATGGAAGTGAAATTTGGGGATTTGGCGATGTTTCTGTTTCAGAAAAAGTTCAGCTGAAGTTTTACAA
The DNA here is from genome assembly GCA_012932295.1 of Cyclina sinensis. Taxonomy (NCBI): domain Eukaryota; kingdom Metazoa; phylum Mollusca; class Bivalvia; order Venerida; family Veneridae; genus Cyclina; species Cyclina sinensis. The sequence goes on along the minus strand of JAAONU010000007.1, from coordinate 4,592,534 downwards.
ATATAATTTCAATTTAAAAAAGTCTACTCCGTCTTATATGGTGTACGGAGAGACAGGCATTTTGCCATTAAAAATTCATATCAAAAATAGGGTTGTATCATATTGGACAAGACTTATTGATAATATTAATAGTAACAAACAAACAAAACTCTCGTCAAAAGTGTATATTGTTTTAAGGGAATTACAGTCTAAGAAATTAATTAAGTCACTCTGGATAGAAAATGTTAAACAATATTTATGTGAGACAGGTTTTTCTGGAGTATGGTATGCTCTATGTTTTAGCAGTAGTAAATGGCTTATTAAAGCAAACTTTCAAAAGTTAAAAGATATCTATATTCAAATCTGGAGAGCTGAAATCAACAATACGTCAAATTTATATATAAAGGATAACTTTTGTAGAAGTGTGTACATAGACAAGTTACCTCTATATTTTGCTAGGAAATTATTTATGTTTTTAACAAGAAACCATCGCCTTCCAATTGAAACTCGGGCGTTGGCAAAACATACCCGTAAATGACCGTAAATGCACACTTTGTAGAGATATAGGAGATGAATTCCATTACATCTTCATATGTACAATATTTAAAAACGAAAGAAGAAAATATATAGATAACTTTTACTGGCACAGACCAAGTATGTTTAAATTAATAGAACTATTTACCTGTAGAAGCACGAAGAAATTAGAAAAATTAAGTATCTGTTGTAATAAAATTATGCAATATTTTGTTTTCTCTTGATAATTCTCTTTGTTACATATATTGTTTACGTTATGTACATTCTAGATTATTGTATTGAATGACGAAACATATCAACGCACTAATATACAATGTATTGTATTAAACACAACTTAATTTTAGGATATTAATGATTCCTGTTTAAAAACAGTATAGTCTATAATTTATATTCACATAGCTCACATAGTATGCTTAAGAAAATGTCAGTTGAACGTAAATGTCACATTTAGAAACATGAAAACACTTCATAACTAGAAATTTTAGAATATTTACTATTCTTCTTATGTGACATTACTGAAAAAATATGTTTTTTATTTTGCATGTATATTGCACTATTTTCCTTCTCCTGTTTTTCATGAAAGAGTTAAACTTATATTGTTAAATAATGAAACCTTTAAACAAATCATTATATATTGATTAAAGCATATTGACAGTACTTCTTTTTGACACTTGAATTATCTAAAAGACAATCTGTGCATATGTTATAGGTACATTATATAAGTCCTTTCTCTTTCATGAAAGTGTTGAAATTATGCAACAAGTAAACACTTCTGTTGAAATATTAAAAGTAGAACGTCTTAGGATATTTACAGCACTTCCTTGTTTTGACATTTGAAATAATATGTCTTCTTGCCTACATGTAAGATATATATAATTTAACACTCTTACACTAAGTATTAAATCTGTGTAACATCTGAATTGCGATCTTTATGCTTTAAGTACACTGCGCACATTCTCTTTTCTTTACATGCAAATATGAAACAATTTTTTCATTATTCATTGATATCAACTATAGAAAAATACCTGGGTATTAATTACTCTTGACATTCAAACCAGTTGAATCCAAAATTGTTTTATTATAAACATTGTAAACTTTTACAATTATTACTGAAATGAAAGTTAATTTGTTTGAACCTGTATATGACCTGGATAATCTTTCGCTTTTCGATATACTTACGTTTCGTTTTTGTCCAAGTTATTAATGAAAGGTGTAAACATTCGATTTGAACTAATAAACATACTAAATATGTTAGCTTAACATATCTTTTTTTATCTCATATGATTGTATCTACATATAACTATCATCCTAAGAATGTATTATAACCGTTTTCCATTATGTATTTGCATATATTTATGTATACTCTATTGTGGGACTTATGCATTATGTAAATAAACTAAACTAATCATCGTCTACTGATATAAGACAGACACGTGTTTATTTTAGTATTTTTTGATATAATAGAACTGTGAACATATATTCAACAAATATTTAACACCTGGCCCAGTTTGACTGTAAATCAACAAAACATACTGAAAGTAACTGATTCATTTATTTCGGGACACATGGTATCGTTACAATCATATATACTTCTTCGGTGAATGATACTGCATGAGAAGGAAAAAAATTTTTCCATCGGTCGAATAAGGAATTCTTGGTGTGGCGTATATACTTAGTTTTCGTGTTTTAGTGCACAAATTTGTCATTCAGCTTTTGGCGACAGACGGGTATATCGATCATGAAGGAGGGTTGTCCGAGAATTATTCAGACCTGCCTCATAACGCTGAAGTCTTCGATGATAACCAAATGAAAGTGTGCATGGATAAACTACTATTCGTATTCTACTTTGTGATTTGTAATAAAAGACCATGTGTCGCCTAGCAGATTACATAATAATGTTTCCATGGCAACCATAAGCGTCAAGCGGCGCAGGCGTAGTATAGCTAGTATGTGTTCATATTGAACATTTATTCTAACACTATCCGCAATGTTGCGGACAATAAACAAAGAAGGAATTGAGCGTGATATGTCATCCCGCTGACATTACTGCAAACTACTTTCGGCTGTTCTTATTTTTCATTGTAAACCTATAACAGTATAGCAATACTACATGACTTTGACGTCACTAAAGGCATCAAAACCACGACAAAACTGTAAACATTGTCTCCGCTTAAAAATAGAAAATTACCCGTAACTATTTCATTTCTTTATCGATTTTACTGGGACATGTGTTATGTAATTTAAGCTTTCCATGGATTATAAGATCTCCATCGGCAATAAACGTAACGACAGCTGAGCTGAGGTCATGACGTTATTATCTCTTAACAATAACAGGAAAGAGTGAGATCAACAGGTTTTGCGACTGTGTTACCAGAGAAAAATTTCGAAACGATGATGTCAAAAGGAGACTTCAAGTTAAGCACCACGATCGAGTTCCGTACAGCTTTTAGGGAAAACTCCGACACAAACTTACAATGTGGTTCAAGATGCCGGAATGTGAAGAAATGTCGGTCGCTAGTGTTGAAGTGGCATAGACAATTTCAAAGACAGTAGCAAATCTATTGAAGATGAGACGCGTTTAAAAAATTGAAAACACCACTTGAGCAGGGTGTAAGAGACATATTAGATAAGGACCGGCGGTTCATCGTTCGCACTATTTCATCATAAACGTCCGTACACCGGATTCTGACGGATTATCTACACACGAGTAAAGTCAGTGCGAGGTGGATTCCTCGACTCCTGTCCGATGAACAAAAGGCCAAACGAGTGAAGTTATGTGACATTATGCTTCGCCGGGTGGCAGTTAGTGAAGTTATTTAGTATTTCGTAACTTATAACTCGTTCTATGTAATTTGGTAAAATTTGTACCACACCTCAGATAAATCCAATTATACGTCACCAATGTTTGGTTTTAAAATAATAAAAATACAGACAAGTTATTATAAATGTCACTATACTTCTGGAACAATCACCCTATTGATAGCGATGTATGCTTTTGTTGTAAGTTTGTATAATAATCATACTACATGTGTATTTGAAAAATATGAAAACATATGAATGTACACAGACTGAGTGTCCAATTGCACCTTACATGTAATACATACTTGAAATTGTGAATTTGTGTTCTTTTGTCTTTTGTAAGGAACATTACGAGTTTAGAGGAACTGACGTGATTCACACGTAGCTTGGTCGTTTTATTATATTCTATTTATATTTAAACATTTGGTGAAATTCATGTTCAACGTTTGCAGTCGACACAGTATCAAATGTTGAGTGAGAACAAATCCTTTGTCTCTCCTATAGTAACGCCGAGATCATGTTAATTAGTTACGTTATGTAGATCGTTTATGAAAATAGGAAAGAAATGTTTGAGATGAATTATTTCTTTGAGTGGCCTTAAATATTTAAATATCAATTTTCAGATTTTGTATATTAACCGTACACTAATTAACCTTATCTCCCACTTTGTAAAAATATTCGTGAAGCATCAGAAAAACAAACGTTTTCTGATCAACAAGATATGAAATAAAATGAAAACAGAAATACTACGATACTGTGCCTCAAAGTGATTCGATCTTACCTGTCTAACGTTTTAAATTAAATATAAATTTGAATAACTAACTAAGATTTACAAATGATATACCACTAAAACAGATCTATAAATTGTCTCTAGCACTGTCGGACATTTCTTTTAGTATTATCTGGTTAATTCAAATTTTATCAGTATTTAACAAGCATGCTATTTAACAAGTGAAACATTTATATCTGGACGTTTTAGTACGATATAAAATAATTTGAGTTTCCTTACAATTTCAAAGTTTTACAAGTTCAATTTGAAAAAGGTACTTACCTTGAAGATAAAAAATATATTTCCTTACTTTTGATACCATGCATATCTAGCATTTGTTATCTAAGCTTTTCAATGCTATCTGACTGAAGTACACTATCTAACTACAATTATATCCTAATAGAAAGGAGTGTTTACATTGATGACACATACCTAATTAAAGTAACCGTAAGTTTCGGGACTTTTCCATATTGTTATGGATATCTGAATCATTGTTAGTAACCAGTCTGAACTGATTAAATCTTATTTGTAAAAATCGCGTAGGTTTACACTGGGTAACAATGGTAAAGGATAATACAACCCTTGCACGTGGTGACCCTGATGTTTAACACAAGAGTGTAACTTTGGTTTCTTCGTACTGGTTTGTCTTAAAACCTTAATAATCTTAGCTGTATCTTATAAAACTCTTTAATCACCCACTTCATGTATAATCGTTAGATCCCAGTGATTCTCTGAGCGTTTTTTAAACATTACTTTTATGACTCTTCCTCTGGAATTTGCGTTCGTTTACTCGGTTAATATTAAAACAAACGTTATGAAAGTAAAATGATACAAAATGTCATATCGTTTCCACGAGCATGCGGAGAAATCTTATCGTTAATTCTAGTTTTCTTCCGTGATTGGCAATAGGTCACACAAGAAATCGAATCGCGCGTCATTTTAAAAACTATACTTTAATTTCATAATCTCTTTATTTTGATGGCAAACTGTAAGTTTTTATTGTCTTAGTTTTTGATTTCCGTTTTGAAAATTGTATTACCTTTCTTGCAGTATATACAGTGTATCTGAGAAATGGGTGTTTTGAGTTAAAATGCAAACAATAACAGCAAACAATTATTTTTTTGCCCTTTTTTAGCGAACACATTTCCTTGGCTATTTTGCATAGAAGTCATCAGAAATTAAATTTCGCGCCTTTATTGCATTTAAATAAAACTCGACCATTTTGGAAAACATCACATGAAACACGGGCTCATTTTGCTTACAATACTGTGACAAAAACGAATCGCTGTCTAATATTTCATATTTGTTTAAATAAAAATTATGATATGTATTTATTGCAAAGACAATGTTTTATCATTGTCTATTTTACAGGCAAAAATGTCGTGCTATTTCAAGGTTCAGTGGACTTATTTTTTTTCAGTAGACTGTTAATAAGAGCTGTCTGATGACAACGCACTCGACTATTCTAAGTGCTTTGACAGTGGAATCTGAACATCCTTTAAACAAACCTTAATTCTTAACCATAATTGTAAGTCGCAAAAGGAATTCATGTACTCAGATTCCATGAAAGAGTAATGCATCCTTTTTTCAACTCACTCTTTGAGCGAAATGCCACAATCTTCAAGCATGTTCAGACTTATATATCCGAAACAAAACGATTTCTTTGTTAAAACACAATGAAATGATGTGAGATCTCCCTCATCTCCCTCCTTTTTCTCCTTCATTATATCTTTTTGGCGACTAAGCCAAACTATTTCTTGTATCTTTTGTTATCGCTATATTTTTGCATGAAACCTTTACCGCTTACTTGTTACATTCATATGTTTCTTTTTTCTTTTAGTTCCTGATTTTTCAGAATACTTAACGTAGTACAAACTCGACACACGTTAAATAATACCTTAAAGGAGAAGAATTTCATAAGACTTAGTCTTCCATTCTAATCCTTTTCTTGGAATATATAGTATTGATTGTATGTAATACCACGTATGTTTATATGTTTATTCTGGAAATAAATATGTTTAAACCAACATCCTTTAAACAAACCTTAATTCTTAACCATAATTGTAAGTCGCAAAAGGAATTTATGTACTCAGATTCCATGAAAGAGTAATGCATCCTTTTTTCAACTCACTCTATGAGCGAAATGTTATAGGTGTTACATGAAATAATCTTTTCTCGCAAATTAAAAAAGGAAGTTAAAAGGGGCATAATTATAAAAAATATTGACTCAAGCACCTTGTCCCAGAGTAAAGTCTTATGAATATACAGAAGTATTATTATTTTCAATTGAATCTTCCATAAAAAGATGTTACACTTTATCATAATTCCAAATGACAGAAGAATAATTCTGAAATAATAATAAAACAGTTTATCATAAATCTTAACCAAATTTCGAAGTAAAAAAAGAAGAATAAACCTGAAAATAATGCCAATACAATTATGCCCTTTGTCCCACAAGCAAGAAAAAAGACATAATTTTGTAAATATTTCTACCAGAGTTATGCCCTTGTCCAACAGCAGGGCCTTGTTACTATATGCAAGTTTTTTAAGTTTCAATTGAAACCCCTTAATAATGAACAAGCTATTACACTAAGTAAAAAAAACTTTTACCAAAATTTCAATTGAATCTCATTTTATAATAAACAATCTATTACACTTAATATAAACTTTTAACCAACGCCGACGCCGTGGCAACTGCACTAGCTCTCCTTATTCTTCGAATAGCCGAGCTAAACGTGAATGCAAGTACATGAAAACAGACTTTATCAGCACGATTATTTTGTGTATTTTGCTTTTCACGTGGTCTAAGTCGGACTGAAAAGCTCGTTGGGTTGTCTATACGCTTTTGTCTATATCGTATAGGCAACCCCACTTGTGTTCTATCATTTACTTATCTAACACCTCCAGTTAGTTATATACAGGTATCTTTGTTTCAATCTTTCATTATCACAAGTTAGGTTTTGATGGCTGTACCACTTTACTGTTACCACACTTTTTATAAAATTAACCATTAACATTGATCAAATTTTCATACGTCCATCTTGCACTTGTTTTTTTTTTCGTCTAAAATGCAACCACTCCTGGAATAGAAACAACGATATGTGATATACATTGATGGACAGAAATAAAAATACGAATAAACATGGATATTAAGTCAATGTATAATTTCATGATTAGTCAAACACATGCCATATGAGTTACTTAAAGACAGATATCAAATACTACACTTCCATTAATTCATTAATGTTGTCTTCTTCAATTGACATAGTACTCCTGGTCTGCACCAACTGGATATTAGGAATGTCGACATCTTTATATTGATTGTGTACCCTCCAGTCAACCACCTTTACATGCGGAATATTGCACTCAATGTTGTTTATCTTGAGTTTGATCTATAACCGCTGATACGAAACTCAACAGACTCAAATACTGGTGAGCTACTTTACTGTTGGTTTCTTCATCTATGTAAGACATTATTCCTTCCTTATGTTTTCACAATGTCGCATTATAACTGTTGTAAAACCAATGTATTTATACACTGTTGTCTTACTAACATTTTGCTTTTATTTCATGTCAAAAAGCCTTCCATGATGCATTTTTTCGCGTGCGGCAAGGTAATCCAATCCTCTGTAATATTTCAAAAAGTTATTAACAGTTATTTACTGTTTGTGCGTCATTTTCCATTTGTTCCACATTTTTATGAAGCTATATAAGGGCGTCCAGTGACACTGTCTGAAAGTCAGTTCGTACTTCCTCGATATTGACGTTCACCTTTTGGATTTTGCCTCCATCATCCAACTGTTCTAACTTACTGACATCTTCTTTAATTATCGGTACAATGTTTTTCTAAAAACTCTGACATAGATAAGAATGAATTTTCTGCCTTTTTCATTCTTTGACTATTCAAACTTATTACTTAAAAATTGTTCAATAATTTTCAGAGTTGTGTTAAAATTAATGCTGTCTTCCGTATAATTGTTTCACCGCTTAAGAAACAGCACTACTGGATGTCCAGAAACTGTTTTCAGCAAAACATTTTGTTTTCTGTACTATCTGAGGAGCGCTTGCCACAGTACTACAAAGAACTGAGTTGTTGTCTGTAGTAGATGAGAAATTTGAATTTTGTTTTATGGGTAGATACCTCTTACACTCTAGACTCTGTCTAAATGTAGGCAACACTGTAAGAGACATGAAGATAGCATTGTTCCTGTTTCAGTTTTAATTCTAAACAATAAGAATACTATTCAAAATTAGTGCAGCTTTGCCACAAAACCTAATTGCTTTCCAGAACTTTTACAACCGCGCTGCATGCAAAAAGGCAGAGAATTAAACATTGATAAAAATGCAGACTGGAGAATACCAGGTTCAGGCCACGGGTGTGGGAAGGCGTACGTGACTTGGCCAAATAAAGAAATATACCGCCATGCTAATTGGCCCACAGGTAATTTACACCATAATTATGTTTTTGCCACATATAACCAGGCGAGGGGAAATGGGATATTTATTTTCAAAACAATATTCAACTGCTGCGTGTTATAGTCAACCATGACTCTGAATAATTCCAATGGATTTACATAAGCTGGTGTTAAACGAATACCGTATACGTGGTTTTTTCTGCGGGCTCCAAATTCTGCGTTTTTTTTCAAAATTTGGCATGTTTTTATTTCTGCGGACTTTATTTCTGCGGCACCTTTTTTGGACAAACTGTGACTTAAATTCTGCGGAAAAGAACACAATAAGAAAGTAAACTTCCGGTACAGACTAACCTGATATATGTATCGTTGTCATCACTACAGCAGAGATAAATTTCAACTGTAAGGGAGCTAGCGGAGGAGTAAAATTGACATGTCGGATTTAAGGAGAAAGTGATGATCGAACATTATTTGTGTGTACTCGCGTTTATTTATCGTCGCCACCGGACACGCCTTAGAAAATAGCAGCATGTTTGTTTGTTTGTTTTGTTCATTGAAAGGGTACAACAATAAATATTCGCATAATAAAAGGCCATGTAATTAGAGGCCAATAATCGAATCAATAGGAAAGCGACCTGTTTCTCTGTTTATCAGCTTCATGTGTGCAAACAACAATAATGCACAACAATAGAAAATTACCGGTATGCACCTTTGGATCAGCATGAATGGACGTGTGAAATTTTTGTACCGGTACCTTAAATATGTAAGCAATGACAATATACGGTAATTGGAAAACCATCACTAGCTGAAGGGGATCTACACTGTTCGCTAAAATTTCAGCGCTTTAATGGTAAATATTAAAAAAAGATTAAATAAGTTAAACGTCATCAAAAATGTGCTCAGATCGCTCACTGAAGGATACAAAAGACGAAAACAACTAACGGCTATACCGGTACATGATAGTCAAATATCTTTATATATAAATTGACATAATTACATAAAATACATCTACTTTACAAACACAGATTATGTATTTACTAGTAGCCGACGGCAATGTTATACAATCCGATGACCAACCATTCTGTATAATCTGTTAGTCGTAATTACTTTAGTCCAATACAGGTCAAAATGTCGGACACGTGGTAGGTAAACACGCCAAAACAGGGTGGAATATTCTGCGGATTTTATTTCTGCGGCGTTGAAAGTGACCGCAGAATACGCAGAAATAAAGTCACCGCAGAAAAAACCACGTATACGGTAACTGACAGTACCAGAAATTACTGTTGGGCCATTCTGGGTTCGCAGTTCCAAACAAGAACCCGCATACTAGGCACTGGAACTCCTTTGATTCACAAATTAGTTCCTCGCTGATGTAGAAGACGCCTTCAATAGCCCTGTAGACTTTCCGAGTCAGTATTTAAAATGTGCTGAAATATGCTAAAAAAAAGTTGTTTTTCTATTTGGGACTGGATTGTATATGGCACCCAGCGACACGGAATTGCAAATATCTACAAACTTCTAAGGCTACTCCATCGAAATTGTCAAAGTTGCAGATAAACATTTACTCGGACTTAATCAATCCATCCTAAAGGCAGTGGCATTGTATCCAGAACACCGACGGTATAAAAACCAGCAGTGCCAATACCATAAGCGCCAGTACCAACAAGTCCGACATCTATGAAATCAAGTGTAACATAACATAATCGGAGCTAACACATGAAGACATAAATCCAGCTGTATACATATTCATTTAATGCACTCCATTGTAGCTGCATACAACAGACCAGCAACAGCAACAACCAAAGCCAAGGTATGGTCAGCAAACCAGTAAACTACTTTACCCGCAGTAGACAGCAACCGTGATACAATGCTTCCAATGACACTGAACAGTGTTGCAACTGCCTTTCCGGCAAGGCTATCAAGTATAACATCGAGATTGCCAAGCTGCTTTTAGTCCAATCTTTTTATACCTTCAGATTTTCTTGGTGGAGTTCCACCTGATGTCACACTTGGTGTCCTACTTGTAACTGGAAGAGGTTTCAACAAAAACACCCAATTATTATTATGACTGCCGTCAAAATACTCACAATGGTAATGCCTTGCTCCATAAACAGTGTTCTTAATCTTTCTCCTAACGATGTCTCTTCATTCAAAACTTTAATAGTTTTACGTATTCTGTTAACTTGAATTTAAGTGCTTCATTATTGGCACTGACACCAGTAGAAAAAAGAAACCGATGCTCCAAAGCCACAAATGGAAGACAACCGTTTTTTACTTTTAATTTTTAAAAAAAAAATGCCGGCTATTGACGATAAACAAATTGCAAATATGATATGTCATGCAGGTGTAGGATCCATCATTAAAATCAGTTACTCGCAGCTTCCAAAAATCTTCTTAAAATTGAAATACCTAAGAGAGATTTTAACTAGGGTGACCTTGCAATGCTGACAATGGATATAATGTTTGCGACAGGATATGTTAATCAAGCAAGCAATTATGATATTATGAATCATTGTTCAAATCAGAAATATACAGTAAAATGGCAAGTACAATAGCAATGATGACTGGTAATATAATAATTAACGCCCTTGCATTCAGTTGTTTAAATCATCGTTTTCATATATGTATGATTAAGCAGCTGAAACATAATGACACGACAAAACAATAGGAAGGTTACAAGCAATAGGAATAGCACAGTTACAAGCGGCACAGGTTCACTGGAGTAAATGAGCAGATGCAAAATGAGTCACATGAAAAGCTAACATTCAGTTATGTCGACCAAGCTATGAATTAGTATTTCTATTTGACATGGAAAAGAAAAAAATGACCGGCCTCAGAAAATATAAAAGAAAAAAATATGTTCATTGTGCTTATAATAAAAGTTGAATTGAGTACATTTAAGAACTTAACCAGCATGAGATTTTTTCATTATTCTTACACGGTTTAAATCGCAGTGGTCGAATCAAAAATGACGAATAGCATGCATAGGTATCACCTTTGAGTATTCTGTCTTTGTAATGGTCTGGTGCCTATACCTCGCCATTATTGAACAAGGACAGTACCATTGATTGGTACATTGTATTTGAGAAAGTATAGATTTTGTTAGTTTCTAGGTGTGTCCATTTCTAGCTATTTTGTATTCATATGGTACTAAAAATATGTATGTATATGTGATATTGTAACCACACCATTATGTTTAGTGGCGATGGATATATAAAATGTCTATGCCACGATTGAATAAATCTTGAATCTTGTATTTGCTTAGCTAGCATTTCTTCAAATGTTGTTTAGTCTTCAATGAAACAAAGCATTGATGATGGAAAAATCTAGTACAACCAAAAAGGATTTTGGAGAGGAAAATCAGCAATTTGGAAGTTGACCAAAGAGGCAAAGATCAGAGATAAACAAACATTAGAATTCTTAACAAGGGTACAGTTGTCACAAAATACGCCCGTCACAAAAGCTCTTGGTGAAGATATGGGCATAATGGATAAAAAGAGGTGTTAGTAGGGAGGCAGGTTTGATTATTCCTAACGCTGGATGGTGAAACATACGTTTTAAATGAACCTGAAGATAAATTAGTACATATATGAGTCCAAAAAAAAATGGAAAAAATGCAATGAAAAATTGACATTTGGACAAAACTGTAAGCATTAATTTATACCAGGTCTTAAGTACATGAAATTATACAGGGGCTTGAATTTTGCACATGGCACTCTGTCAGATAATAATGAATATTTGTTTAGATCTAAATTACAATTCCTCAAAGCATTCATTCTTGTTTTAGACCGGAATCCCTTAATTAATGATGACTAAATGGTCCGTACACACATTTCCATACTTTTATCGTTTTATGTATGACCTTGACCTAATTTGCGCATGACACTCCACCTCACAATTGTGAACATTTGTGCAAAGTTTTGATAAAATCCCACAATTCATGTAGAAGTTTTGCTCCGGACAAGAGCTTTCATCTAACCTCTAAATGTGACTTTAACCTTTGACATGGAAACCTGGTTCATGTCGCGGCACTACGTCTCATGATTGTAAACGTTTGTTTCAAGTAATACTAAAATCCCTACATGAATGAAGCAGATATGCTCCAGACAAAATCTGGGCATTTCATCACCTTTAATGACCATGACTTTGCATATATGGAACTCGGTTATGCGTGTAATGCTCAGTCTCATGATGTAGAACATATGTGATAGAATCACCCAATTTATGATGACTTTATAGTTCCTACATACATTTTCATATTTTTATCTAAACTTTGACCTCTCTGTGTGACCATAACCTTGGCCACAGGGACCTTGATTTTTTACTTGGTGTTTTTTATAAGTTTAGTTTTTTTTAAAATTTAAACGCATTTATTTTACATTGAACTGGAAACAAGTTCTTGTATCTAAGATAAAATTCCGCTCGATTACTGTCTTCTAGGACCAAACCAGCAGTTGCGTTGAAAGTGTGAAAATGGGAAATTGGGATTGGAACCAGCGACCTCAAGATCGGGAGTCCGATGCTCCAGCTCCTAGACCAATGCTCTTACTATTTGCATAAATAGCTCAGTACACTATAACAGACCATGTTCTTGTTTTTAAAAGATATTACAAAATATGAAATTAGCTTTCACATTTTTACTTTTTGGACTGCATGTAAAACTAGGGGTTTCTTATAAGAGCGTATGTTCATTGACTCCTCACTGGCACCATTCACTCTTAAATAACAGACTGTTCCATTAAAACGTGTATCATGATAACAAATTGTAATACTAGACTGTTTGAATAGAATGCATCCAGAGATGCACGACTTAAAAAAAAACACTTAATTTTATTCTATTTTCAAAGTTGTTTCTCGTAAAATAAATTAAATATATTTACAAAAAAGGTTACAACAGTATATTGTAGTTTAAATGCATGAAACACTTTACATGCGTTAAAGAAGAATAAGGAATTCCAATAATATACTAAAAAGAAATTGAAATGTTGTCTACATGAAAATATTTTGCCATTGCACTCAAGAAATCCTATCTTACATTGTTGAAAAATCCGTAAAGTCATAACGTTTTTTGGGTTCCGAAATAAATGATAACGATATAAATAGGGGATATTATTCGGTCTCGCGAGATATCGATTTCCCCACGTGCTCGTAGCAAAATACAAGGTCTCAGACAGCTACTACAACATAATTTTCCTTTTATTATATACCTATAAATTTTAGACAATAAATAATAAGACGAAATGTTTCAATTTACTGAACTTTAATTTCACAAACAAACACATATTATTGAAAAATAAAATTATGAATGGCGGATGAATACATCAAATTTGTAGAAAGAAGCCACGCCTCCAACTCATTTAAAATCATTTAAAATGGCCGCCACAATCAGGAACACACATCAATATTTCAATGTCAACAAATATGGGAAGGATAAACATTATTTTGCATTGAATAAATTAATTCTTCAGTTGGATTGTATCAAACAAATCGTCGGACATTTTAGACAGAAGCAGATATTGTATACATATGACCTACTGTATACATGTAAACAGTTGCAGACGACGTAGTTGAAATCACGACGATTCTCTTTTAAATAGGACGTTATTTGTGTGTATTCATAAGATTTTGATAGAAGGGTAGGTACAATTTATGGATTTTTACGTTAAAGAATTGTAATAGTATTCAGTAAAACACTTTCAATTATGTTTGTTTATATTTTTTGACGAGGGGATTCCGTTACTAAAAATAGATACGGATTCCCCGCAAGGTGCCTGTAGTATCGGTTCCCGCTTCCAAATACTGCGTCACGCACAACAAGGCTGGGAGCCAACCAAGAAAAATAGTCCGGCACTTCCATATATGGTACTGTATTCGACACTAACATAATACGGATTTTTCTATCCGTCGAAGCGTATTTGCGCTTCTAGATTTGTGTGTATTTTAGAAAGAAAATTTATAGGTATATAATAAAGTACAATATTTAATAATTAGAGACATGTTCTAGTTGGATTTTCAAACAGGTAATATTGAATGGGTGAGTAATGCATACACCTACCGCATGGATATATACTTCTCGTGCTCGACTTTCTTTGAGATTGAAATTTGATTTTATAAACGTAACTAGACATTTACATTGAAAATTAAATCACATCAGAAACAACGCAGATCATAATCATTGTAGAAATGCAAGTGTACCAAACCGGTTGTAAGATTACGCCCAACTAAGTTTGTACAAAACCTGGACAAAGTTGTACAGTTATCAATAGAAATCTACAAGGGAAAAGTCACACTACATTGTGCAAAAATGATAAATTGAAAAAGGAAGACTCTGCACCAGTGATCTTTTTAACACCAAAGGATTTCATTGACATAGTTTTCAAGTATTTCTAACCTAAATGTTTCTAAATACGTACAGTTATCTGAAAACTTTGCAAGACATTTGATTTTGCGATAATGGAATAAAAGAGTCAGCATGCTTGGCCCGTCAATTAACGTTTCAAATAAGCATCAAAGTTGACTCGAAAATTCTTGTGGATGTCAACGATGTTATTTGATAATTTAAAAATCCGTTTTAAGATTACTATTTACGCTGGTGAAGCATAATAAGTAACAGACATGTTTCTTCTATCGTCAGCTCTGCTCACATGATCTGGTCATGGTATTAATCATTATATTGTTACACCTTTGATAGGTTACGGTAACACTGCAAAAATTAAAGAAACATCAAACTTTTCTGAAAATGCTATACCCCCTTGTCACCTTTCGTTTTGATAAGCATACACGCGCGGTCAATAAAACAATGCATAATTCAATATTTATTTGAACTGTGAATCTCATATATAAGTAGGCTTATCTCTATTGATCAAATAAATAATCAAGAAAAATATTATCTTGTAACGATGGACGCGGCCATTTTTACCTGTGATATTAAGGTAAACAGTAATACATAACCTGGAAATGATTTCATAAAGTTAAAACAGTATAGTGCAACAAAAACATAATATTTTTTTACTCAGTAAACATAGTATCAAAAATAAAACATCTATAACAAGAGCTCCGCTGGGCGGAGCATTATATGCCCGAAGGGTGTTTTTTTGTATGATGCATTTGTGATATAAGTATGATGCATTTGTGATATAATGGAGGAAACCTTAGGCTTTAGAATTAAATGACTTGCTTTAAATTTTGAATATTTTGTTTTTGATTTCTAACATTTTGATTTTTTAACATTTTATAATTATAAAAATAGAGTTTTATAGATCTTTATCATATCTGATTTGTAGGTTTTATAATTTGTGTAAATGTCAGTCTTTCAGAAGTGATGATGTTCATGCTGTGATGCATGGTTACAAGTTATAGTGCAGAAATATTGACTGCTTAGTTGATCGTCACCTTGACCTTTTATGTACTTACCACGAAGTCTGTATGGGAAGAAGTTGCCAAGTTATACAGCAGAAAGCTTTTCAGTGTTTAGGTCATGGTGACCTTGACGTCTGACCTACTGACCCTAAGATGTATAGGTTTTTTTCTCAATGTAATTAATCCTCATAGAAAGTATGAAATTTGTACTACAATCGGTTGTGAAGTTACTGAGCAAAAATGGTTTTCTAGGTGAACGTGAGTTTGACCTTTGACCTACTGACCCCAAAAATCTATGGGGCTTTTTTTCTGAATGTAAGCAATAGTAATACGGACTTTGAAGTGTCTATCAGGAATGGTTATAAAGTTTTACAGCGGATATTGTTTTCAGTGTTTAGGTCACTGTGACCTTGACCTTTGACCTACTGACCCCGTAATCAATAGGAGTCATTAACTCAATCGGTGCAACCATTATTATAATTTTGAAGTATTTATGACAAATGGTTCTTGTGTTCAGAGTGTAAATGATTCTAAACATTTAGTTCACTGTGACCTAGATCTTTGACATACCGACCCCAAAATGTAGAGGGATCATCCACTCTATGTGTGCAATCATAATATAAAGTTTGAAGTCTCTAATGATTGTCAAGTAACATGGCGGAAATGGTTTTTGTATGTTCAGGTCACTGTGCCCTTGACCTTTGAGCTACTGACCTCAAAATCAATAGGGATCATGCACTTAATGTGGGCAATCATAAAATGAAGTTAAAAGACTGTAGACCAAACAGTTCTCAAGTTATCCTCCTGAAACCAAATTGCTAACGGACGGAAGACGGACGCCCAGGACCGTAACATAAAATGCCCCTTCGGGCATATAAAAAGCAGTTGTATGACTCTTATTAACAAAAGATCATTAAACAATGGTGATATCTAAACTCATCCCCTGACGACCTTTACTTGAGTACAATTAAATGAGGTGGGTCCAATGGTCAAAGAAATCCCATTTTGCCCACTTAACAAAAGTTACGACAGGGCAGTTTGCAAGCTCTTCTGGCTGTTCAAATTTGTTGCATACACAACACAATTCATCATCATCAACAACAACAACAAAGTCAACATCATCTCCTCAATCTGAGATGATGTTCACAAGATTTTAGGACCACCAGATTTTGATGTACAACAGGTGGAAGGCTTTGGTTTCTCCAGAACAGATGGACATTTAGAGGGATAGCTTTACCACTTATAATTTAACTGATTGGCCTTCTTTCTGTTTTGAATAGTGGTTTGAATAAGGCTTTAGTTCTTAAATAATTGATTTATGGTATCACTATTTTCCTGAGACTGTATTTTCAAAACTTCAAAACAATTAGAACTTTGTTAAGGTATAGTTTCATTGAACTTCTCAGGTGGTATAACTATGAGTAATTCAGAATCCTGCTCAACATGTTCACACAGAGGTGGAGCTATATATATCAAGTCTGCAATATCCTTAGGGTAAAGTTCCATCCGAGTTAGACGAGTGTTCCTTGCAGGCTGAGCTACAGAGAATGTGGGTGGTTGATGCATCAGACTACATTTGCAAATTTCTCTCAGCCCATTAGAATCAAATAAAGTTTAGTACCTGTCCTTCATATAAATTATGCTGACTGTAGGATTTTAATAGAGTGGAGCAAACACGCCTTTAGAAGCATTAGAACATATACTGTACCTGTCTACTACCCTAATTCTTGTTCTATGTACCTTACTACATTCACTACTGTAAATTCTGGAAAAGGGGCCAAAACACCCAACATACATAGGATGTAATATATGAGAAGTGTAAGGGGGTAGTACATATTGTTGATATCTTGATTTACAGCCCAGGAAATTATGTAGTACATGTGGGATCTATGTCCGTCACATAAAAGAAGGGGACGTTTTTTCTGTTGCATATTAAATGAAGTGGGTTTGTAGATATTTCCGGAACACCACCATTTGACACTGTGCCCTGTGCATCCAGAGACGTTCCTTCCACCAGCTCTACTATCATTCTGGCTCATGTTAATTCTTTCGAAATAGAATTGAAAAGTATCAAAGCACACATAACCTAATGCAGCAAATATCTGATGCTTGGCACACCTAATATATGTCGTTAATATCGTATCTGGTAGATATCTTAATGTAAAATGTATGTCCAAACTAAACTGACTGCATGCTGATAATATAGTGTATAAGTGCTGCTGCATTATGCATAAGTCCGGGTTTGTTATAAATAAAAGATATATAATAAAATATTACACATCTTTTAAGGCATTGTCTAGATATGGTATTTGTATTTGTAGTCCCTGAGGAAGTTCCAGCAAGTGTTATTTGATCGTTATTGAATGGCCTTTCCAGTTATACGAAAAACTGAAATGTATTGAAATGGTGTCAGTTTAAGACCGCAGGTAAAATTAATACAGCAGTATTCTGGTTGTTGGGTATTACTTGTTTGACACTCTTAAAGGGTAAAGGATGTCATTTTTTAGAATACGAGTAAAAGTGTTAAAGGTGTTGGGGTGATAATGATAAACTATTGCAGAGTCTATGCTTCGTTAATGCTTTATATATTAACAAACAGGTGAGGTTAGAAATTTTAATTTATAAATATTGTGATAAGCTGAACCCATCCTATATCATTTGAAAGATTTACGATTGTTTGCTAGTAATTTTGATGCAAATATTCACTAGGTTCAATATAATAATTTACTACATGGAACTTCTTGTTAACTACAAAGTAATTGGTGGGTAATGACTTTCCTAACAAATTAAGAAATACTTTCATAAGTATAAAAAACTGTTGCCGATAAGGGTTTGTATCATTATCTCTCTTAATGATGATAATATAATTTAATGACGTACGCAATACATTAATGACGATATTTGTCAAACTAAGAGGATGGTTTGATATGTTTTTTCCAACATACATTTTAATGAAATATAGAAAGCTGCTTACTCTGTTTACTAACTTTTTTACGATTTTCAACATTTGTTTCCAGTTATTCATAAGCTTTTATTCAAAGGCCGCTCAGTTTGTCCTCTAATAGCAAAGTCGAACCTAAGAATAGGAAATGTAATGTGCCAAGCCTACACATAGTGAAGTTTTCATCTGAAAACCACTTTATAATAAATTTAAAGTAAATCCTGAGAGATGCCTCATAAATATTTCATTTGTGTAAAAAGATGACATCCGAAACGAAGTTCAATAAGATCATTTATCCTAACACAAGCCCTGTTCGAGATGTTATCTAAATGGTTCTGAAAACATTGTCCCTTAAATGCTGAAGCACGTTAGCTTTCTTATCCCCATCTGAAATATGCTACCTTTAAATTTATGTTTTCCTCTTATCATAGGTAACACATTAGTGAAGGCCACGTGAAAAAATAATAACACCACAGAAGAGGAAGGGGTAGTGGAGTGGTTAAGGGTCATAGAATCTAGACTCTGCACTCATGTCAACAACGTTTCTCCTGTGACGGCTTATTAGAATTAAACTGTAATCTGAGGAGCACTATAGCGACCTGATTTATCAAATTTATTTCTGCCAATATTCCTTTCCATATCATTATAGTTTCGCCAGTTATTGTCTTTCATTTCACGCCATCTAATCATTAAACTCTTTATTTTCTTTTTCAGCACGTCTGGTAGTATAGCACTCTTTTATTGTTTTTCTGTCTATTATATGACAATCGCAAACTCAATCCTTTTGATTAAATCCTTCGTATGAATCACTGTTTTAGCAATTTTTATCCTGGAAAATATTTTCTTATTATGGTAAGCGGTAGACGTAAGGATTCTGTGCTCCGATTATTCAGAGTATTATTAGAATACGAGTAAAAGTGTTAAAGTTGTTGGGGTGATGATGACAAACTATTGCAGAGTCTATGCTTCGTTAATGCTCTATATATTAACAAACAGGTGAGGTTAGAAGTTTTAATTTATAAATATTGTGATAAGCTGAACCCATCCTATACCATTTGAAAGATTTACGATTGTTTGCTAGTAATTTTGATGCAAATATTCACTAGGTTCAATATAATAATTTACTACATGGAACTTCTTGTTAACTACAAAGTAATTGGTGGGTAATGACTTTCCTAATAAATTAAAAAATACTTTCATAAATATAAAACTGTTGTCGATAAGGGTTTGTATCATTATCTCTCTTAATGATGATAATATGATTTAATGACGTACGCAATACATTAATGACGATATTTGTCAAACTAAGAGGATGGTTTGATATGTTTTTTCCAACATACATTTTAATGAAATATAGAAAGCTGCTTACTCTGTTTACTAACTTTTTTACGATTTTCAACATTTGTTTCCAGTTATTCATAAGCTTTTATTCAAAGGCCGCTCAGTTTGTCCTCTAATAGCAAAGTCGAACCTAAGAATAGGAAATGTAATGTGCCAAGCCTACACATAGTGAAGTTTTCATCTGAAAACCACTTTATAATAAATTTAAAGTAAATCCTGAGAGATGCCTCATAAATATTTCATTTGTGTAAAAAGATGACATCCGAAACGAAGTTCAATAAGATCATTTATCCTAACACAAGCCCTGTTCGAGATGTTATCTAAATGGTTCTGAAAACATTGTCCCTTAAATGCTGAAGCACGTTAGCTTTCGCATCCCCATCTGAAATATGCTACCTTTAAATTTATGTTTTCCTCTTATCATAGGTAACACATTAGTGAAGGCCACGTGAAAAAATAATAACACCAAAGAAGAGGAAGGGGTAGTGGAATGGTTAAGGGTCATAGAATCCAGACTCTGCACTCATGTCAACAACGCTTCTCCTGTGACGGCTTATTAGAATTAAACTGTAATCTGAGGAGCACTATAGCGACCTGATTTATCGAATTTATTTCTGCCAATATTCCTTTCCATATCATTATAGTTTCGCCAGTTATTGTCTTTCATTTCACGCCATCTCATCATTAAACTCTTTATTTTCTTTTTCAGCACGTCTGGTAGTATAGCACTCTTTTATTGTTTTCTGTCTATTATATGACAATCGCAAACTCAATCCTTTTGATTAAATCCTACGTATGAATCACTGTTTTAGCAATTGTTATTCTGGAAAATATTTTCTTATTATGGTAAGCGGTAGACGTAAGGATTCGTGCTCCAATTATTCATCATATTGACCATTTTTACATTAGTCATCCCAAAATACTCATGAATAACAGCCGAAGCTGATTTAAATTGTCTCCTGAAAACAGCTACGTCATGAGGAACATTTTTGGTACATCTAATTTTGTGAGAGTGAAGAACAACTGTTCTGAAAGTGTTGCTTCGTCGAGCCTGTATTCTACCTGATGTTGATATTTTGTTGTTTTTAAAACGGCTCAAAACTACGAAAATGTTCCGTATTGTCTTGAGTTAAGCTCGATTTACCAACTGCTGTAAAGTTTTCAATTCGGTGAAGATCTGACATTTATTATTGAGCACTTCTTTTGTATGTCACTGAAGCACCTATGTATGGGCATATCAAGTTGACATTTCTTTCAGGAAAAAGCCTCTTGATATTTGCGAATAAACAAAATAATCGGAGTTTTTTCTTCTTAAGATAGAAAACTAAAAATAGACACAGAAAACGCCAAAACTTTGTGACGTAAAATTATTCTAACATTTTAACCGGATACAGCTCTTCAATGATGTGGCAGATCATGGGTGTCACAAAACTGCCTTTTTTCCTTAATTTTTTTAAAGTATAGCCATTAATATATTTTGTTTTGCTTCTATAATTTCGTTCGTGGTGATATCATTTTGCATTTCATACCAACTTGACTGCTGAGATTTTTTTGTTTGGGAATAGAATGACCAAAATATTCAGATATTTAGAGGAAATGACAGGCTTATTTAGTGCAGTCAATATCTCGCTTACATTATCATAAACTAAAAATCAGCCTCTGTCAATTCATTAACCAATTGTTCTAAGCTACTCTAACAGGCATGTTCCGAAATGAACTAAGATCATTTTCTGAAGCACCGCACATTTCCGTCTTAGGTGACTCGGTGCCGAGTGGTTTGTGCGTTGGGCTACAAAGCTAGCGACCCGGGTTCAATTCCGGATAGCGACTGAGTTATCGACTGATTTCCCAGGACTGGGTGGTAACCTAACCGGGTACTGTTTCCAGCAGTATCGGCCTAGACTGGGGATCGGAGGGGTAAAATACACGCACCGTGGGCTCTTCTGGAAACAAGTTGTTCCATCCACACCAGGTGGGGACTTTCGTTGACTACCCACGTTAAATAAGAAACCTTTACCTTTACCTTCCGTCGTGGTGGAAATTTGGTAAGATTGTAAATGATTACATGATAACGAAGTGTTGACCTCGTATGCAACACTCTCAGAACAAATATAGCATCATTTTTACCTACTGAGATCGGTTTTAAGTCTCGAATGAAACTACTGAAGTAAAAAACCAATCCTTTGTCAAACGTTAAAAGTCCTTTGTTATTTATGGAAGGGATTGTCCGCCAGTTCAGTTATTATGCTTTATGACATTATTATATGCCATTTGTTTTGTATACTGATTTTTATCATTGCATTTATCACACATGCTATTAATTATTTTTGGATAATTCTTAACCTGAAATGCCTTATAACATTTCAATTAATGTTTAACCTTTATAACATTTGAATTACTGTTAGATTGTAATGGTATTTTAGTTTATTGTATTTCGTTCGTAATCATTATTACGGCATTTTGAAATACTTTCGCAATTGCTGTTATTTGTTTGAACGTATTTTGTGTGATTTTGAAAACAGGTATGCTTCCCCTAAAAATATTCTTGATACTCTACAATTAAATATGTTGAAAATGTTGAAATCTGCATTAACTATTCGATTTATTGATTTTTAAATATATGCATTTGAAATAAACTGCTAAACACTTAAAAAATCGATGAAATCATCATTTGCAATATAAAAAGCAAACAGAATCGTCTTCATAACAATGTTAGCGTTATCAGAAAGCGAAGCCGGGAACCAATTTTACGAGCGTATATTTTTACAACAGAGGTTGCATTGTTTTTGTAATGATATCACCCTTTCGTTGCTGATTATACAGGGGAAAAGACAGTAGAGCAAGACGAAAAAGACACTTCCAGCTGTAACTCTGAAGAACATATCGAAACTAAGTTACTGACTCATTTTTTTACAGAAGCACATCACAATATGTTAAGATTTACACACTTTTATCGGTAAAATATTTACCCCATTAGTCACGGATACTTATGTTATATCATTAATGTCGACAATTACATTAAATAGTCTCTGTTGCTTAGTGGTGTAGACAGTCACTCTGTGTTTTACTGACTGAAAGGGCATAGTTTCAAATCCTGGTTGATTTTTTTTTCTTCAGTTTTCATGGTGTATAGAAGCATGATATTATGTTCTTTCCATAGTATATTAACTTCTTTTAAATTTCAAAGAAAACAATCAGCTATATTCTATGAGTCACTTGCTTTAGCTTAAACTTTTGTCGTCCAGTATCTGAAGATAAAAAGAATTGTTAGATCTGTATCAAATTTCTAGCATCTGTTTTTGACCGCCAGGAGATCTATCTTTATAATGGTGCCAATTAATCGGATATGTACTTGGATAATAGTTTCGGGCAGCTATTTCGATTAAAAAAATATAAAAAAAGAAAGAAAAGATTTAAATGTTGCGAGATGACTGATGAAGGCAGATAGTTACACGCAAAAGAAACATTTTATTTTTTAAATAATTGTTTAAGTGGAAATATTTTATTTCAGATGAGTCAACAGAGAGCTCTTGAGCTACTTCGACAGGCGAAGCAGCTGCTGCCATGAAGACGGGAGATTCTGCTACCAATATTGCAACAACTGCTACCTCCACGGCAATGACCTTGGCTACCCGCACATCACGTATATTGGCAGCATATAATTGTTATTATGTTTCATACCTTTACATGACAAATTCGATTTTAAAATGGCACGGGGTTAGAAAAATCATTTACCCAGGGCAGGACCGCCTGCTTGCAAGTCAAGTGCTCTACCAACTAAGTTAATGACAATAATCTTAACCGTATCACCAATATTAGTCCTATGAAGATTAAAGTAGAGAATAATGTAGTTTAAAGTACAGAATAAGTTAGTGTCTGGCAGTTCATTCCAAATGGCTTAATTGTAACGAAAGCTTGAAGCTTACAGAAAATTGAGCTGAAGTCTGTTTCCTGAGTAGGACCATTATCAGTGGACATATATTGACAATAATGCACCCCATACATTTCGATAATTCAGTCAAGGTTACAGGGGAAGTATAATTAAAAATCCGTTTCCTCTCTATTAAATGGACCGATACGCTAAAATGCAAAGGAACACTTTTTTAAAATATGTTTCCAAAGTTTCAACTTTTTGAAAAATTCAGACTGTTACTATGAAATTTATTTGTATCATGTGTAACTTTCCTTGAAAAATCCTTATAATTCATCATCTAAACCATCAAAAGAATGTAACTTACTATGGTTATCACCTTCTACTAACCATTATCAGATCTACAAAAGTTGTTCAACACTTTAAGCATGATAAATAAAATTGTTGTCAAATAAACTTCAAATTAGCTAAAAGAAAGACACGGGTGGGGGTATTATAATATTATAATAATTTGATAAACAGCCCTAACAATAATTCAGCGATATAACTAAATTAAAATCATACTGCAAAACAATTGCATAAACCAAAATAGAGTATAAAACCCAACGCATTCAGACCAAAGATGACCATAACACGATGAACCGTCGATATTAAAACTAAAATATAATATGAATGTTATAATTTTCAAAAAGAAATTTAAATTATGTCAATAATAACTACAATTTAATTGTACCAAAATAATAAATAGCATATGTGAGAAACAACAAAAAAGCAACGATAAAAATCAGTATACAAAAGAAATTGTATAAAATAATGTCTTAAAGTATAATAATTGAACTGGCGGACAATCCCTTCCATAATTATTTTTGTAAATTTAAAATCAATATGACACTACAATGAGCAATAAACCGCTTAATATACGGCGGCTAGAGGGATTGGGTGAAAATGAATTATACAAACATGTAAATATTTCAAACAATCAAGAAACAATAATAAATGCTATAATTGCAAAATATGATGGAAAGGATAGGTTAAAAGCAAAAGCTTTGTATCAATGTTGTAAGAACTGGAACAGGCTAGTCGAAACTGGCTCTCTTCTCATAGAAGAATTCTATGAAGAGATTATGGTTCCTTTCTTAATGAATTTCATGTTCAGAATACTTACATAGGATTAAAAAAGTCACAGAGTCAGTTGCAATATTAGACACTTTGTCCTGTATAAAAACACTCTGCTTAATTATAGACAAAACAAAAAAAAACGTTATACCTTTTACCTGTGTCTTTCTGTTAAGATTTCTGTATGTTAATATATTTTAAAACTCAATGCTACAGATGCGATTTCTAAGGACAACAAATTGTAAACTCGGTAAATGTTATGAATTTATTTTTTTAAGTTGTACGAATATCGTAAAAAAATCCTTCGATATTTCGACTGAACCTTTTAAAAGGTCATGATAGCTTTGAAGTTTTAGATTTCCTAGAAAATTGTCTAGCAACTGAGAAAGTCATGACTCATATTGAAGAAAGGTATTTAATAATTATTTCGACTGTACAGTCTGTCAATTCAATTATCATATTTGCGAAACTGTCGTTGTTTCGACGGAACATGCACCAAGTAGGGGACAAAAAGCTGATTCGCTGACTATAAGCTTTAAACCTATAAGCTAATACTACAAACTGGAATTGATTTTGGTACAAGTCGTTCTTATTATTTGTCAAAAAGGCCAATAACTCATAACAGTACCCAGTGCCAGATAAGCAGCTACGGCCAGAAAAAAACATCAGAGTATCTTTACGTTATCTTTAATGCCTAAAAGTTGGACTTTGTTTTTTTTTCCCGATTTTATGTAAATGAGAATATTGTCAATTTTGTCTCTACTTATGTAGCTTAAGTTAATAGTGTGGTTGTGGGTTTCAAAAATTTAGGTTTGAGCTTGTCTTTATTACGTTAATTTAATCTGTAAAACCAGTTCCTTATAGAATTGTTCGCAAGATGAGCACACATCTTGAAGCACCGGTTGGAAAAATGGAGAACTATGTAAAAGGTAAACTTTTAAATATCATGGATTGAATTTTACATTTAGTTTACTATTTATATGTTCCAATTAAAAAATCACAGTACACAGTATTGAAAACCTATACTAAATTAACGGACCGTCACTATTGTTTGACCTAGTGTTTCAGAGCCTTTATTAAAAGCCTAGCCAATAACTTTTATCTTTTGCAAGTGACGTATCAAGATGATTTGTGCTTTCCATGCGCTGCAAGTTTCATTAGTCAAGTCCTGTTGTATCCTCTTTAGTGTCTTTATCTGTTTCTTCGATTTTTTTCCGTATTTTCGTCTCGGCGCTACGGCGCTTGCAAAATGACGTGATAACACGAGACGACAATGCGCCAATCGACACTTTTCATGCTGGCGTCTTTTCGTGTGTCGCGTTCCTGTCGCAAATGCGCGTGGACCATTTACAGAAAATGGACGAAAGAGTGCAGAAATAATGCCAAGAACTATCACAAGCGAGTTTATTACCCGCCGAAGACTTAGATATTGTCATCCAAAAAGAGGTTATGAAATGCAATGGTGTACATAATAAGCTATTTAAAGGGTTAGGTAATATTTTAACATAAAGGCTGTTTTATTTTCAGACGCCGGTCATATAAGTGACGACGGGTTTTTTTCTGATAAACCTACCGGAAGTTCTTTGGAATTTAATCTTCCACTCTGCCTCTTCAAGAATCTCAAATCAGTCTTTTACAAACGTGTGGTTGATGCACCATAGAACATGGTTTAATTCCCAGTGGCAAATGTTATGCCACTGGCCGTTCCAATGCAGTAACTCCTCGGGTTCTCTGTTTCGTAAATAGTTTATTGTGTCTTTTTTTTACACTGATCTTTCAATAAATATATATCTTTTCCTCTACTGTTTGACTGTGTTTTTTCTTTGTTATTTCCTGATAAACATTTTCACTATTTGTTTTTACATGATTTAAACATATTATTGCGGCTTTCACAGGGCGAATACGAAAATGGGCGAAGGTGATTGGTTGATACAAGAGAAAGTCATTTAATACTGTTAGTAAAAATGCTGAAAATGAGTCTTTCAATAACCATTTCAATCAATTGGCATTTGGGAATTTTATTTATGAAAATCAAGACATTTGTATAAATGGATTTACCATTCACAAAAGATAAAAATAAGGTATGAATATTTCAAATCATTTATAAACATTTTAGATGTACCCCTACAAATGCTGCTTAATAGTTCTTTTTTGAAAAGTAAGACTTAAAAAAGCCTTGGTGTAAAGATGTGATGGTACCTATCTCTGAAACGGTAGACTTATTTGATCCAAATAATCACCGTGATATAACAAAAGTGGACTAGACAAATTCTATAAAACAGACAAGTCGCCTGAAATTTTAGTCCAGTCATAGAGTCATAAAACTATATGCTTCTTGATCGTCTGCTATGGCTAAGCTAAATAAGCTACAGATGGTCGACTGCTTGATATAAAATCTGTGAAGATTTTAAAATTTGTATTAACATATTTGATTACTCTCAGCATTTTTGTTTGTGAGGTAGGCATGTCACGTAGAGAAATAGCATAGAAATAAGCCTCTGAAGGGTCACAAACTTCGTTAGATGATTTGTAAAAATCGAAACGAAATGTAAATTTTGAACAAATTATCAGTTACAAAAATGATATCAAAACAATGTACCAAACAAAAGGCTATGTTATAACAACGAAAATTTTGATCTTTTAATTATTTGTTTTAGACTGGTCTTTTCAACAGGAGGATATTTTATATACTATAGTTTTAACTGTACGTCTGCAAACAGTAAGTAATTTCTTGAAAGTAAAACATCTTGAACAACTTCATAAATACATAAAATCGAACATAGCATTTTAAAAGCTTTCTTTTGCTTGATTACAATCTTGACAAAAGAGATACATGTATATTTTTTAGACCTTAAAACATGAAATGCTAGTATGAACCTATCATATGTTTGACTTTTGTATTTATATCATAAATCAAAGGAATGAGATAACGTCATTTGTATACCGTCTTTTGCAATGGGAATTATACATAGGTGAAGAAATTTCATAAATCATGTAAAATGAACAAGGTATTAGATTTTAGTATTTCAAATAATATATCGAATGTTTAAGCTTGACTGTCTTATTAAGCATCGAATTCCGAACATTTTGTTTTCGGTGTTTCACGAAGAAATACTGAAGTCAATTAATAAATGAGAAATAAGCGTGTACTTCATGAACGTTTTGATAGGCAGACAGAGAATGGTGATTCTTCCACGCAAGACCTTTTCCTCCAGTTTTTGCATCAGAAAGAACTCACCCAAATACAGACATAATGTCACTCAGTCCATTTCCTAAAACAGTCAGAGGTTTCACAACCATCCACTTTCATTATCACTTTAACAGGTCATTCATCGGTTCGGCTTCACAGTTTGGCAAAACCACGTGCCACTTGAAGTAAGACCTAAATGTTTTGATGGTAAACACTTGCTTTAAATGTATGTACTTTTTTATGAGTGACAGTCACGAGAAAACCTTAATTAAGTTCCTATTTTGACAGAATTAAATTAAGTAACTTATTATTATCTACTTGTCCTGTCCATCTTAATTTATAATTTTTGACATCGGAGATATTTTCAGAATTCTGAAAAGTATTTGCTCACAATTGTAAGAATTTATAATGATATATGATTTTATTTTGATATGAATTATTTATCACCTTGTCCCATAATTATCAAGATATTACAGATTACTGTCATTAAGAAAACTTTTTTTCTTTTTTCATGTCTTTATAATAACAATTTTTGATATTTAAAAAGTAACATATTTTCGTATAAGTAACAAAACTGTCATTGTAAAAGTTGTATTGGCTAAAATTGGAACTGTACTACATTGTATTTACGAAATTAAGGGAGTAATGCTCATTACTAGTGGTTCTATCCTGTAGCAAGAAGCGACGACCTTTATGATGCCAGATACAGAAACAACTTATATAGCACACGAAAAGGATGTATTCCAAATTAAGAAAATATGTTGAATACACAATGGCAGCAGCCTTGCAAATAAATAAACATACATGTACTCAGCTATACCTTTAAAATTACTTTAGAACTAAGATAAAAATAGACATGATATTTATATCTTTATATAAACAGAACAGTCATCTCGATTCATTTACAGTCAACAGTGATAGTTGTTTCTGCATAGCTTCCCTCTCAACTTATTACTAAAATCGGGCGCACTGCTAGATAATTTTGTAAGGTACATGAACGTTTAAAGAAACTAATAAGCATTGCATACCAAATTTAGACTCGAGGTTATATTAGATTCCACCATACAAACGCATATCATTTAAGGAATAGAAATTTCTGTGAAAATAGCTATCGTTTGGTAACGTGATTCGGGATAACATTGGCAATTCAGAATTAAAAAACCCTTTATTTTTGTTTTCAACTGGAAAACATATTCAATTTATAAGCAAGCACCGTATACAAAAACATTCCTTGAGTTGTGCTGAACAAATTTTCGGCGTCCAAAAAGAACAAGGTGATAACAATATGAATGGGATGTGACACATGAAGATTAAATAAGAAAAGCATATACTAGAAAAAGAAAACGAAATATTGCCGTTTTTTCATTTCAAATTCACTTTATAAACTTGTTTTCAGGCGTAAAATAAACAGTAAATAAATCAGGTAGCTCTTACATAAAATAAACACTTTCATGAAAACTGCATTTACAACAACGTTTCGTTGTGTGAAAATTTAACGCTTCGGTAAAGGTATACATTTTAAAAGAGCGAAAGAATTGACACAGATTGAAAATACTCAAGCATGAAAAAATAATCATCACAATCGTCAATTATTTACACTTCCTTCTCAACTTGTTAAACGTTAATTTTACAATACTTTCAATGAGTATAGCAGTTCCGAGCTCAGCTGTACCAAGCCAAAGATCGTCAGGCGGACAATTCATTTGTACAGATTTGTACATTTCTGACCGATGTATCTCTAGCTCGAAAAAAAGTTGGCTGAGATAAAGAAAAGTTAATCTAAATCGTCCTTCACAAATTCACAAGTTGTAAACAGAACGGATTTATTTGAAGATGTGGAAAATTGTTTCGGTAATTTGATTCTGAGAACAAGGCTGTGTAAAATATCGAAACATTTGAGGAAGACTATTCCTATTGATATGATGCTGCTTTCCTTAAAAGAAATTAGTTAAGCTATAAATGTAACCTTGTCTACACCAGGAGTCAAGTGAGGAGGTAAAATGTCTGGAATGTTTTTTGCTAATAACTTTACTTATCCTGGATAGGTGTTCATAACACAAAATAGCAGGCTCAGCTCTTTGTTGATTACTTATGCTGATAATATTTTAAAAGTCAGTCATTTTAGAGAAGAATTTTTATAATAGTTAAACTATATCACTGTCAGGATTTAAATGATGTCTTCTTTATTGTAATCTTCCGTCTGACCTAGCATTTTCGACTGACAACACTTCTGACATGAACAGAGTGCTTACAAATGATGTACGACAGGATGCTGACCATATCTCTTTAAAACCTTTATTTTCCATGAAAAATAATCCTTTTCTGGCAAAATTATGATTGTAATGTACCAGTATTTTCTATATTTTTCTGTATTTACATGTAGCTGACAATGATTGGACCAGACTTTTGTATATGTAAGAAGGTAATTCCCGCGAATTAGTTACAAATACGAATGTATATATTAAATATAGTTGAAATTCTGGAAAAAGACGTGAAGTTCATAAGAAAATGTACTAGTTTTGATTGATAGATCGAATGTGCATTACACTTAAAATGTTTGTGCTTATTATTTGTTTTGTTAAAATTATGCACATTTTTTTCGAGCTTACGTAAAAATAGGTCGTTTTTCTTCATGCTACTCTTCTCAGTATCGTTCCAATTTTCCTATTAAATTTTGTACTGCCGAAGCAAGTACCTATTTTTCAGTGTATGTAACCCATTTTCTATTTCTTATACCTGGGCTGAATAAAAAGTATTGCCTGTCTGTCTGTCTGTCTTATTAGCACAATTAACCTGACTACAAATCTATGCATTTGAGTTTATTTATCGTCGTCACCGGTTGCTCATATGATCGACGCCACCATGCAAAGGTAAATTATTTTAGCTTGTAGGGGAAAGTGAAAGATACAGAAAGCCTCTCGTTCCAGAGACATCCGTGGTTATTTTCTCAGTGTCTGGCACTGATACATGGGACCGTCGTTTAATGTCTCATCCGAATGACAATTAGTAATATTAATTGAGGAGCGGGGGTTCGAACTAGAGACCCCTAGATAACCAGTCTAGTGGACCGTTGATCCACTTCTGTCTACAAAACAATTTCGTCAGAAGAACTGTTTGTTTCTGTGTAGTTATTTGCTAGTGCTTTTTCACTGATAACTTTGATAGAGTATCTGTTAAAGCAGTACTATTTTGCATAAGAATTTACTACGAAAAAAGATAAACATACATGAAATCCCGCTATTCGCACTACTTATAAAAAAAACGAACACTGATTTCAAGTTAACGTCTTGCATCTGGTTTATACTAGACCTTTACATTGTTAAAAAAGATCTTTACAAAGCTTTTTTTCTATTTTGTGTTGTATTATTCACAATTTAAATAAGATTGTATTTTATTTTTTACATACTCCCATTCATGAACAAATTGTACATAAGGGTGTTGTATAGATGTTTGTATGATATTGTCTGCCGTACATATAAATAGATAATTCTTTAAGTATACACACTATGTATACTTACTGTGGCTTTGGTTATTATAGTATCAGCTAGGAAATATCTGTATTATATTGCATAAAGATGCAATCATATATGTTTTTACCGACACTAATTAAAAGTCATTGGTTTTTACCTAAATACTTCAAAGCATATACTACAACCGAAAATAATATACATTACGTGTTTTGTATCATTCGCTGCATGACACACGATTTAAATAAAATATATTTTTTATTACATTGTGTCAACTATTAAGTATGAAAACCAAAAGTTTTTTCCCACAAACGTTCATTTATGTATTACGTACAAAAAAGTTGTTTTTATGTACAATCATTTAAGTACAAATTTTATATAGAATGTTGTATAACATGTTTTTGTAATGTGCTTTCCAAACAATATACATATTTTTACTAGAATTTCAACTCTGCATAATTACCGTCGCTTTTGTAAGTGTAGCGAAAGCTGGTGTAAGAAGCATGCATTGAGAATAGTATTCGCGATTCTAAGTTGTAGAGCATGTATCTTCTTTCATTTTGATTTCGGAAAGAACTCTTTCTTTGCATCGCATCATTATATTAAATTAGTAATTCAAGAGAAAAATCGAATTTTCTCTTTGAGAAAAGAATACCATAACTAAAACCATTAATTTTCTCACCCTGAATGTACAAGGGATACGAAGTAGAGAAAAACGAGAAAGATTAAAACAATTTATTTTAATACAAAAAAAGCTGATATAACATTTATTCAAGAAAGTCATGTAACAAAAGATCTTGTTGAGCAAGTTTCAAGAGAATTCAAAGAGTTTAACATTTTTCATACATTTGGAACTAATAATTCCAGAGGCTGTTCTATATTCATAATCAAATCCTTAAAATACGAATTGATAGATGAGTACAGCAATGTAAAAGGTCGATATAAACTTTTAAATATTAGAATAGAAAATAATGTATATACACTCACGAATATATATGCGAATAATGATACAAAAGCAAGAAATAACTTTTACTCTAATCTTTCAAACATTATTGTAGAAAAAGTCAAAGGTTATCTGAAAGTAGGGGGGTGGGATATCAATGATATTCTTGAGATTTCTGACAGGCATGGCTCTAATAATCATAAACGTTCAAAACCAGGAAAAGGATTTATTACATTTGTAAAATCTTTAAGCCTTAGAGACACTTGGAAACTTTTTAATCCAGATAAATTACAGTATATTTGGAGACGGAAAATGGTTTCGAAAAAAGTAGAATAGATTACTGGCTAATCGATGAGAATATTATAACACTTTTACAAAATTGTGAAATACACCCATGCTGTATCAAATATACCGACCATC
The DNA here is from genome assembly GCA_012932295.1 of Cyclina sinensis. NCBI lineage: Eukaryota > Metazoa > Mollusca > Bivalvia > Venerida > Veneridae > Cyclina > Cyclina sinensis. The sequence continues at coordinate 4,559,393 of JAAONU010000007.1, read as the reverse complement.
AAGCTGTTTGTTTAAAATTATCACAACCTTTAACACGTGGAAAAGGTTTTTGGAAAATGAATGTAATGTATTTGAAAGATATCGAATATAATTTTTTATAACTGAAATAATACACAGTTGTAAACTTACTTATAAAAATCTTTTATCTAAAGTTGACTTATGGGAAATGTGTAAAGTTAAAATAAAAGAAGCCTCTATTGACTATGCAAAAAGAAAATCTAGAGAAAGATATGAAGAAATTACAATATTAGAAGATAGATTGTCATATCTGCGTAACGACGACACCTCTACTAATAATTTAGATAAAATAAGTCAGTTAGAAAGATCAGTCCAAGAACTGTATGATATAAAAGCTAATGGAGCACAAGTTAGATCTCGAATTAAATTTATCGAAGAAGGGGAAAAGAACACGAAATATTTTTTAATTTTAGAGAAATTCAGACAGACGAAAAAATCTATTAATGCGCTTAAAATGAATAGCGGTAAAATTATAACCGATGAAACCTCAATTTTAAATGAAATTGTCAAACTTTATGAAAATCTATACACTTCACAGAATATCGATACCAAAAAAATTGACACATACATTAATAACACACCACTTGAAAACAAGTTAAACTCAGATGAAGCTGACACTTGCGAAGGCACATTTACATTACAAGAAATTAAACAATCCACTTTTGAAATGAAACCAACAAATCACCTGGAATTGACGGAATCCCTGCAGAATTTTATAGACTATTTTTTGATATCGTAGGTCAGTTAATGACAGATTCATTTAATGAAAGCTTTGAAAAAAAAGAATTATCATTTACACTGAGAGTAAGTTGTTTAACTTTAACGTACAAGAAAGGAGATCCTCTGACTCTTGAAAACTACAGACCAATTTCTTTACTCTGTGTAGACCTAAAATTCGCAACGCGCGCAGTAGCAAATAGATTACAAAAGGTTATCTTAAAACTCGTTAGTTTTGATCAACAAGGATACATCAAAAAAGATTTATAGGTTTTAATATAAGATTAATTCAAGATATTATCGATTATACTGAAATGAATCAAATAGACGGTGCAATTCTTTTTTTAGATTTTAGAAAAGCTTACGATACATTGGAATGGAATTATTTGTTCAAAGTTTGGCAACATTTTGGTTTTAAATCTGATTTTATTCAATGGGTCGAAACTTTTTACACTAATATAGAATCTTGTGTTTTTAACAATGGTCATAAGTCAGAAAATTTCAAACTTAGTCGTGGAGTAAAACAAGGATGTCCTTTATCGTCTCTTTTGTTCATTTTAGCCGTAGAAATATTAGCAATTAGAGTACGTAAAGCAAAACATATAATAGGAATCGAAATATCAGATAGTAAAAAATGTGTGAAAATATCGCAACTAGCTGATGATACAACGCTGCTCGCAAAATCGGAAAAGACATATTAAATCATTTAAATCTTGTTAAGAATTTTGGAAATTATTCAGGTTTAATTTCAAATGAAACAAAAACAGAAGCTATGTGGGTGGGGCGAAGCAAGGTTAAGATAAACAAAGTAGGAAACATTACTTGGACACAAAAACCAATAAAAGCTCTTGGAGTTTATTTTAGTAGTACAAATGAAAAAGAATGTATACTTTTAAATTGGGATAAAAAAATAAAAGAATGTGAAAATTTAATAAAAAAATGGAATAAAAGAAAATTAACAGTATTCGGTAAAATACAAATAATAAAATCACTCCTTGTACCAAAATTTACATATTTGTTTCAATCAGGAGTAGTTCCAAAAGAAATAATTCAAAAACTAAATACTTTGATCTATAACTTTTTATGGGATAACGATAAAGATAAAGTTAAACGTACTACACTCATAGGAGATCAATTAGAAGGAGGCATAAACATAATAGACGTAGAATCACATATCTCATCTTTAAAACTAAAATGGGTTAAATATTTAACTGATAAAACTCTAGATACATGCACATGAAAATTATTCCAAACGTTTTCTTCAAAGAATTCGGTGAAAATTTCTTACTATTCTACTGCAGTATGAATGATATTAAACACATCGACTTAAGTAAAGTTTCGAATTTCTATAAAGAAGTATGTAACATATGGATGAAAACTAAAAAAGAAACTGAACCAAGAAGTGATATTTCATTTAGCTGGATAAGAAAACTAATTATTTGGGGTAATAAACATATCAGATTGAATAATAAATGCTTGTTTTTCAATAATTGGATTAAATCAAACATTATTTTTGTAAATGATATTATAAATGAACAAGGACAAATCGACCAGATCAAAATACTCGATAAACTACAAAATAAAACTAATAGTTTAGCAGAATTGCACTCTCTTTTTAAAGTGATCCCTAAGTCTTGGAAAATAGAACTACAATCTTTTGAGCCTACACAGACAAAAGTGAAAACTAATAAAGTTATATTGTTTGGCGAAAAACCACTTGAACACCTCGATACTAAAGATATTTATAAATTGTTAGTTAAACAACGTTTCACAAAACCCTATTTAAGACAATATTAGGTCAAAAACATTACAAAGCGACATTAACTGGACAGACGTATATACTTTTAATAAAAAAAATTCAGACAATAGATATAAACAATTTAAATTCAGAGTTTTAAATAGAATATTTATAACTAAAGAAATACGCCCTCAGTGGAAACTAGTTCAAAGCCCACTTTGCATAAAATGTAACACTGTTGAAACGTACAATCATTTATTTATTATTTGCAAAGCAGTAGATTTGTTCTGGGATAAAATGAAATATTTATTCAAAATGTATGGAATGCAAGCAAATATTCGTTCGCTTAAAACTATTATTATTGGATATAAAATATCCGACCCGAACTACTTTTCAGTAAATATTGTATTAACAATCATCGGTTTTTGTATCTATAAATCTTATTTTGCTAGTGATAATTGGACAAAAGAATATAAGATTTTTTCTTTATTCAAATCCGAACTCAAATGTATAAGCATGTATTATACGAACAAAAACAATCATAAGTTTCTACACAATATCTATAAATGTATATTCGAACATAGATTTGATATGCATTAATTTATTACATTTAGTGAATGTATACTTCAATGTAATATTTGTTGTTTGTATATAATAATGTACATATGTGCTTATTAATGTATAAATAAAAGAAAAAAAACACAATTCCTAGCTGTTAGTGAAAATTAAAATGTATTTTACAATAGTTGAAACTAAACAACTTTTGTAAGAATTATAATTGCTATATAAACACCTAATGTTTATACTGATTCCTAAATTTAGTACTTTCTACCTTGTTGCTGGTTCAGCAAATGTATTGAGAGACAAGAATACGGAAAAAATATTTAAAAAAAGAAAACTATTAAAAGGCAATGACAGTGTCCGATAAAACAGCTCTAAACTAACAAAAGTATTAGTTTAAATAAGAAGAAAAAACTCCACTAGAAAGTATTCATGTAGGGTGTTCAGAATATTTTATTCAGAACGAAATGATTAGGATGAAATGGAAAAATTAAAAACTGCTATGCATTCTCAATTTCATCAGGGCAGTTTAAGAATAACCAAAGAAAACAAAACTCCCTCATTGTTTTTACTGCTCGTTTCATCATTGTTACCAGGACACAAATCGGGGGTATGCAAGTTGTACATACCTTAAATACCGACTATATTTCGCCTTTTTATTTAGGTTTTTAAGACGCCGCAACAGTTATTTAATTACCTTAGAAAATTGCAAAACTGTTCATTCATAAAACAAAGTGGTAAATTATCATATTGGCGATCCTACCTGTTAAATCAAATCACGTGATCAATAAGACATTCTTGGCAAACATTTGATTGGTCACAGCTTCCATTTAAGAAATGTCGTGAATATTTCTATTCAGATCATCGGAAAATTTCGTTGAGGAGAGACAGAGAAACACTAGAAAAGACAACGAAATTAAGATCCATTAAAATGGATTTGGTGCAATTAGTATCTGAAAAGTTTACAAAAAGCGGAATAAGAAACTGGTATCGGCAAATGTCTGGAAATAGTGGACCTGCAGTACAACGAAAGACATCTTTGTGGGTGGAACTTAAAAGCAAACTGTCATTGGCTTCTCCAACGGAAGAAGACAGATTAGAAAATCAGCCTATGAACAGACCTGATGAAATATGCAACATTATTGCTGAAAACAAAAACGTGGACAGCAACGACATTTATAACTTCCTTACCAGGGACTATTCTAATATATTTCGAAAATGTGGTAATAATGAGTTAAATAAAAGGGAAAAATATAATTGCAATGAAAGTGCCGACCAGTTAAAAGAAAAGGAAGCCAAAAAATTCAGTGAAGTATCGATTTCACAATGCCAGTACCTTCGCAAAAGAAAACAGCTCGGACATAGAGAGATTCAGTTTGCTCTTAAAGAACATCAGCACAGTTATGGAGATACTGCTTGTACTATGAATGTCTTATCCGGTAAAGACAGTTATGACACTCACACGAGTTCAGAAAAAGACAATGACGCTACTGATTCAATCAAAGGAGTCCGCTTCAATAATGTTCATTACTTTAAAAGAACAAATGGGTTAATACAAAAGGAAAGTACTCACTTATGTGAAAACAAACATCACAATCCTTTCCCATCAATACCTCCTTCGCAGGCAGGTAAAATAAAACTTAGTTTACAATACTTTCAATCATTACAGCAGCTCAGAGTAAGTCTTTACAAAGCAGTGGATCTTAAAGTGGACAGCTGTAAACTTGTGTTCGAAGTAGCTATTGTTGGAAAAGGATGGCTTACAAAAAGCAAATATTCATCCAAAAAGTCCTATAAAAAATCAAACTCTGTGGTGTTCAACGAATGCATCTATTTAAAGTTGAGGAGAGAAGATTTTGGAAAATTGCGCCTGAGACTCAGGCTGTGTAAACTTCCGAAACGTTTGAGGAAGGCTGTTCCTGTTGGTGGGGTGACGTTATCTTTGGACGGACTTAATCTTGACTTAGATACAGCAACAGATGTTGTTTTGACCACACCAGATGAGTCAAACGAGGTACAAAGTCTAACTAGATTCATACATACTCTTTTGTGAAATTGACGATAACATTTCGTTTGTCTCGGAAAATACTTTATTTAAAAAAGCACGCTTTGCTTCCTTTAGATTAGCATGTTATAAAGTGTAAAACACCGGTAACCTTTATGTTGTTGTTGTTTTAATGTTTGTATTGTCTGGCTGATAAAATGTAACTTATCCACCAAATTTGATTAAATGTCACAAAGTTTTTAGTCGTTAATAAGAATTTTCTATCGCTTGTGACAAAAATGAATTAAAGATAATTCATGCTACCCGTGAAGGGGCAGCATTCATTTTATAAGTCTTAACTTATAGACCTTTTGAAATGATATCATACGATTATTTTCTATGTTGCCTTTACAGATTATTGACTTAAAAGGAGTTCAGTTGTCAAGAGATTCCACAATCGAAGATGAGGTTCTTAGCGCTCTAACTGAGTCTGGATCTGTATGAATGAAGTAAGTTTGGTTCGTGGTGTTTTGGCAGATATAAATATATCCTTGTGATAACGTTTTTATTTTCCAAAGATCATGGTCTTGCTACTTCTAATAGATTTTGCATGATAGATGAGGCTTCAGCAAAAAGGTTGACGTAATATTCAAATTATTATTTTTTGTTTTTATTTATTTCAGATCCAAGTCAGTGAAGCACTCATCCTGGCCTGATAATAAATAATAAAAAAGAGATGTGAAAATATGAGTATTCGTAGATTCTACCGATTGGTCGAATAGTAACAAGACATGGACACATAAACAAGGTGTAGATGCGTGCGAGTGTTAACTAGATGTCGTGTATGTTACATATTAAGACTTAAGTACATAGCAAAATCGATTTAGTGTTGCATATGGGAAAATATACTGGATTTTGTGATAGTCTTTATAATCACTCAGATGTTTGATAGAAGTCAAATGAACTTAGCATTGAAGGTTACATGCCTGTAACTGCGTTTTCTTGATCGTTAACGATGTTTCTCGAAAATAAAATGCCAATATTGTTATATGAAATAATTTTTTCTGATGTAAAAAAATTATTAAAAATGAAAAACTTCAGTTTACGTCCTTCCTTCTTTCAATATTAAATATAAAGTTTATTTCAATATTCTGACAGACATAGATCTCGGTAGTTATTTGTAAAGCTTATAGCTATCCATACACCGGAAAGGATGTTAGAAATTTAATATGTAGTCAAAACAATGCTTATTAATAAAAAGAAGTAATTCAACTTTAGGTTAGGATTGCCAGTTTGCTAATTTATTTAATAAAACATCTTTATGAATATATATTCTTTTTGAAAATGTAAACATTTTTTATTCAGTTTCTTTGCATCATGTCATAAAGTATTATAAGGTGTATTGTATGGAGACCTTTAATTCATTAAACAATCTAAGAACGAATATTTGATCTCTTTCAATTTGAGTTTATTTATCGTCGGTACCGTTTTGCCATATATGGAGAAGAGAAAGAATCCCATACTAGATACATCTGGTTTAGTTTATATACCTCGTGTTCCTTTTCAAGCTCAGTTTATAGCGCTGATACATGGGACCTCGGTTTTATGCCTTATCTGAAAGAATAGCATCAATTATTAAATGTCCTTTATCATTTAGTAAATTCGAAATGAATATGACACTACAAAGAGTAATAAACTGCATAATAATTTGCAGCCAAAGGGTTTGGGTGAAAATGAGGTATACAAACTAGGGATGGCAACGAATACCAAAATCAATACTAATTGGATACACCAATTTTTCTAAATCGCAAAAGAAATAAAATTATATATTGTTTTCCGAGTAATCGAATATCAATTTTGTTAACCGATATTCGGACGTTCGATCGAGTACTCGGTTAACCGGTTACTCGTTGCCATCCCTAATACAAACAAATGCAAATGTTTCAAATTATTAAGAAATAATTATAAATGCTATAACTGCAAAATATGATAGAAAGGATAGGTTAAAAATCAAGGTTTCTATCAATGTTATAAGAACTAGAACAGGTTAGTGTTGAAAATAAAAAAATGTTATTTGATTTTAATCAATATGATATGCATGTATTTGCATGCACCTATTTTCAAAATTATAAAAATAAAAATAAAATCAACTAACGTGTAATCAAGTTTCAACCGGCCCTCGGTGAAACAAAATACTTTAAATTGTTTCGTATTTCTTGAAAACCTTCATGGTAACAGGTCTGAACTATGACGCATATTGCATCCATGTAATTAACAACTATCTCACAGGCACAAACTTCATTTTGCACATCATTTATCTGATGTCTTCGACTCTTGCACTAGCCGGGTGTCAGTACATACAAACTGAAAGATAATCGGCATCTTTAGTTCATTTCAAAGATTGCAAGGCATATAATTTAGGGCATATTTTTAGACCTAGATGACTTGACTTTGTGCACGATTTTCAGCGTTATTATTATGGCTCAGATTTTATCACGATAATTCGTATTTTCTTTAAGTCATGTACACTGTCAATCTCCGTGCGCCTATTTATTTTGCCTTATTCTTATCCCCCCACCGTGGCTATATTTGCCACTGACTGTTCCAAGGCACCCCACGGTTTCTCATTTTCGTTAATTGTTTGCGGTGTCTTTTTTTAAATTGATCAATATACAAATTGATGCTTTCCTATCCTCTCTACCATTTGAATGTGTGGCGAGGCTGTGTTTTCTGACTGTGTTTTTTTTCCTGATATGAATTTTTCACTTTCTTATCAAATATTTCACGAGCAAATTGCATATTGTTAACAAAGATGTAAATATACAGCAATTAAATCGAAAAAGGAAGATATCATTAAATTACACGTTTAGACTTATTACAAACTCCTCAAGATTCAAGATTTATTTCACAAAGACCACCGGCCAATAGAGAAAATACAAAAATTACAAACCATACACATTATATGCAGCGGTAAGATACTATCATAAACATTGATAGTACATAGAGTTTTACAAATATTTTTAGATGCCTCTCTATGAGCATTTCTGCAATCGGAAAGGTCGATACGTCCGAGAAGATATTACACTACTAATGGAAGTATTTGAATATTTAAGATAAAATGATTAACCAGGTTAACTTATCTTCGCAAATTTTGAATCAGCTTTTGAGATTTTTAGAAAAATATTTCAGCGATAAGTTCATAAAATGGATTAAACTCTTTCAAAATGGTGTAGTCAGAGTGATCTTAAATTATGGACATTATTTCGCAGCCAAATCCTAATCGACGTGGAGTAAGAAAGGGTTTTGCCTTTGTCCGTTCCAAGGCTAGTAACCCTTCTGTTCTATTTTTCGTTAATTGTTTGTGGTGTCTTCTTTTAATTGATCTTTAAATAAATTTATGATATACATTTGGATTTCTTCTACTATTTGACTGTGTAGGAACGTTTTTTTTTGACTGCGGTTTCTACACATTTTTTTTGTAACCACAGTAGTTTATTTGTACTGTAGGACGCCCGTAAAATGTCTCCCCGTACGTTCAATTAACACTGTTATCTTTTCTTCCCTAAGGAATAACTTTTATCATTCACTTTTTTACACCCTCTTTCCTCACTCAAGCCGCCATACACTCATGTACCACGTTGAAAGTTCACCGACATTCTGTTAAATTTACTTATAGGATAGGTAACAAGTGTTATCATTGACACGTAATGTACTCTGTTTTCCTTTTTTCTTTACAGTGTTACATGTGTGTGGTAAAATTCGTTATAATTCGGTTATGATTTGACTGGAATAAGAAACCCGTTTCCCTCATTTCGGGATGCAAATTTTAAACTGATTTTAATTTTATAATTTCTTGTTAAGTTATGTGTAACGTTTTTTTTTAAGAGGTAGTCAGTGTATTTGGCCTACAGAAACGTTATAACTAAGTGCATTTGTTTGTAATTATTGCGGCAAGAAAACTAAAGAACACTGACTGAAGAGGTATAACCAAATGTATATTGAACCTTCCAAGGCAGTAACTCCTTTGGTTCTAATGTTCGTTAATTATTTGTAGTGTCTTATTTAAATTGCTCAATTAATAAATTTATCCTCACCTTTCCTCTCTACTTTTTGACAGTGTAGTGAACTTGTGTTTTCTGAATAGTGGTTTTTCCTGATATGCGTTTTCACTTTTTTTAGTATGCGTTTTCATTTAGCAGCCACTGTATCTTTTTTGTTTACAACAAATCAATTCGATAGAGATTGCAGTCCGTATCTCCACCAACACTTGTGTTTATCTCTAACTGGATAACAAGTATTAAATCTGAAAATAGGAAGAACTAGAGTCCTCGGGCAGGTGGCATTTTTGAATCAGTCAAAACAATTCTCAGAAACACAAAAATCTGCTTTCTGTGAATTCAAAGCATTTTCCACTGCAACTGCTCTCCTTATGATACAACTAATTCTACAAGTAGGATGATTTGTACATTGAACAGTTCATACATACTGTTACATGCAATAATGACAAGGTTTTTTAAGAAATAAGTACAGGAGATATGGTTTTAAAGTTTACAGCATTCCTTCATAATAACGGGCATATATGACGCCCAAAGGAAGCTTTTAATACGAACTGACTCTTGTCATAATGCCTATTTTTGAGAAACGAAGCATGAAATATGTCCGTAACACACAGATGCCCTTTGGTCCAGATAAAATATCGCCTGTTTGACAGGCAAAATTAAAAAAAATCTCTTGTGTATCCCTTTCAGATGAACATATCTACTACCAAAATTTAAAAACCTTGCGAGGCAATACAGACGAAATTAAACATTTAAATTATTGCATGTGTTATTTGCACAACCATTTTTGAGATTGTTGCGATAGCCTAGTGTGGTCTAAGGCGTTCTAACTTTGCATTGCTAGGCAGTTGTTGCCGTTCGGTGCGGGTTCAAATGCCACTGGGAACTTGAATATTTATAATTCACAACAGCGCTATTGGCGCAGTGTTGTGGCCGTAAAATGTCTCCCCGTATATATAGTCAGTGCTGTCATATATTTCACGCCTGTCTCCCGTGTGTTTTGAAGTAGACACTTTTATTACCCTTCCAGATTTTTTTCTCTTTTTTGATTGGCTATTGATCCGTCGAAAGAAATTGATATTACCGAGCCAGACAGGTAATATACACATTAAATTTCCCCTTTGGATACCCCATATTGTAAACAACATGCGTTATGACGATGCGCGTACGGTTCGATGTTGTAAAGTGTAAATTCCGATATACAAGCATCTTTTTAATTGTCAAATAGAATATATTTACCAGAATAGAGTAATGATAAATATTCTAATCGGTATTTGAAACAAATATGACCTCGCCAAACCTTGATATTAATCACAAAAATTGTCTTCAACAGACTACTCCTTTTCTCTTGTTTACATTCTTTAGGTACGAAAGCAAATACTTTTTTTTAGATCTACAGACAAACTATTGAAATTAAATAATAAAAAAGTTAAAGAAAATAATCTGTACTGAATGCGCGGAAATTTTAACCCAAATTTATGACTTTCATTAAAGATATATATTTGATATTCAAACAAACAGATCACTTCTTGGAAAATACCGCTTTTCGCCAGCACAAATTATGTTGTGACGTCATTTTGCCGTGAAAGGGTACACTAAAGGGAATGTAATTTCGACGTTTTATTTGAAACAGCAATGATTTATTTTAAAATCGTCTTACACGGCAGGGGAAGTGTAATAAATTTATTATTTGGGTTTATGAGTGATATATGTGGATATATTACCTGCCAAGATAAAATATCACCCTCGCCTAACGGCTCGGGTGATATAAAATCTTGGCAGGTAATATATCCACATATATCACTCAAAAACCCAAATAACATATAATATATTGGTTATTTGCACAAACTTTTTCGGGGCTGTTTCGATAGCCGAATTGTCTTAGGCGTTCTTACTTGATATTGTTCAAATCCCACTGGGAACTTGAATACCTATAAGCGCTTTTTGTGCAGTGGGGCGGCCGGAAATGCTTTCCCGTACATATAGTCGGTATTGTCATATATCTAACGCCTGTCACAGTTGTTGTGTGAGGTGAACACTTATATCCCGATTATATGCACAACCTGTTTTTGGGTGTTGTTGCGATGGACAAGTGGTCTAAGGCGTTCTAAATTTGCATAGCTAGGCGTTTGGTGCCGTCCTGGGTGGGTTCCAGTCCCACTTGGAACTTGAATATTTAACGCTCTCGAGATTCAAATTAAAATGTCATATGGGATTCCGTTGTAATATGTATTATTCGAAAACGTGCAAGTTTGGAGCACTAGTAATGTACGTTTAACACGTCGCCTTGATAACATTTGACCAACAATTTATAATATTCTTGAAAGGAGTTTAAGAATATGGAGCGGACAGGAATTCTGTGGTTCAAATGTTTGATTTTAATCTGTGTTGTTTATCCAAACGATATGGGCCTGAAATGTGGGTTTTGCACGTCGATCTAATGAGAAAATCATGTTATTAATATTTCATAAATATGCTTTGAGTGGGTCAAGAGTTGGACACTGTATAACAGAAAGCAATTCAATACTGTTATTGAAAATGTTGATATCGGTCCTTTCAAAAGCAATTTTAATCAACTGGCATTCGAAAATTTTATTGCTGAAAATTGATGAATGAATGAATTTACCGTTCAAAAATAATTAAAGTCGACAGGCTATTATATACTGCTCTTCATGGGAACATGCCGAACAGACAAACTAATGTATGGATATTTTAAATCGTTTATAAACATTAGGCTGTACCTGTACAAATGTTGTTTAAAAGTATTTTAGAATTTTTTAGTATTTTTTGTCTTTAACAAATTTTGGTTTTAGAGGTGTGATGGTACCAATCACTTATTTGAACCAAATAATTACTGTAATGTAACAAAAGATGGTTTGCAGAGTCAACTGCTTTAATTATCAATCAATTGTAAAAAGTATGTTGTTGAAAATAAGGCACAACTTTGGTATAGGTTACAGATCTCACTTTCAAATAAAAATTCAGTGACTGACGACAATTCAAACTGTGACCGCTTTATTCACACTCTCAATAAACTTGGAAAGAGAATAACTGTTATTCTTACAGATGTGAAGACACTCTAGAAGATAAGTACACATTTCAGAGCTAACACTTCTTTTGAAACATCAGCTGCAAGAAAGAAACCTGCCATGTAGCACCACCTTTTGTCTCGTGGACGAGGCAAATGCTATAAAACAGACAAGTCACTTGAAGTATCAGTCAAATCATAATCATGGAACTGCAGGCTCCTTGTTTGTCTGTTTTGGCTGATAGAAATCTTGTGTCATCCTTACCGTTTCGGCAATGTCGCATTCTCACGGCCTGCAGCCGACACCAGGGGCATAACCAGCTTTCATAACTTTGAATTTCAAGCTTCTACTTGAATGAATTTCAACTCTGTTTAATAATAAAAACAAAAAGAAATATGTCTTATGAATTAATGATTTATATAGATATAGAAATGTTTCTCGGGAACAAAGATTGTGTAATTTATCTAACTCAAATACTACTGAAGACGAGTTTCATATGTATTACTTTGTGAGACATATAATGATCTACGCTTTATTCCACAAAAATATGGTCAGAAATACAACAGTGAATAAATTCAACACACTGATGTCTTAAAAATGATAAAGTTATAAAGGCAATTGCCACATATTTTTTTCACGCGTTTAATGAAAGAACATTATTGTAAATTCTGTGGGAAAATGGCGAAATTATATGTACGTATACATGTTATGTCTATGTCTTCAGTACAGTGAAACATCAATAACTCGAGGTCCCATGGGTACGCGGAATGCTTGAATTATTCGAGGTCTCTAGCTATCCGATATGTGATATAGTTCAAATAGTTACAGAATTCTCTGAAGGTGCTGCTGATGTGTTAAGTTGCAAAGTTATTTAATTATGAACAAATTAGCATAACTGAACCTTTTTGTTGCCTCCAAGTTGTTGTACTTTAGACATAATGTACATGTTTAATTGCAAAGGGATGTTGTTTCTATTCGAGGATGCTAGGGTGATATTTAGGCACTTCTGACAAATTCATAAAACATACTGATTTGATCTTAACGATAGATAAACGCTATTTATGATAGGTAATCACTTTAATATGTAATGTGTAAGGGTCCTATGTAAGTAAAACTATTTCGTCGGGCAAGAGGAAGGGATAAACAAGCATGTATTTAGCTCATGACGTGTAGTTAATCAAATTTTAGTATTTACTTTTAAGTTAAGCCGTTATACACTAGCTTCGCTCTGGTAAGGAAGCAAATTAATTCATAAAATAAAGTCATAAGATTTCAAAACTGTTGGCCATGCAGTAACTGAATTATCTAAGCAAAACCAAGAAATAAATGCTTGCGCAATTATCGCAACACGCGAAAAATATGTGTTTACTTTTTACCTGTCGACGGCGCATGACTTATTATTGTAGGCCTGAACATTTTTGGTGTGCTCAAGTTATACAACTTGAATAAAGAACAAAACATGACCTTGGATTCAGAAACATTGCTCGAGCGATCGAGGTTTTGATGCTCGAATAATCCAGGGTAATTTTCCATTAAACGTATTGGAATTTGGCCGGGACCGAACAATGTCTTCCAGTAATCCAAGTTTTTCGAGTTATCGATGCTCGAGCAAACGGTGTTTTACTGTATATGTACACATGCCAATGTGTTCACATGTTTTGTATGGACCAGTAGCCTTAAAACAAAATGAAATGTGTTTTATTATTATAACGTACACTTTAACAATACACTTATTACACTTATTAATTCAATTTTCACTAGAATAAGTAATAACTACATGGTTAGCTGGAATAAATGGTTGAAAACCTTAAAACATAATATAGCACTGTGATGCCATATTTCTGTAAAAATCAATTAAAAATAATCAAAATAACGTAAATCGATAAACAGCTATAAAAAGCATGATGAAGTGTTTTAACTATATATATATAGATAGATAGATAGAGAGAGAGAGAGAGAGAGAGAGAGAGAGAGAGAGATGATCTATGGTGTAAGCTTTTCAAATCTTGTTAAGTTGGTCAATAGTCTATAATAATTAAATCCATGAAGATTCTAAAATTGATGTTAACATATTGGATAACTCTCAGACATTTTTGTTTTTAAAGTACGTAGATCTTGTCACGTGGAGCAATAACACGGAAATGAATTTTTGAAGGGTGGCAAACTTCGTTTAATGATACATTATGATGGAAACTAAATGTAAATGTTAATCAAAGGACTGAAGTTCATGAGAGCCGCCAAATGATATACAAAATTTTGTCCATATCTTCTATGATTCATGGAAATATCCGGAAGGAAAACGTGAAGTGACAACACAACACCCAACACATTGTTTACCATACGAGAATAAGTTGCAAATGTCTGAACTATGGTGATGACTCCTATGCAAAGGAAGACTTAAGATGATGCAGTGCAGGACCTGGATTTGTTTCAATGTCACCAGCAAGAAAAAGTAGAAGTGACATTAGAAAAATACCAGCAAATACAATACGTTGCCACACTACTTGTTGAAAACAATGATTCTTATTCAACAGCCGCAGATTTCCATGCTGTGACGGGCAAAAAAGATTTCTCTGGCCCGCCAAGACACCGAATCTATGCCCATTACTGATATCTATATGCCTCACGACAGGTGAACTTATGATTTTTACTGTAAAACTGCACGTAAAAAACTTTCAGTCTGTAGCTGTTTCTAAGAAATTTACCAGTGTCTATGACAATTAAGTATATACTGTTTATTTCTATCTCCAAGGAATTCACAGAGTTTTCTATCTCCAAGAAATTCATTGAGTATATCCAAGATATTCAATGTATGCTTTAAATGTACATTAAATTTGCGATGGCTCAAAATAGTATGAGGGATCGCCTTTTTGTCGAGTCATCGCATCTGTCGAGTCATTGCATGTCGTGTCCAGTTTGTACTTTCTTTGAGATAACAACTTGATCTAACAACTCTACCATCTCTTCAAGATAAAAGTGCACTTAGTTCCTGTTAAACTGATTATGTACACTAAGAGTCTAATTTTGATTTCTGTACACTAAGTTATATGATAATAATAATAATGATAATGATAATAATAAAAAACGTCAAAATCCCGGATGTCGAACAATCTCAATAGCTAAATGCCGGGTTTGAAAGTCCGGTAAGCAAGCAAAACGAAAAATAGTATGCTATGTTTACTGCGCCATTCTCTCTTCTGCTTCGTTCATTTATATGAGACACTTTATTTCACTTCTGTTCCTTTTAATTTTCAATGATTTTAAGTTTATAACCCGTTATTTTCCTTTTAAGTTGACCACAGACTGGGGCAAATTAGGGGAGATAACACAATCTTATATTGCTTTCCGATTATTTGCAGTACGCACATTGACCACTTTTTACCATGTCAAATGACGCTTACGATTTTAATTGGCTAAATTCAGGTCACGGATTGCTGACATGGGCGAAGTCGCTCCGCCAACGGATTTTTTGGTGAAATGCAGAATAATTTTGGCATACAGGCATACATCTTTTATATTCATAATAAATTACTTTATTAAGATTAAGTTTTAACACTGCTGTAATCGGGCTTTCGAAATTCCAGACGTTTCATACTGATCTACTTTTTAGTGTACTTGTACTCAATTTTGGTAAAATGCCGAATCCGTTGAGTAGAGGAGGAAAACAAGTCCGGCCGCAAACTGACTGCAAGGAGCCTGGCGGCTCAAAAAGAATCATTATTCTCAAAAAGCGACTACGAAACAATATACAAAAAAAGCTATCATATAACAATGAGAATTTGAATATTTTATTTTTTGTACTGCTGTTATCTATTCTAGGATCATTTATATTGAAAAGTTTTAACTGCACCTCTGCAGACAGTAGGTAATGTCTTGAAAGTAACCCCCCACATAAACATTTCATAAAAACGAACATAGCCTTTAAAAAAATTATCTTGATTGATAATTCTCTTGACAAAAGATATCTATTCATTTCAGATCTTTAAACATGAAATACTGGTAGGAACCTATCGTATATATTTATATCATAAAACATAATGGGAATTATGATAAATATAAAAATCTTTCGACTTGTAAATGTGAACAAAACGTAATAAAAACAATGTGTCTGTTTTATGATTTTGATATAGTTTTTTAGGGCTTCTTCTGATCATATTATTTCTTCATTTTTTCTGTTTTCAAAATTTTCTGGGACGAATATGCTGAAAAAGGTATGCATTTATAATACAAAAAATCATAGATTTAGTCAAATATTTCTTACACGTACCTCAGAAGAAATACATCACAGACAAATAAGCAACACATCAATGTAAAGAGAACATTTGTAAGAGAAAAATCTCTCGATTGGTATTAGCTAGCTAGGTCTTCCAAAAAACTGAACTGAATAAAAATGAGCATGCACACAATCCTTTTGGATCAGTTACTAGGAAAATAGGAAAAAACATCTTTAGATATTTCCACTTATGTGGCTTTTAATTTTATAATCCTAAATGAACTAGCCTCTATATAAATTTTGCTTCTTGGCCTCCAACTTTCATCAAAATTTCAAATTATTTATCTAAACATTTCATCAATGCATATTCATAATGTTAGCTTAACTTGTAAAATTTTGTTATTTGACTATTTTCAGTCTACATTTTCACTTTCGATCATAATTTTTAAGTTTTTTTAACAGCCCTGGTAGCTGTGTCAAGTGGCAATAAATGTGCGTTACTTCCGGTTTCGTGTGTGACAGGTGTGCGTGACCAAGTACGTTAAATAAGGATTTTCATTTGCTACAAAAACATCTTTAAGATAAAAATTGCCTGCGGAATTTTGTAAAACTGTCTTAGTTAAATATTTATTTTTCTCTCATATTAATATTTCGAGGTCAACAAATTGTGTCCAAAGACCTTTAACACATGTAAATTAAATATATAAAAGACGAGGAATGGAAAAATGTCGGAGGAATTTCATTTTATAAACAAGTTATCAGCAGGTAGCTATAACAAAAAAATAAACACTTTCATAAACACAGTGCTTTTGCATCAACGTGTCATCGTGTGTAAACTTTAAACATCGGGAAAGGAGTGAACTTGATAACTTACCGACATTTTTAAAGAGCAAAGGATTGAAACGGACTTATGATACTTACGTTTGTGAAAATAACAATCAAATCCTAAAATATTTACACTTCATTCACATGCAGAGGGCAAAATGTTGATGGCTGATGATCCTGGGTTTTGGATATCTTGGAAAGAAACGTTATTCTTTGCTGCAGACTTCTTAGGTTTCTGTGCTTTGAAAGAGCTTCTCTTGTCTTTCTGATTGCTTTCGTGATCTTGTAAAAGTTCTTGGACATTTGCTGACAATTCTTTTCCTGCAACAATCTTGCTCATTGTAGTTCTGTTTTCTTCTTACCAATTTTGACTTTTCTCAAGGACTTCTTCTTTTATTTCAGGTAATCAACAGCATGATCAAACTCGCTGCTTAATCAAATCTTACAGAAACAAACTACCTTGGTCTCTTGACTGTCTTGGGAACACTCATTCTGTTCGACAAAAATCTCTGCTGGTTTCATATATTCACTAGGCACTGCATCAGCATTTAAAGGGTAGATCCCAGCACGTCGAAAACCAGACTGGATATTTTCTAAGTGACAATGCTTTCAAGTAGGCCTTCCAAGCAATCGAAGAAACATCGTAGCGTGTTATTGGTGCAGAGGACTATCTCATTAGTTTATGGCACAGAATATTGTAAATATTCTCTAGTGGTCCGTAACAGGCACCATCCATTAGCTGCAAAATATGGCTAGTATGGGCTGGCAAAATAAATATAATGATGCCCTTTTCTTTGACCAACGTACAAGATCTACTGAAGCATAAGAGCGATGCCCATCTAACTACAGCAGAACTCTCTGGTCTTTACGTCCTGGAACAAACTTGAGAAAATGTGTTTCCAGGTACTGTCTGAAGATTTTACTGTTTGACCAACCAGTTTCACTGACAGTTGCATTGGCCCATGTTGATCCAGACTCCAGCAATTCCGCTTGCATCCTTTTTCCTGAAAATTCAAAATATGGGGACAAGGCTTCCCCACTTGCACTTCCTCCATCCAAAATAGTTAAAACGTCTGTACTTATTCTAGAAAACATTAAGTGTTTGTTATATTTCTGGACATTGTCACGCTTAATTTAAAAATGGGTTGTCGGATACACATCACTAGTGTTAATATATTAAATAATTATCATTTTGTCAAAAAGGGGGCCGAGTTTAAAAGTTTTTAACCATGTTACTAACTAAAGGATTGAAATATTTGTACAAATGATATGTATAGCCGAGAATATTATTTCTTTGACTGGTATTCTGTGAGTCTTGCACTCATGTTTGATGGCACATACACTTACGTCTTTTCTAGAGACAAACTGTATCTTCAAGCGCCAGCTATTCTGTTAGACAAATTATATTATATTTTAACCATTAAAATAATTCAGTTCATGTGGTCTTACAGGATATCAGACTTATTTCTCCAACTTCTTGGGTGACCACGCCGGAATATTACTTGGAATTGGATCTTTTAGTGTGTATTTGTGAATAAACTTTAGTTCGTTTTGCAAATAATGTTGTGATTATTACAGGAAAGTCTAAATTTTGATATAGTTTAGAACACGTGACCATAATTATCGCCGACAAATATTTCTGGAAACCTTTGTCATTTCATGTTTTGAAATTTTTACAGAACACTAAATTCATATAAAAACTTTAACACGGTGGCTTTAAAATAATAATTAAAAAACACTTGGGGAAAATGATATTTTCTTAACTCGTTTATAAAGATTTATATAATTTGCGATTCCTTTGAAAAAAAAATAAAAAAGTCTTCACATTAATTACGATAGTCCTCTCAAGCAGAAAAGAACAACTTCGAGCTATACAAATTTTCTTGAATTCCGACAAACTTCTGAAGAATCGATGTTTAGCTCATCTACAACCTATTTGTTCTCTCTTCTTCTGTAATAGGCAAATCAAATCCATTAGTGCCTCTTATTGATATGAAAAATATTTGCCAATTTATATTATTCCTTATTAGCACACTTACCATGTCTACAAGAAATTTCGTCCTAAAACAATAATAGTGTTTTTGCATGGTTATTTGCTAGCACACCTAAGCTGTAAGCCAATTTATCTGCTAGGAGAAAACCTTATTCTTCATTTTGTTCTAATAATACATTATAAATTATGTGAATATTAAGAATAATGAATAAGTCAATATGTTTTAGAGAGACTATTGACACCTTTTAAGGTATTATAATGATAATACACAAATTGTCAGCCCTCATTGAATTCAGCTTTTTTTAGAAATATACAATCCTAGGACAACAAATAGACCACATAAAACACTTTTACCATGAGAGTTTTAAGAAATGACTAATATTCACTTCAAACCTCACCGACTTAATGGGTTTATAAGGTATAGAGAAACTCAATGTTTTTTTCTAAACCAAAAAAGCAACTGTCACTTGGTTCGTAAGCATTCACATTATGAAGATCTACTGACTGCTGACAAAAAGCAAACAAAAGAAAAGCCGATAATGAGAAGGAACGAAATATGATTATAAACATGGCACGAATTTACCCCACCCACTTCATTATGAGGGAATATTGTCAACGTAAACTTCAACATAAATCTTCGGGGCTTCAATTTAGCAACAATTATTTTTATTCATGTACTATTCTGAACAAAAAGGCAAAATATCAAATATTTTACCCACTAGTTTTGGAGAAATTAATAACTGAAATCACAGATACCAAATTTTTTATTGATTTACCATGTTGAAAAGCATTGTAACAATGGAAATGTATTTAAAACGAAAGAAATTGTATTTAAATTCTATAAAAGTTACTGTTGTAAAATTAAAATAATGTAAAACTGCTAAAAACTAGAGAAACAAATTTGCTTGAGTGGGGTTTGAACCCATGTCCTTCAGTGAAAAAGTCTCAATCCTACACAGGTAAATGGAATTGAATACTCTTCAGAGTGGAGGTAGGGTATTAGGAATCTAATATCTTAATTGCAAAGCATAGCAACAAAACTTTTGAGGAATCCATTTATGATTGTGATAGATATATCATGAAATTACATAGTATGCTCCATTGCACGTAAACGTATCGGAGGAATGTGGAAATTATTTATTTGCGAAACATTTATATACTCAATCACTTTCAAGTTAACATCCCTCATTGAAAAATTAAGGAAACAGTGTGAGATGACAAATTTTGTAAAATAAATGAGAAAAGTAATAAAACCAGAAATCCGTGGAATTATTTATTTCCTAAGTAATAACGTAGATAACTGTGACAAATCTGTATAGACCCTTGCTGAATTATTAGCTATGATTTTAAAAAATGACAAGAAACAATAACAATTAACACGTACGTTAAGCAAATATAGGGTCATTTCCTTTTCTCAGGGTAAATGACGTAGTCATATCTCAAATCTACATATTTGCCCTATGTCGTGAAGCATTTACAATGGAGGTAAACCACTTAGTTAAAGTCTGATTGAACAATTTGTCAAATGTGGTATCGACGCTTCCCACGGCTCCTTGTAAGTCTGCCAGTGTCTCAAAACACTGACCCAGTGGTTGGATTATTGAGCTCCAAACTATCTGTAAGACCATGTTGACGAGGTCGGACCTACAGGAAGGATGGTAGAGATCATTAAATCCAATTAGACAGCTCTTCAGTGCGGTACTTTCAGCCATTTGTGTAGGAAATTATCCTGGTACGGTAGGGCATGCTTAAATTGGAAGCATCTCATAACAAACAAAAGCAAAAAAATCTATAGTTTCATAATTGATGAAAGGTGGTGTGCTGGCTGGTAGTGTTTTTTTTAACGTTTCATGTTCTACCAGTAGTCGTACATTTAAAAAAGTAAATTTTTGCCATGCCTGTTTTGCTTTGAATTGTTTTGATTTCAATAGCTTCTTGGACTATTGCAGTATTAGAATGCAGTTTTACTTTTGATGGTTTGCAACAAGATGCGTAAAAATATTTCTTTCTTTCTTCTTAATATAAGTATGGATCATAATATCAACTTCTTTTCAAGCCTTAACTTAAGTTATATACATGTGAATGAAAAGCATCATGCTTTGTAAAAAGCATTATCTCAAGTCGTATGTAATTTAACATAGTCTTTGTCATTATTTCACTAACAGAACATTTAAAGTAAGCTAGTCTTATAGACGTGTGAAAAAATAAAAATAGAATAAAAAATATTCTTAAAATCATGAACAAGTTATTTCTGTTTTGCTAATTATCATTTAGGGTAAACAACGGAAAAAACTGAAGTTGACACGTATACAGATAGATCAATCAATCAAAATTTATTAGAAAATCTGCAAACATGCTTTTGACTAAATACAAACACAACAAAATACAATAATATAATAAAGGTTATAAGAAAATTTAAGTAGTTTGTACAATTTTATGTTCGTGTAATATTACACATCGTATCCGATATAACGCAAAATTAAAGTGAACAGAAAAATTAACGTTTATTGACCGCCAATGAAAAGTTACCACATATTGAAAATTTAATTAACTTAATGGAATACCCTGGAATACGACACATTTGTTGTTTTAAACTTTTCAGGCATATTTCTAGCCATTCACTACTTGAAATGTATAGTCCAAACTTTGTCAGCTTCAGTTGAATGAAAAATGTAAAACAAAAGGTGCAAGTCTAATAACTGATATGGCCATCATTTGCTTAAATGACTGCTCGCACTTCTGATCAGGCGCTGTATACGGTATGGAAGTATCGCCTCTTACTCTTCTGAAAGTGCATAGAACAGTTCATCACGGTTGCCGATATTGCGTCTGCCGTCTTAGAGGCGATGTCACAACCAATCAATTAATACACTTTGAGATTAAGGTCGGGTAAAAACATAAAACATCGCCGTTGTCTTGAAGTCAGGCGGATGAACGTCTGGCAAGTGGTGCCTAGCGTTGTCATGTTGAAAAGATGTGACGTTTTGTAGAAAAGGTAAACATGTTTGCTGTAGAATGACGTTCATTGTACGTAGTTCCGTGAGGTTGCCGTCAATGATGATTAGAGGTGCCTTGTGTCTCCAGGAAATGCCAACTCACAAAATAACACTTTCTGATTTGCACCGCGGGGCCTGACGTACACAACAGTTCGTCGTGCCGTTCGCCTCGACGAAGCCACATTTTCAAACGCAAATCGTGCATATTAAAGTAGAATCTGGGTTTTAATCGGTAGAAAGAACGCTTTGTGATTGCATTAATACACACAGTGTTCACCAACGGAGGCGATTCTGTCGACTATTCATTCGTCAGCATGTTACCACCGTAAGCTTTACATGGCTTGATGCCATGTTCACGCAAGCTATGAGAGAAAGTCGAATTAACAATTCGACGCTGATTGATGCTTTTGTTATTCTGTGTCGTTTTCCATGTTGTCACTTAGATGCATAAGCACAATTTTGTAGTCATCTTAACAAGACGTTACTTTAAGGCGTCCTAACTGCTGCCTGTCAGCCACAGACCCTGTGTTTTTGCTACATTAGGTAAGTTTATCACCGTCTCAAGAATAATTATTCAGCTTTGGTTTTGCTGGTGTTTCTTTTTGTTTTGCTGAATTCGTATAAAATCCAAAATTTCAAGTCTGAGCGACACCAGGTACGTGTAAACTAGAAATGGTCGCTAAATCTCATTTTACACGTGCATCTGTTTAACATATAAGTACGATACAGATGACACAGATTTGGAGATAAATAAAAAAATGAATAAATGTGTTATAAAGAATGCATACACTAAAAAAACGGGAGTTAATAATAAATTGCTATCTATCCTGATAAATTTCTTAGACTGCTTTTATATAAAAACGAAGTAATACTAGCTTGGCAATAGACTGTTCTTTTAAAGCTTCTTTAACATAGTTGTTTAACTTCTACTTATTATAATTGCCCGTTTTCGATATATTGATCTCTAATTGTTTTGGCTTTAAGATTTGAAGTTTAAAATGTTGATCCAAACTTTTCAAGAAGATACGCAAACCAAGATTTCCAATAAAACCTTTCTTTGATACACACCAACTCGTATCAATTTCACCATACAATTGTATTTTATATGCCAATAATAGATTTATTTACATTCTTCATAATTCTAAGCCTAAACATAGTTACTCTTTATTTGAATTTGGTTTAAAAATGAAGTAGTCCTAGTTCAGCAAAATTATAAACATAAGGAGTTTGACACGAAACGGCAAATATCCTTAAAAATATTTATCTCAAAAGTTCTGAACCATACACTTAAACTAAAGCTACCATGCTGTCATAAAATACTGCTTCCTTAAAACTCTATTTTATCAAAAAAGCATTAAATGATTTATAATATGCTTTTAGCGCTTGTGCTAAAGATGTACTAATTTCTTTAACAAAACTTTCAGTGTCATGGATCTTAATTCCTAGATGAAAAACTTTATAATATGTTTACATATTTTGTTGTAAAGAGACAGAAGCAGATTTCAGAAAGTGCTTTTAAAATCAAAGAAAAACTTTGAAGTCTTCATTTAAAGCTCTTTTTCATAAAACAACAATAGGATTAAATTAAAGATAGCTTTCATAAAATACATTAGAAAATCTTACCCATTTAAAGTATATAGTAAAACAAAGGGACAGGATCTATCGTTACGATCTAGTGCATACCTTCCTATAACTGTATAAATACAGCCTCTGACAACTGCGTCAGGAAATCGATTCTTTAACTCAGAATGCTGATGGTCTTCGATCCGCTCAGATCGGAGTTCGAATCCCGCTCTGGGTTGTGTATTCTGAGATGCATTGCATCTTTCTGTTACGTACTTTCATGTTCGTAAGAATAAACAGGTAAATATCACATTGGCGTTCCTACCTCTATCAAATCACGTAATAGCGAACACATTCTTTGCAACGATCTGATTGGCTTCAGCTTTAGGCATGTTTCATTTCAGGAAGGTCTTGAATAATGCTGTTCAGATCATGTGAATATTTTTATGAGGAGATAGAGAGAGAAAACACTAGAAAAAGCAATTGAAGTTAAGACCCATTAAAATAGATATCGTGCAATTAGCATCTGAAAAGTTTACAAAAAGCGGAATAAGAAATTGATGTCAGGAAATGTTTAAAAACAGTGGATCTGAAGTACACAAAAATCATCTTTGTCGGTAGAGCTAAAAACAAATTGTCATTGACTTCTCTAACGGAAAAAGACATATTAAAACATCTGCCTATGAACAGACCTGATGAAATATGCAACATTATTGCTGAAAGTAAAAACGTGAACAGCAACGACATTTGTAACTTTCTTACCAGGGACTATTCTAAAATATTAAGAAAATGTGGTAACAATGATCTAATAAAAGTAAAAAATATATGTAAAATTGAATAAAAGCATCAACCAGTTAAAAGAATTGAAACCAAGAAATCAAGAGACGTATCAATTTCGCAATGCCAGTACCTTCGTAAAAGAAAAGAGTTCGGACATAACAATATTCATTTTGCTTTTAAAGTAATTAAGCACAGTTATGGAGACAATGCTTGTACTATAACTGCTTATCCTGTAAAGACAGTTATTACACACACGAGTTCTGAAAAAGAAAATGACGCAATTGATTCAATCAAACGAGTCAACTTGAATAATGTTGATTATTTTAAAACAGCAGATGGGTTAATACAAAAGGAAAATTTCCAATCATGTTAAAACAATCATCACAACCCTAAAGATAACAACATCCCAACAATAGAAATAGCCTTCCTCAAACGTTTCGGTAGTTTGCACAGTCTGAGTATCAGGGCAATTTTCCAAAATCCACTCTTCTCAACTTCAAATAGATGCATTCGTTGAACTCTACAGAGTTTGATTTTGTATAATACTTTTTGGATGAGTTTTTGCTTTTTATAAGGGGCCATCTTTTTCCAACAAGAGCTACTTCGAACACAAGTTTACAGCTGTCCACATTAAGATCCACTGCTTTACAAAGACTAACTCTAAGCTGCTGTAAACTTTGAAAGTATTGTTAACTCAGCTTCATTTTACCTTCCTGTAAAGGAGGTATTGACGGGAAAGGGTTGTGATGATTTTCTGCCTGGCAAAGGATTATTTAAGATAAAAACAACGAAAACATAACGGTTACCGGTGTTATAAACATTATTAAATGCCAATATAAAGGAAACAAAGTGTGTTTTTATGATAAAGTATTTACAAATAAAATGTTATCATAAATTTCAGAAAAGGGTATGAATCTAGTTAGAATTTGTACTTCGTTTGGCTCATCTGGTGTGGTCAAAACAACATCTGTTACTGTATTTAGCTCACGATTATACAGTAACAGATGTTGTTTTGACCACACCAGATGATAAAAAGATAAAATATTTAATCAAAACTTTCTGACTTTCAGTACCCTTTAAGTGACCACTTTGGGCAGGGTAAATTTTAACCCAAGGGTGGTAATTTGAACAATCTTGTTTAAGGTGAACTATACAATGCTTCAAACTAAATATCTAAGTTTCATGGACTACAATGTCTGACAAAAAGATTTTCAAAACGATTGTATTTTACATAAATAGGGCCCCTGGGTCAGGGCCGATTTTTACCCCAGGGATGCATTTTAAACAATCTGGTGGAGGTCTACCAAACAAAAGGCAAAGGCTTTAAGACAAAATGATTTTGAATGTTTTCCTGCTACAACAGGGTCGATTTTGACCATTGAGGTAGGGCAATTAATGACCCGAAAGGCAAAAGTCTTTGTAGTGACAGTCTATTCAAGTAAACATACCAAGGCTATATCTAAGGTTTACGACCTATGGTTTCTGACAAGAACTGTTTTTCAAAGATGTTGGATTTTACAAAAACAGGTCCCATGTGGTGGGGTCCAGTTTGACCCTAGGGGCTTATTTAAGCAATCTTTGTACAGGACTTCTTGATGATGCTCCTTGCAAAATGTTTAAGCCCTATGCCTTGTGGTTTCAGAGGAAATATTTTCAAGTTTTCCCTATATAAGCCTATGTTAAATCAAATGACGCCGAGGGCAGGGCAATTAATGACCCCTAAAGGTGAAATTTTTCTTTCTGGAGGTAATCTATACAAGGATTTATATCAAATATCTAATGTCAAGGACTTTTGGTTTCTGACAAGAAATTTTCAAAGATTTAACATTTTACACAATTAGGACCAAAGGGGCATAATTAGAATAAACTTTGTAGAGATCCTTAAGATGATGATGCATGCAATTCATCTAAGCCCTAGCCTAAGCCCATCTAAAATCAAGAGACTACCAATGCAATTTATGACAATGTAAACAGTCTTCTCAGAGGTTAGCAAAGCAATGCTACATAACCAAATACCAAATTTATGTTACATATCTAAATATAAAGATCTAAGCCTATGGTTTCTAAAATAAAGATTTTCTAAGATTTACTATTGTATAAAATACCCCTAGGGCAGGGTCAATTTTGACTCCAAGGGCATAAATGAATCAATCTTTGTAGAGGACTTCTTGAAGATGTTCCATGCAAAATATCTAAACCCTACGCCTTGTGGTTTCAAAGATGATTTTCAAGTTTTCCCTATATAAGCCTATGTTAAATCAGGTGACCCAAGGACCAGGTCAGTTAATGTTAATGAAATATCTTAGCCTTAGGCCTTGTGATTTCAGAGAAAAACAGTTTTCAAATTTTCCCTGTATGCGCCTTTATTGTCAGGTAACCATCAGGGCAGGACCGAGTGACAGGGCCAATTTCTAAGCTTGGGCCATGACTTGACAAAAATTTGGTAGAGGGCCTTTAAATGATGCTACATACCAATTATCTAAGCTCAAGGCCTTGTTGTTTTGGAGATGATGATTTTTTAATTTTTCACTTTTAAAGTCTAATTTTAGCTTTCATGACTCAGATTTGCAATGGACTGGAACCATCTGAACAATTGAGCTTTATGCAAGGAACATTCCAGGCAAGTTTTATTAAACTTGGTCAAGTGGTTTCAGAGGAGATATCCTTTGAACAATTGTGGGCAATGGACAATCATCGATCCTAATCGATCTTAATGCTCACCAGCACTGCATGTTCGGTTGAGCTAACACATGGTACACCAAAATAAACTAGAAAAACGCATTTTAATACATTTATTCACTATGAGCAATACCAGACTTCCTCAAATCAACTGCTGTGACATTCTGTTTATGCACATTTCGTGCATGTTTATGAACATTCTCCCTGACTGAACAGATGTAATCACATAGAGGGCATTTGAATGGCTTTTCTTTTGTATGAGTGCGCATGTGCTGTATTAAAAGAGAACTTGCAAAAAATGCTTTACCACAATCTCCACAAACAAATTTTCTGTTCTTTTCATTATGTCTACGTTTATGTCCACGAAGGGCAAATTTGCTTTTACAAACTTTACCACAGATATCACAGACAGCTTCAGTTTTTTCATGCACAATATTCACATGAACTCTAACTGCTTTCAAAGATTTAAAACGTTTTCCGCAGATTTCACACTGGTGTATTCTAAGAGCTTCAAGCTCCAACTCAGTTTTTCCACAAGAAAGTTGTTTATGCTGCCTGAAATTGTCATATTTTGTCAACTGTTTACCACACACATCACACTGGTAACTGTTCAGAAGCCACAGACTGTCGTTGTGCTGCTGTTCTCGTTTATGCTTGTGCAGATCTTTGTCTGTTGACAGAAAAAAATAATGTGCTTAAGTAGCAGAAAAGTAGGACCTTTGAGTATCTGATATAGCTGTCCTGCAAGTGTTTACTGACATATAACCTCAATAGTTCTTCTGTCTTAACCTTTGTCAGATTTCGTTCATATCAATTATTCTTCTCTGCAGTTAACAAATTTCAGCTATGTATTAGTTTGAACATATTCATTTTACAATGCATACTTAGATTACATATATTAGGAGTCTATGATTACTGTTTTCCCACACCAATTTGAAGTGTTATAATTGCCATGAAAGAGCAAAAATAATGCCAATTAGAAATCCCACATATCAATTATACATGTCAGTTCAGCAAGGTGTGTCTAAAAGAAAAGTATCTAGAATTATCTACTCACAAAGCTGAAACATGTTTTATATTTCTGAATTCACTCATTTTAAAGTAGTTTATGAAGAATGGTTCCCGTTATTTTATTGAATATCAAATGTTTACCTACATATATTTCATGTATGTATCTACCTCTAGTTAAATAAATAATTATGATAAGTATAAAAGATGATGTAGTACGTGAGCAAAAATTTTTTGAAAGATTCATCTACACATGCCCAATCATCCTGTAAAGTTTTAAGGACCTAAGTGCAGTAGTGCTCGAGTTAAATATTAACAAGAAACATGGCAATGCCACGAAACCAGGTTTTCAAAAATGTTGTTCTGATTCTATACTATAGTATGAATTTTGGAATGAAGATTGCTATGAATATTCAAAAGATTATAACATGACATGAAGGAAAAGATAATATTCATGAGAATACATGATAATGAGTAGGATGTAAATTTCGGCTAACAATACTGTCTGCAAGGAGTATACTTAATAATGAGACAACAATTTCTGCACGTCATCTTGATGTGGTAAACATTTGTCTGAAGTTTCATCAAAATTCTTCAAAGGGTTGAAGAGTTACAGAGCGGACAGGATTTTCAATGTTAATGTCACTGTGACCTTGACCTTGGAGCCATCAAAATTCTTCAAAGGGTTGAAGAGTTACAGAGCGGACAGGATTTTCAATGTTAATGTCACTGTGACCTTGACCTTGGAGCCAGCCATGCGGAACATGCGTTCTGCACGTCATCTTGATGTGGTAAACATTTGTCTGAAGTTTCATCAAAATTCTTCAAAGGGTTGAAGAGTTACAGAGCGGACAGGATTTTCAATGTTAATGTCACTGTGACCTTGACCTTGGAGCCAGCCATGCGGAACATGCGTTCTGCACGTCATCTTGATGTGGTAAACATTTGTCTGAAGTTTCATCAAAATTCTTCAAAGGGTTGAAGAGTTACAGAGCGGACAGGATTTTCAATGTTAATGTCACTGTGACCTTGACCTTGGAGCCAGCCATGCGGAACATGCGTTCTGCACGTCATCTTGATGTGGTAAACATTTGTCTGAAGTTTCATCAAAATTCTTCAAAGGGTTGAAGAGTTACAGAGCGGACAGGATTTTCAATGTTAATGTCACTGTGACCTTGACCTTGGAGCCAGCCATGCGGAACATGCGTTCTGCACGTCATCTTGATGTGGTAAACATTTGTCTGAAGTTTCATCAAAATTCTTCAAAGGGTTGAAGAGTTACAGAGCGGACACAATTTCGTTTGACGCCCGCCCATCCGCCCATCCGCCCGCCATACCCCAATCTAATAACCAGGATTTTCAAAATTGAAAACCTGGTTAAAAATCATATTCACACTGCAGGCCCCGGCCCATGTAAGATTTACATTTGACCCAGTGGGCCCATTCCAGGCAATCTACTGATCATTCCTTGATACCCTGTAGAGTCTGAAGCCCTGGGAACAGTTATTTTAGACGTATTGATCAGACACCATTTTCAAAATAAGGGTCCTCTGAGTCAAAAAACCAGTACAGTTTATCTACTCATCAAGCCAAACCATCCTATAAAGTTTAAGTGTCCTGGGAGCAAGTGCTCTTCAGCAATATATTAGACAAAAAAGTTTTCAAAGTGCGGGAACCTGTGAACTTGACCTTTGATCCAATGGGCTCAAAAATAAAAGGGGTCATCTACCCCTCATTTTACATCCTGTAAAGTTTTAAGGACCTCTAAAGATTTCAGGTCAACTGTTCTTGAGTAAACTGTTTGAAAAACCAAATTTTATGAGTAACCCAGGCCTCTGAGCTTGACCTTTGACCATACATGCTCTACTCATCAAATCATCCTGCAATGTCTAAAGCTCCTGGGTGCAGCAGTCCTTAAGTTATGGATCAAAAACTGTTTTCAAAAGATGTGATATTGTGAGCTTGACCATGTGGGTCAAAAAACGAGTGTTTGTTTTATTACTCCAAACCATCAGTTTGAAGGTTATAGGAGTAGTTGTTCTTGTGTTATTGAGTTGAAACTTTTCTCAAAGACTGTGGCCATGTGAGCTTGACCTTTGACTCTTTGGGCCCAAAAACAATAAGGTTTATCTACTTATCATGCCTAACCACCCTGCAAATTTTCAAGTGCCTGGGTGAAGTCATTCCAGAGTTTTTGATGGGAATTTATTTTTTACAATGCAGACTCCAGTGACCTTGATCTTTGACAAAGAGAGCCAAAAAACAATAGGGTTCATCTACACAAGATGCCCAACCTACCTTACTAAATTATCAAGTCTATGTGCCTATGTGTTAATAAGTTACTGAATGGAAACCACTCTGTCATATCATGGATGGACAGACATAAGCAAGGCAATAAATATAACCTCAATTCTTCAAAAGGGGACATATAATTGAGACCAACAGAAAGTTACTGAACATAATATTACTTACGAGATGAAAACTCCTCTCCACATATTGGACAAGATGGCCTTGGCATAAGTTCTCTATGTAAGGCATAGCAATGCTGTCTCAACTTTCTTCTGTCTGGGAAATAGTTATTGCAAGCACTGCAAATCATGTATCCCATGCTTTGCAGCTCCTCTGGGCTGTAATTTCTTTTAGCCCATCCATATGGTTTCTCTGTTGGAAGATCATGTTGAACTTCATTTCTGTGTTTCCAGAGATCTTCCCCTGTTTAATGGTAATAAGATACTTTAGCACAGAATAAACATATTCTTACAAACATGAAAGTCTGCAACAGAAAGATGCAATGCATCTTAGAATACACAACTCAGAGCGGGATTCGAACTCACTCTGATCTTTCGCGTGACAGGCCAACACTCTAACCACTGAGCCAAAGAATCGATTCCCAAATGGAGTTGTCAGAGGTTGTATTTAAGCAATAATGGAAAGTTTGCACTAGACCCTAACAATAATTTAAAACAGTTTATTGAACACTTACCTAGAGTTCTAACTATATGTACATAATATTATTCATAACTCTCATATTTGGATATCAGGTTGCAGCTATTGTGCTAATTATTATTAAACTTTCCATACCAAGCAACCATTATAATTATTTGTATGAAGACATGCAAGGAACATCCCAGCCAAGTTTTATCAACTTTCAGCTAGTGGGTTAAGATGTTTAAAATAAAAGTTGATCATGTTAATGCTCAGGTAAGCATATAAAGTATATTAATTTTAACAAGGGGGCCATGATGGCACTAGATCCCTCACCCGAGTACTTTGCCTTTTGGTCTGCTGTTGAGCAAACATCAGAAGCTTTTAGTAAGATTCGCCCTATATAAATCTATATGAATTCAAGTGACCCTCAGGGTGGGCCAATTTTCACTCAAGGGGCATAATTTGAACAAACTCAGCAAATAATCTCTAGCTGATGCTCCATTAAAAATACCTACGTTCTAGGCTTTGTGGTTTCAGACAAGAAGTTTTTAATAGCCTATGTAAAATCAATTGACCTCCAGGGCAGGACCAAATTTAAATCTAGGGGTATAATATGAATAAACTTAGTAGAGGTCCACTAGACAATGCTACAGTCAAAATCTTAAGGCTCACCCAGCAAACATGTTCATATGGGTCACATAAGGGCAACATCCTGGCAAGCCCATATGGATTTGCCCATAGAATACCCATATGAACAAATTCATATGCATGTGCTCATAATGGGCCCATGAGGGTCCAGTATACAAATTTATAACAAAAACAGAGGAAAATTGTGTTAAAAAGTTTTAAAAAATATAACAATCTAAATGTATATGGCCATGCCCATGTTCTACCCATTAGGAACCATATATAAAAAAAACATGTGCATGTCCCCATAATGGTCCCATGAGGGTCCAAATTTACACCTTTATTTTGCAAAGGGAGTAAAAATGCAATTAAAAATTTAATATAATTCGCCTGATTTAAATCATAAAAAGTTCAAATAGGAAGATTGTTTAATTATCTGATTATATCAAATAACTGTGGCAGCTTTATCAATGTAGATTATATAAGTGCTGATTAACTTTCAAAAATGACAAGATTCTTATCTTAGTTCCTTTTAAATAAGTATTTTATTTTAGTTTCTAAGTTGTATTGATAACTTTATTGCAAATTTTAACAAAATAAATCCAGATTTAAAAAAAAATTCGTTAGTTTTGAAAACTGACGTTTGAATTGCGCGTGCAACCGTTGCAAGGAAGCGAAAAACAAAACTGCAACATTTCAATTTCGGGAACATTGTTGATCTACCGCACCTTGTGCGTGCTAATTTTGTATTTGTGGCTATTTCCCTATACGTACATGTAATGGCTTCCACAGTCGCATCATAGGACTCATAATTTAACGCTTATTATTTTCCTCTATCATTGTCTACTGTAGTTACTATTTGACCTACGGAAAAGGCGGGCAGTAGGCGGGGCGTGTAGTCGAACTACTTACAGAAAAACTTTTTGGAGTGAAAAACTATTTAGAAAACAATGTTTCCGCAAGGAAGCTCGATGGTTGGAACAAAAGTGTCTTTATTAAAAGGTATGTTTTTTTTTTATTTGTAAACAAGCTTGCAGATAACTTAGATGATGTATCATTGTCGCATTTTTCCATACCACAGTACTGACATTAGTATCCCATTGTATTTCCGTCCATTTGAAACATACAAATGCCATTTGTCATATATTTTCGCGATATAAAGATTCGGCTAATTCGGAGTAGTGGACTCTAGTGATTTATATAAGCTCTCAAACTTTCTTCAGAATCAAGGAATAGAATCTGTTGAACAGATAATTGATTGTAAAAAATTAGATGTATCAATTTTGAGCAGACGTTGTTGGCATATTTTCTTTTGTAAATGTATTTAAAACAAATTGTTTTACTGTGGGGGACAAGGATTTTCATCCGGCTGGATGGGGCAGAAGTGTTTTTCTGAGTGAGCTACCAGGGGTAATAGTGTTTCCCCAGAGGACAGTTGAGGAGATGGTAAAGTTCAGCTCGAAACTGGAGGATCAGACAACTCTTCCACTGTTTTACGTATGTCTTTAATTAGTAATGTTAATGTTATTACACTAAATAAATTACCTTTTTCATACCATATGCTAGTCTCAATATTTCGACTTCGGGTAGGATGGATGAAATTGGATTGGCCATTAAAAGAAAACAGCACAATAGTCATCCTTTCTAGTACAGTTACTTGGACTTAAGATTAGTCAAAATAATTCAAGTGACATCTTGAGCAAATTCTGAGATCTTTTTGTTATGGGTCAGAATCTCTGTCTCGGAGGCGAGATATTGACCCATACAAAAAATTACACAATATCTCGACTTGCCTACAATTAGTTGGACTAGACTTAAGATATGCAGTGTTTAATGTTTTCTTATAAAATAGACTGTCACACCGTCTTCGTTTGACATTTAATTTTGTCGGGTAACAAGAGTTGAGATTTTCACTGATTTAAGTATGAGTGCATTAGCCGAAGTTGTTGAAAATGGTAATCTAAGCCTCTGATAACTACAGATGTGGCAAAGGTCAAGGTCACCGCGACTTTGAACCCATCAATGTTTTGGACTAGGCTGAAAATATATATAGAGTACCTGGTTCCAAGAAAAAAGCACTAGGGAAGGCATTTATGTTTTACTAAATTATTTAGTTCATTTAAATTCTGGCTTGTAAATATTGCTTTTAAATTCTGTTATAGGTGAAATACCTAGTTGTCAGACGGGTGGCCATTATGTCCAAGACACAATCAACAGAACATTGAAAACTTTCTTTGACACAGATTTGTGTAATTTCAAGGGTCTGATAGGGGAAAGACAGCTAGAGGGCATTATTTCTGTAAGTAAATTTAATCGTAGAAAGCAGTAAAATAATTTCACTTGAAGAAGTATGTGTAACTTAATTTTCCCAGTGTGATATCTGCCAACTTTTTTGCAGTGAAATAAAAACAATGCTTTTTTTGGTGGTTTTGTTTACATTTTCACTGTTCACCTTATGGTAAAAAGCCTGTACCCACCTATGATTGTAGCAGAAATCAATATTGTCTAAGAAACATCACTTGATAATGATAATTTACCGAAAAAAAAAAAAAACAAGTAAATTTGTGAGCTAATGCTCACCAGTGATACCACCGCTATCAGAAATTTGACTTTCATAATGTAATTTGCATTTGTCATATGTATAAAGAGTGTCAAATTTTTTCCGAGTATTTACCTGAACTTAATACAACTTCATCCAAGGCACAGCAAGATGGATATGAAAATGGTCAGAATAATGAACAGGTATTACATTTGTGATTTCTGATTCATCGAAGTCTTTATTCACAAAAACACGATCAAGTGAACCTCCTTTCCTGTGTGTTGGTAACTTCTAAGTATTCGGTAAACAGGAAGTAGATGAGCAAGGAGCATATAATCGCTTTATACCATATGAGAATATAGGATAAAGCAATATGCAAAATATCAGGCTGCTGCATCTTATAGTTGCTGAGAAAACTGTGACGGAAATTGTAAATGTATGTCAACTATGTGTAAAAATCTAAGTATTCGGTAAACAGGAAGTAGATGACCAAGGAGCATAAAATCAGCTTTACACCATATGGGACTACAGGATAAAGCAATATGCAAAATATCAGGCTGCTGCATCTTATAGTTGCTGAAAAAACTGTGACACAAATTGTGAAAGTATGTCAACTATGTGTAAATCTTTGTATGCGGTAAACAGGAAGTAGATGAGCAAGGAGCATAAAATCGCTTTACACCATATGGGACTATAGGATAAAGCAATATGCAAAATATCAGGCTGCTGCATCTTATAGTTGCTGAGAAAACTGTGACGGAAATTGTGAATGTATGTCAACTATGTGTAACTAGAAATGGTTTTTGATTGAACAAAAACATATGTCTCCCCCCAGCCAGTTGCTGCAGGCAGTATTGAATCAGACGATTGTAAAATTTGACATTTAACCTCCAAGTGTGACCTTGACCTTGAGACACCACACCCGCAAAGTGGGTTCTGCATGTCGCCTTGATGAGGTGAACATCTGACCCAAGTTTCATAAAAATCCTTCAAGGGCTTTTGAAGATACAGAGCGGACACGATTTTGTGGCATTTGACATTTAACCTCCAAGTGTGACCTTGACCTTGAGACACCACATCCGCAAAGTGGGTTCTGCATGTCACCTTGATGAGGTGAACATCTGACCCAAGTTTCATAAAAATCCTTCAAGGGCTTTGGAAGATACAGAGCGGACACGATTTTGTGACGGACAGACAGACGGACGGACGGACGGACGGACGGACAACCAGGGGAAAAACAATATGTCTTCCCCATTTTTGGGGGGGAGACATAAAAATCTAAGTATTCGGTAAACAGGAAGTAGATGAGCAAGGAGCATAAAATCGCTTTACACCATATGGGACTATAGGATAAAGCAATTTGCAAAATATCAGGTGGCTGCATGCTCTAGTTGCTTAGAAAACTGCGACGGAAAATAAAGATGTCGTTTGGTTGATGTAATGGACCTATATAGTGACAAAATCTAAAAATATTCGGTAAACAGGAAGTAGATGAGCAAGGAGCATAAAATTGCTTTACACCATATGGGACTATAGGGTATAGCAATATGTGAAATATCAGGCTTCTGCATGTTATAGTTGCTGAGAAAACTGCAACGGAAATTTGTTACGGACGGACGGATGGACGGACGGACGGACACACGGACAAGGGTAAAACAGTATACCCCCCACTTCTTCGAAGCGGGGGTATAATTATATGTATGTTCGTAGTGAAAAAACTGAGTTTTTCTATTATTCAGAATACTAGTTGAGAACATAATCTTTATTTTTATAAGGTTATCCACATGAATCCCATAACGCGAGCAGCAAACATGAAAGACATGGAAGCCGCATTACCAAGTGGCTTGGTGGCGCGTGTGTCCGAGATGGTGGAAGAAAAGACCAGATAAAGACAACCACTGTGGTGCCAGTTCCTGGAACACCCTCCCCTGCTCCTAGCACTCCTCCTGTCACACCCACAGGGATACGGCTCATTGATCACGCCCACGCTATATATACATACTAATAATACAAGGGGAGTAACTTCCCAAGACGGGCATTCCTACCGTATCCTAGATTTTGCTCTGTAATTTTTTTAATTAGGGCGCAAACACTAAAAACTAATATGCATGTTGTAGCTTAATCATTTATCTATCAAATCAATCCACTGCCACCTTCAGTCCCTCTTTACTTTCCAAAATATAATGACCGAAATCGTATGAAATTGAACTTTCGTTTTTAGTACCGATCGATCGTGGCTACGCACTGAGCATTGAAATTCAAGACTGAACTGCTATTTGCATGCAACCGCCAACCGATTCCGACCAGCGGCGTATTCTACAACAAAAATGGAATTAAATTCTATCGGAAACCCGTACATGTGGGTTCATTACAAGTCACAAGAAGCTTCAGAATCAAATGCAACTTTCAATATCGACGATACGGCCATTTGTCAAATTCAAAACGAGGCTCCACTCAGATGTACATTTCCCGCTTTCTCATTGGTCGAAATATTAGGAACCCGTGTTGTCAAATGACGTCGACCAATGAGAAAGCGCGACATGTACATCTGAGTGGAGCCTCGTTTTTGTCTAGAGGTCCACTAGACAATGCTACGAACAAAACCATAAAGCTCAGAGCCTTGTGGTTTCAGACAAGAAGATTTTCAAAGTTGTTCCTTTCTGTTGCCATAGCAAACAGAGTTCTTGATGGAATTCAATTCTTAGAATAACTTGATAAAGCTTCATGTAAGGAATATCCCAGGCATGTTTCGTCAAAGTTGGCTAAGCGTTTAGGAGGACAAATCATTCAAGTCAAATTGTTGACGACACACAATGCACGACACACGCCGGACAATCAATGATCCCAATAGCTCAATGATCATAATAGCTCACCCTTGAGCACTTTATGCTCAGGTGAGCTAATGACAGAACAGGAGCTATCACTTTAAGTGACAAATGCCATCAATGGGTACTGTCTAACATAAATTGTTTGAACTGAAACAGTGATACTCAGAAGTGGCAAATACGTGCAAACTGTGGAAATGCCTTTTGTGTAAGAAGTAAAGCAACTCCACCTAAACATGATCTGAATAACTGCATGACTAGATAAAAATCCAAATCATAAACACAGACATACAGAACTGACACAAAAGCTGGCAGCATTCTATATCAATTGAACAATAATTTCTGACCTTGACCTAAGTCTTGTTCACAACACATTATTTCTATGTGGCAAGTCATATTAAACTCCTACAAAATATGCAAAACTGATATGAATTGTACACTGATGGATGGACAGTCCATCATATTAGGTACATAAAACTGTTTATTGTTACAAGCATTAAAACTAAAACTGACAGACATGTATTTAAGTACTTACATGTAAAAAATCGTGATGGGCAATCAACACATAATACATAGTTAAATGCACCATTATAGGGTTGTTTAGAGTTGTTCTTGTTTTCTTCACATGAACCCTCTTTCTCTTTCCTTGTCTGCATTTTATCCTGTCTGAGCTTTGGACAATCACCTCTGATAAGACTTTTGTTTTCTTCTGGAACAGTTTTACATATCTTCCTGTTCTGAGATAGTATTTTAATCTTCTGACAAGATTTCCTTTTTAAAGCCTTGGATAAATGCCTTGTATTAGCTGACAGAGAAGCAGGATTTAAGTCTCTTGATGTCTCCATTACATACCCAGAGGCTGATATCCTACATCTGCCAGATCCTACCTGACTAGAAGTGGTGATAAACCTAGACTCTTGGCTCCCTGACAGTAAGACCAGTGGTGAGCGAATCTGAACCTTTATGCTCTGAGTGAAAACTGGAGATATCTGATGCTTTAGATGGCTTCATATTTGTACTAGAATTTACAAGTTTTTTAACTTCTACATCAGTATCTCCCTGAGTAGTCTCTCTTGATGTTGTTGAGGTAGATAAAAAGACCTGAGTAGATTCAGTACAGCTTGAAGAAGTATCCTCTGTATAAGGTAACTGAGCTGCCACAGCAACATCTGAACAAACATCTGCAGCGTGAACAGCTGACATTTCCAGTCTTTCTGAAAACACTGCACTACAAAACCCATCTGATGCTGAGTCAGTATCTGAACAGTCTGCAGTAAAAACTTCAGTCTTTATTTCTGTAAAACCTGGATTCAAAGTGTCTGTATTTTCAATTTCTGGAGTGTCAGGAAAGGCATATGCATAGCCACTCTCACGGATATTTGTAACAGTTTCTTCTGGTAATACTGGAATTAAAATTGAGAACATAATTCGTTTTATCATACAAATCATGAAATGCATGTCAAAGATAAAACTGCAGCTTATTTTCCAAAGTAAAGTTAAGCAAATATTTTTTTAGATGTGTTATAACACAGTGTTCCCAATAAACTGTCGAGAGAAAAGAAAGAAAACGAAGCAGAAAACACAAGATGGTATCAACAGCTGCTGAGAGTCATTATAACAAGAGCACCACTGGACGGAGCATTATATGCCCGAAGGGTGTTAGTACTTACTTCTAAATACGATGCATTTGTGACATAAGGGAGGACACCTTAGGCATGGGAATTAAAAGATTTGCTTTAAATTTTGATTTTTTTGTTTCTTAATACATAATATTTTGGTTTTTATCATTTTATAATTTCAATTTTAGATTTTTATAGATCTTTATCATATCTGAATTTTAGGTTGTATAATTTGTATAAATGTCAGTCTTTCAGAAGTTGTGATGTTCATGTTGTGATGCATATTTATCAAGTTATAGAGCAGAAATATTGATTGTTTAGTTGACTGTCACCTTGACCTTTTATGAACTTGCCTCCAACGGTATAGGGGTCATGTAATCATCAGTGATGGCAATCATCCTAAGATGTCTGAAGTCTGTATTGGAAGTAGTTGCCAAGTTATACAGAAGAGCTGCTTTTCACTGTTTAGGTCATTGTGACCTTGGCATCTGACCTACTGATCCTAAGATGTATGGGGGTAATTTTTTCAATGTACATGTAATCAATCATCACATGAAGTTTGAAGTCTGTATAACAAATGGTTATAAAGTTTTACAGTGGAAATAGTTTTCAGTGCTCAGGTCACTGTGACCTTGACCTTTGTCCTACTGACCTCAAAATCTATATGTCAATGTGTGCAACCATTATATGAATTTTAAAGTCTCTATGAAAAATTGTTGCTGAGTTACAGAGTGTAAATGATTCTGAACATTTAGGTCACTGTGACCTTGACCTTTGGCATACTGACTCCAAAATGTACAGGAGTCATCTACTCGATATGTGCAATTATGACATAAAGTTTTAAGTCTCTATAACAAATGATTGTCAAGATACATGGCAGAAATGGTTTTCAATGTGAAGGTCACTATGACCTTGATCTTTGAGCTAATGACCCCAAAATCAATAGGGGTCATGCAATCAATGTGGGCAATCATCACATGAAGTTAAAAGACTGTAGGTCAAACAGTTCTCAAGCTGTCTTCCGGAAACCTAATTGCTAACGAACGGATGGATGCCCAGGACCATAACATAATGTGTCCCTACGGGCACGAAAAATATAGCAGGTCATCCTTAGTTATCTAGATATTGTGAATCAAGATAACTCAGTTTTTTCCTTGATTATATACAAAACAGTAATATCAAATGCTAAAACTATTGAGACATTCTAATTAAAAGGATGATCACCCTATATATATATATATCTCTCACCTGAGTACCACTGCCCTACACATCTATCTCACCTAAATTACCACTGCCCTATACATGTATCTCACCTGAGTACCACTGCCCTACACATGTATCTCACCTGAGTACCACTGCCCTACAAATGTATCTCACCTGTGCACCACTGCCCTACACATGTATCTCACCTACATTGTAAATTACCACTGCCCTACACATGTATCTCACCCGAGTACCACTGCCCTACAAATGTATCTCACCTTAGTACCACTGCCACAACCTTTGTGCTCTAAGATGTTCACACAGTTTTCCACTGATTCAAGCTGGCACTCTTATTATTTAGACCTATGCCCAGATTTAAAGTTTTATCAAAGAAATCATGAAGACAAAAAGTTTGACCAAGTTCTTATAAAATGAATGATCCATATATGTGCCTTGTAAAGTGATATCATTGTTTTCTTCTGATCAAAGTTGGTGATTTATGTTTTGACCCTCATTCAGCCCTCATCCTCAGGATTATCAAAACACCCATGTTTGCCAAATATCATGAAAATTGGGCAAAAAAATGTGACCACTTTTCACACTGACCTGACTGGGTGACTTGATTTTCTATTTTCTAACCAATGCAACCCAGTTTCAAACCTGTCCTAGAAATCATTAGAAAAAAAAAACAATCTGAGCAAACTTCATAAAGACTGGTCTAAAAATGTGACCTCTAGAAGGTTACAAGGTTATCCACTGACCTAAGGTGGTGAACATCAATTTCAAGAAGGTTTGGCATAACGGACCCCTAGAATGTTCACAAGGTTTTCAATGATCTGAACTGGTGACCCAGTTTTTCACTTAAAATGACTCAGTTTCAAAAATAGCATGAAGATCATCAAAACAAAAATGGTCAAGCTTTATGAAAATTAAACAAGGGAGCCATGATGGCCATTTTATCCTTTTATCACCTAAGTACAACTGCAATTACTTTCATTCACACACCAACTACTTAAACTCCATGCCTTGTGGTTTCTGACAAGAAGATTTTTTATAGTTTTTACCTATGTTAGCCTATATAAAACCAAGTGACCTCTGGGATGGGGCCAATTTTTATTTTTAGCCTCAGTTACTTTGATCCTAGTGACCTAAAATCCAACTCAAGGGCAGATGTCAATGGTGCATACATACCAAATATCTAAGATACTGGTCAATAAATGAAGACTCAGCCAGTAGTTTGTAAGATTTAAATATCAAAGTTGTGAAATCACAATCACACAAACATGGCAAAATATGCCTCTTTTGAGTTCCATATACCTCTGAAACTCATGATGGGATCAGGCTGGTTCAGGAAAAGAAAGGAGATCTATTGTTTATAAATGAAATGTTTTTTGACAATTTTTATTGAAACTGAACCTACATTTTTGAGTAATTGAAGTGTAACACTTATAATTATGTAGGGTAAAAAAATCTATTTTTTCAACCTCTGTGACATGGACACAAGTGACCTCAAACCCCACCCAAAGTTTAAGAGGTCAATGCAAGGAACCTACATACTAAATATTTATAAGATATCTGTTCCACAATGAAAAGAAAAATCTATTTTAACCGTTGACTGCAGTGAACAGTAGCAGTACATGGAAGGTGCCAACAAACCAAATATCTAAATTATCAGCCAATAAATAAAGGCTCTATGACAAAAAGTAGAAAAATCTATTATTAGCCTTGGTGACAATGACATTGACCCAGTGACCTAAAACCCCACCTAAGGGTAGAGGTTGATGCAATGTACCAAATATCTAAGATACCGGACAATAAATGAAGGCTCTATACAGTTAAGCAGAAAAATCTTCTTTTACATACAGTGACCTTTGCCCCTGTTAACGGTAGAAGTTCATAAGGTTTCTGTATACAAAATATCTAAAATGTTAGTCAATAAAGAAATTTAAGGCTCCATGACAATAAGTAGAAAAATCTATTCTTAGCCTCAGTGACACTGACATTGACCCAAGAAATCTCAAACCCCACCTTAGGTTAAAGGTCCTTGGAAGTTTCCTACATACAACATATCTAAGTTATTGGTTGATAAATGAAGAAAAGTACAAAAATCTACTTTTAGCTTCAGTGAGCTTGACCTTGCATATTTAGTGTGCACCAGGTTTTCATCTGATCTGGGCTTATGACTGTTTTTTAACCAAACTGACCCGCTTTAAAACTTGTCAGAGATATCATAGGACAAACATTAAGAGCAAGTTTCATGAAGAATAAAGCAAAAATGTGATATCTTGTAGGTTCACAAGGTTTTCCACTGACCTAAGCATTTGACCTCATTCTTCAACTCACATATCCCTGTTTCAGCAAGACCAAGACATCATCAAAACAATCAGGACAAACAATCTGGGCAAGTTTTATGAAGGCTTGAATAACAAGAACTGTCACTGTAAGATGACAATCACCCTGAAGTGTTGCTTTGACTTTGGGCTGAGGACCATTCATTCAAGGGTCAAGGTCATATAAATATAGGTCAGTGGGAAGGTCTTGTCCACAGGGGTGTTGTGTCCAAGTACTAAATTAATCCACTTTCTAATAAAGAGGTTATGGCTAATGTTAAAGTTTTTGGACAATTGTATCTTCAAGATAAAGGTCATTCAGGGGTCAAGGTCAAATAAATATAGGTCAGTAGGAAAGTCTTGTCCACAGGGGTGTTGTGTCCAAGTATGAAGTAAATCCACTTACTAATACAAAAGTTGTGGTCAATCTTAAAGTTTTCAGACAATTAAACCTTCAAGGTGAAGGTCATTCAGGGGTCAATGTCAAATGTATATAATTCAGTGGGAAGGTCTTGTCCAAAGGGCTGTTATGTCTTAGTATGAAGTAAATCCACTGCCTTATAAGGAAGTTATGGTCAATGTTCAACTTTTTGGACGATTGGATCTTCATGGTGAAGGTCATTCAGGGGTCAAGGTCAAATAAATATAGGT
Organism: Cyclina sinensis; assembly: GCA_012932295.1. Taxonomy (NCBI): domain Eukaryota; kingdom Metazoa; phylum Mollusca; class Bivalvia; order Venerida; family Veneridae; genus Cyclina; species Cyclina sinensis. The sequence continues at coordinate 4,516,509 of JAAONU010000007.1, read as the reverse complement.
TAGTGGGAAGGTCTTGTCCAAAGGGATGTTGTGTCCAAGTATGAAGTAAATCCACTTACTAATAAGGAAGTTATGGCCAATGTTAAAGTTTTCTGACAGACTGACGGACAGACGGAATGATGGGCTGACAGTTCAAAAACTATATGCCTCCCTTCGGAGGCATAAAAATGTGCCTTCTACAGTGTTCACAAGCTAAAATGCTGATGAATGAGAGAATGTTTTAACTTTCTGATATAGCTCATGAGTGGATCACTTGTCCAGTGGTAATGCCCTGGACTGGTAACCCAGGGGTCGCCAGATTGATCCCTTGCTCCTCCACTTACATTACAAATTGTCTCTGGGATGAGAAGTTAAACGGAGATGTGATGTATCAGTGCTGTAAACTGAACATGCAAAAGAACCAAGCATATTTCTGGGACAGGATGCACTATCCCTATCAACATAAAATAACTGATCACTTCAAGGGGCATCTGTCATATGGAAAACCGACACTGATGATAAATAAACTCAAATATATTCCACAATTTTTATACAGGGTCACCTAAGGAACATCTGTTCCAAATCATTTTCAACTTTGGACAGGAGTTTATAGGTGAAGATTTTTTAAGTTTCCAATAAAGGAAAAAATGCCCCATCCTTGGTGGTGATCACAATAAATGTCACATTCAAACTGTCCAGGGAACATTTATTTTAATTACATTTATTTTCAAACTGAGTTAAGGAGAGGGTTCTTTAAGTATCGCATGTACATGTAGACATATAAAGATAATACTTTGTTTTCATTTTTAATTTTGACTTGTGGTAGCAACAAGTCACTGTGGTTCTGTGGTAGTTTGTTACCCTTAATTCTACTGGTTGGATGGGCATACATCAGAATCCTGCTGAAATTAATTTTTTTCTTCTGGTTTCGTGGTGTAAAGTCGCATAAATTATGTTTTTTTTCCATAGTATATTCACTTCTCTTTAATTTTAAAGAAAAACAATTTAAACTACATGCTGTGAGTCAGTTTAAATTTTACAATTTATACAGAGGGTCACCCAAGGAACATTTGTGCAACATTAATTTCTAATTAGTCAAAGGGTTACTGAGGAGAAGAACTTAAAAGTTTTTTCAATTTTCAATTGCTTAACCTTTGAACAAGCCTTGACTGTCTATTTTTGTTACAAAAAAAGATCCCAAATTCTTGATATTATGAAGCAAAATCGATCAAGCACCTACATGATAAAAAGGTCACTGTAGACAAGTTTACGGTTTCTAAAAATAGATGAGCAATTTTAGCAGACTACTGGTCAGAAAATAATATAGAGACCCAGTCAATTCATAAACGGAAGTAATGATCAGCTGTTTTGTGTGTCAACTGAAAATATGAAAAAGCTTAAAATGTTTATTCCTTGCGTTAGCGTAATGAAAATTGGAGCATGCATAAACATACACATCAAAATTGTAGCCCTATGCATTTCTAGATAATTCTAAAGTGTAAAATATGCTGATATGCAAATGGACACTTCATGATGGTTACGAGAAAATAAACAAATTATTAACCTTTTTCAAGATTCAGTTTTTTAGATTTTATTTTTTTTCGTTAGCATAAAAAAGGAAAAGATGAAAAAGAAAAAAAAAACATTTCTAAAAATTTATACAATCATGTACAGTTCTTAGTTCTTTGTGCTCATTCTCAGACCAAATGAAGTTACTACTATCACATGGAAAGTAATTCTGCACTGAACATGCTGAAATTACTTCAAATTCAACAAAGTGTTGCTTGACTTGTCAGTCAGTTATGCAACTGTAGAATGTAATTAAAATAAGGGCAGTTATACTGAAACTCATTCCAAGTATTTTGTCCTTTTTCCTCTCCAAAAAAAGAGAGCATTACTGTGCTGTACACAGAATCTGTATAATTCTGTGATTTGGAAATCTACTTGACAGGAAGTTTAACAAGTCACTAATGTTAATTGCTCACAAAAGTCTCCAACCTGTATCGTCTGGAAGATGAACTACAGCTATCACTTAATGTGACTAATACCCCATAATACTGCCTTGTCAGAGCATTTGGTTTCGATTTTAATGGGGTTTAAGGCCTGTTTTAACAGCTACGGTCAATTATCCCAGCAGTCAGTCCACCTAACCAGTGTTCCTGGGTACCCATCCAGTGGACTAACCAAGTTTCTCCACAAGTGGCTCTTTCAGAGGAAAATGGGAAATTTAGTATGCATCACACAGATCTACATTTATTGGTGGTCTTGCACACCATACAAGTTTCAAATCTACAGTCTTGATCTGGAAGTCAAAAGTTTGCATCACAAGAGTTTGCTATGATTGGCCACATCTACACTTACTGGTGATCATGCACACCATGTTTCAAATTGATAGTCCTAGAAATGTGGAAGAAGTTCACATCACAATATTATGCTATGACATCAGTTAAACCTCAGAGTGCACAACGGGGCACATGAAAAATGCAACATGCACATTCATACTTAATGGTGACCTCACACACCAAGTTTCACATCATTCTATAGTCCTAGAAATGTGCAAGTAGTTTGCTTCACAAGAATTTGTTATGACAGGCCATATAGCTAGTCCACTCCAGTGTTAACACTGGTAGGGGACTTACAAGGATAATATTTCACTGATCATTAATTTTGATTTAGTAAAAACAATGTGAACTATATAAGGATAATTTCAAACATGATGCATATTTAAAATCATTGTACAACAAACAGAACCCTCAACAAACAATGCAATTTTAAGAACATATGGCTCACCATTGATACAGCAAGACCAGTTCCTGTGTTTGAACATAGCCCTGATGGCATCTTCTTGTTCCCCTGTCACAAGCATTGTGATATGGTAATGGAAAACTTCACCCATAGCTGTTACCTTCTGCAATTTAAAAATGAACAGTTTTGTTTAAACTGATATCAATGTTGAACACAAACTTACACTGTGCATTCAGCTTGATATTCATTCAGGCTTAATTTTGATAGGCAAATAATAATTTTGCTGATTCAGAGAACAATATGAAATCTTAAAAGAAACAGAAGAAAAGTTAATTTGTAATTATAGCACTGACATTACACTTAAAATCAAGAATTGGCTAAGAAATAAATGTAATTTCTTAAATGATTAAATCTGACTGTCAATTTTGATGCTGATAAATTTTTACCATACAGCAAACAATAACTGTTACATTATTTTATGAAAATAGACCGAGAATAAAATGGAAGAAAAGAGACCTTATGTGATGTGTTATGATCACATTTTGAGAGGTCAGTCATTGACACTACTGATTTTGAGAGGTCTGTACATGTCTTCTAATGCAGATTTCTGTGAACATTATACTCATATTTTAGAAAGTTTTTGATCCTGTTGTCATCTGCAGTCAATTTCTCATTGGCCAATATGGAAGCCGTCAGGACAGCAACAAAAACTACCTTGGAAATTTAAGCCATGAAATGTCATTTAGAAAATGCTTTTTTATTATTATCAACAGTTTTTACTATACATACGGACTTTAGTCTATAACAATGATTTTAACATTCAGGTTTCATTTTTCATGCAATACTGAGAACCATCAGACAATGCAAAAAAGATATATACCCGGTACATGAAGAAACTGAAACTTTTTCTTGATAAAGTTATTTTTTTCTTCGAAAAAAAGCTTTTCATTTAAGGTATCATCAAACTTAAATTCATTCTCCTCAGGAGGTTATGTAGACATTAATAAAATCTCTTACATGCAGCTTATTTCACTTTTTAGGTTTAGTCGTGGGGAAAAAAGCAGCTAGTTGCTCACTGGCACTAACATGTAGTTGACAATATTATCTATGTGATAAAGTATGGTTGCTACATGTATGTTGCAGAAAAAAATGATGTGTTCTGGCTTTAAAACAGAATTATCATTGTATAGTAGAAGAAATTGACACTTTTGAACTTTAGATATATCTATAACTTGTCAAAATAGGTTAACCATACCTATTTTCAAAGTGCATTTAGGGGAGATTACTGGGGAAAAATGGATGCCAGTTACGTCACTTGCCATCATGGCCTTGGTATGAGTAAGAAAGTTTGTACAGTATGAAGACATTGGTAGTTAGTAGAACTGTAGATAAACCAATTTGCCAAAAGAGGTAAACCATACCTATTTTCAAAGTATTTAAAAGAGAGATAACTGGGGAAAACTGGATGCTACAGTTATGTAACTTTCCAGGATTATGGCCTCTGTATTGTTTAGTGTGTATAGTATGAAGACATTGGTACAAGTAAAACTTTAAATATTTCCAACTTGCTTAAATACATTTACAGTACCGATGGATGTACAGACCTAAGGATGGAAGGTTCAATTACTATAAACCAGGGGAATAAAAAAACCCGCTAGATCACATTTTAAATATTGTTTTCAAAATAAAATGAAGGATGTGAATTTTTTACTATTTATCTGAAATTTTTACATCCCTGAATAAAGATCACAGCTACTTGATAATTTCACTTAGAATTCTGAAATATTCACAGTTAAAATAAGTCTGTATAGTGACATTTATATTGTGTAATGTACATGTATAAGTAACTTACTGTGAAAAGCTCCATGTATTGAACAGATCATTCGATATCAAACACGCACTACTCTTAAAAGCATTTGTGGACTCATGAAAAAAAAAGTTCTTTTCATCCATTATGTAGACAATTTGTATAATTTTTTTCATTTCAATTTTGAGAAATGAGTTGTCCTTATTTGTACAATATTCCCTGTAGTATTATACTGGAGTATTTTATACCCAAGAGCAGATAACTCCAGGATGCAAGAGTTGCCCCTCAAGAAAAATATGTCATACTCACCTACATATACATGTACCTTTTATGTAGATACCAGTACTGGTAATAAGAGAAAAGTTTCATTTAAATCAAACAGGAATAATTTTTTTTAAAAATATGCTGATATCCCACTGCAGATAACTCATCAGCAGACTCTTGCAAAAAAAAAAAATGTCATACATATCTACCTTTATAGATAATGTTTACAAACCAAATTTCATTTCCATCCACTGAAATCAGTAAGAGGGAATAATAAAAGATCACTAACAGGTGCACTAAAGTGGAGATAAGTCCAGAATGTTTAAGTCAATGTAAAAAAAGATGTCATTGCTCTTTTTGAAGATAAGGGTGTAAAAAGTTTCATTTCAATCAAATGAAGACTTAAGGAAAAGCAACATGCACAAAATTTTAAAAATTTACACAATTTGGCTTAGAAATTTGTTGAGAGCAAGACACTGTTATGCTAGAGGGCTATAATGCTAAAGAGCTGTATTTATTATGACCTTAATAAATTCTCCTGTTCTTCTTCATTGTAACAAGAGCCGTATTATTATGGTTAATCCGCCCTCCTGGAAGAAGTTACCTGAAGGTTGTACTTTCAAAAACTAAATGTAATAATCAGTGATAATGGGCGTATGCAGTTTGAAAAAAATCCCTAAAAACATAGACAAAGTACAGTTATTGTTCCTGCACACCGCACTTCCTACCAATGTGCTATGTCAGTGTATTAAGTTTGAAGAAAATCCCTCAAGTACTTTTGAAGTTATGCTCTGGAAATTTTTTTTCAAGTAAATCTGGTAAAGGGGAGTAACTGTAAAGGCAGGCAATGTAGAGATATTGTTCTTGTACACTGTACTTCCTCCCTTGTACCAATGTGCTATGTCAGTGTATTAAGTTTGAAGTAAATCCCTCAAGTACTTTTGAGTTATACTCTAGGACAAAACTTTTCAAGTAAATCTGATAAAGGGGAATAACTCTAAAACTATGCCAGGTAGAGTTATTGTTCTTGCATACTGCACTTCCTACCAATGTGCTTTGTAAGTGTATGAAGTTTGAAGAAAATGGCTCAGGTACTTTCGGAGTTATGCTTCAGACAAAATTGGGATGGATGCACCGACAGAGACCATTTCTAATAAACCCTTGTGCTATGTCTATTAAGTTTGAAGTAAATCCCTCAAGTACATGTACTTTTGGAGTTATACTCTGGACAAAACTTTCCAAGTAAATCTGATGAAGGGGAATAACTCTTAAAGTAGGCAAGATAGAGTTATTATTCTTGCATGCTGCACTTCCTACTAATGTGCTTTGTCAGTGTATGAAGTTTGAAGAAAATGGCTCTGGTTCTTTTGGAGTTATGCTTCGGACAAATTGGGACGGACACATGGACAGAGACCATTTCTAATATTCCCTTTGCCTTTGGCGGGGGGATAAATCAGAACAGCCAAAGTTCAAGTAAAATGAAATTCTTACCATTAGTTTAACTTATTATCTTTTGAACTGTTAGAAAATTTCAACAAATAATTTCAAAACAATACTGTATCCTGCAATTTTCCTGACCCACATACAGGGTTTTCTAAGAAAATGACTGGTACCTGTTTCAGTGAACTAATTTCATCATACAAAATTGTTCATATACAAAAAAGTTTACTGTTAAAAACTGTTGGTAACCTTATAACAATCAACCATCAAAAAATGTATTAAAAAATTAATTTAACAACAGGCTGTCACCAAGACTTTCAAAAAAATATAGGACAAATATGGGATTTTTCAAATGGAAAAGAACAGATAAAATCAGTCTTTCCTGCGACGACCCTTCCTGAAATCCTGGGGAAACCCTGTAAAGCATTATATAGGCTCTGTAGGACACTTTTTGAAATGTAGAATGTACGTCTTGAAATACAGGATTATATATGAATATAGGACATGGTTGACCGCCTGTAATGTTCTTCAGAATAGCAAGAAGAAATAAACTTGTCAGCCACCCTTTCCATATCCGAATACTATATCACTTTGTCTGGTTGACAAAAAGCATAAACTACAACTACTTCACGGAAAATTCCAAGTTATAATTGTTAAATAGCTATCTTGATTGGAATAAAATAAAAGAATATTACCTGTGAATTCTTACACTCGATTTCTTACTCATCATTTTTGTTCCCAGGTATATAAGAATATACTCCGTATATGTGCCGTTTTTTAACAAACTCTACGCAGAGTTAGTTGCCCTGTTTAATACCTGTATACACATATCGTAATTTAGGCCTTTGTTATTTTCATTTATTCATTTAATTCACGTAGTTCTCGAGATCAACCTAGATCCTCACAGCAGGTCTGGTAAACCAAAATGGTTTCTAAGATCCATTCTGTTATTTCCTTGTTTGTATATACATACTATAATAATATCTGGATGAGTTCTGGACAGTGTCCTGGAGAAATCTTATTTACAATCGGCAGAAGGGTCAAAATCTAGCATATTACAGTTAATCAATTATGTTATGTTCATACTACAATATTTACGCTGTCCTATTAACTAGTTAGGTTTAAACATATTTATTTCACAGTGATTGGAAAGCAAACTTGTTCTTGCAACTTATATTAATCCCTGTCGATAGCAGCTTTCTGGGTTCAAACCAGTACTCGCTTCTCAATTGGGAAATGTGCAATGTCACTAAAGGCTATCCATCCCTGATGGGATTCGAACCAGCAACTTCAGGATCGGGAGTCCGACTCTCTGAATCCTCGACCACTGCTCCGCCTCTATTTACTGTCAGTTGTAACATGCAGCTTGGAACTTAATTTTCAGACCAAATTTATTTATATTCGACTTGAACGAATTCACGGAAGGCGATCTTATAACAAAGTTAGGTAGGTTGTTCCTTGTTTTAATCACCCTATTGGAATAAACTGATTTCCATAATTCAGTTTTCACCCTTCTCTTAAAGAGTTATTTTTCATGACCTTTTCTGACTATAACTGAATATATTATAAATAGTCTACTACAATCTACGGTATCAATATTAAGAATATTATGTAAATGCACCACATCAGCACTCAACCGCCTGTATTCTAATATAGGCATACTCAGTTGACGTAAACGCTCCTCATATGACAAACTTTGCAGATGATTATTGTTGATCGAATGTAGCAAATCCTTTTCATATTCGACTTGTGTGAAAAAAATCCCGACATCTTTGTTATGTAGTAACTATTTAGCATTTTTCATCGCTATAAATACGGATGTTTACACTTCTGTGTATTAAATTTTCATGACCTACAGCACTCCCTTGTGGAACACCACTTGTAACATCTTGCCACACGCTAAAGCTTCAATTTATCCCCACTCATTGTCTTCTTTCTGGCAAGAATTCTTTGACCAAGTTGTATAAATTCACCCTGATGCCCATAAATTAATGATTAATCTTTTGTGAGGCACTTTGTCAAAAGCGACCTTTAAGTCCAACTATAATATGCCGGCATCTTCTCCATTATCAATTTCCTCAGTCTAGTCTTCTAGGCATTCAAGTAATTGCGTGATACAGGAGTAGCCCTGCCTAAAAACGTGTTGAAAATTAGAAATAAGTTGAAACCCTCTGTGTGATCTAAAATTCTGTTTCTATTAACCGTTTTCCATTACTCTACCACTTACTTGTATTAGCTTACTTGGCCTGTAATTATCACGTAAAAGCTTATTCCTTTTTCTGTAAATGTAGTAACATCTGATTTCATTTTTGACTGAAGAAACACTAATGTTGAAAATGCATGAAAGTATGTGAAAACGTTCGTAACCACAAAACAAATAACAGAACTCAGTAACGGATCGGTAGTTTGTGTCTGGCCGAATGCACGTGTATCTCTATACGAAAAGTGTTGTCTAGTTTCAAAAACGTTTCTGGTATTTCTCCTGTAACGTAACAGAAATTAAACCGATTTTGCGAAAATACAAGAAAAACATCTCTCTTTTCGTAAAAAACATATATCCTCTGAGGACAGTCTATTTCTTATGGTTAATGCAGGATGTGGAGTACTTGGAAAACTATTATCTGAAAGCAACAAAGGAGATGAAAATATTAGTGTAGCGGAGATATAATACGGCACTTGTACTCTCTTGCATATCAGCTAGCTTTTATGGCGACGTGGTAGAGTGTCCGCTTAGTAATCGAAGGTATCAGAGTTCAAACCTAGCTCGGGGCAGGTGGATTTTTCCGGGTTACATTTGGGGTCCAACGTTAATAACTCACGAGTGTAGATGTGATGTCATCCTTAGAAAGTCCCACAGATATTCAGTACTCCAAGATTTTTAGGTTGAATTCTGAGAAGGATAGGGTGTATGTAGCAGAGGTTTAATACGGCACTTGTACTCCCTTGCCTATCAGCTAGCTTTTATGGTGACGTGGACGAGTGTCTGCTTAGTAATCGAAGGTACCCGAGTTCAAACCCAGCTCGGAAAAGGTGGATTTTCCAGGTTACATTGGTTTGCAGCTGCAGGTGTTTGACAAAAAGCAAACAGAAAAGCAAGTTTAAACATTTCCTTGTTCAGTTCATTATCTTAAATATAATTTTTTCCACATTTATCCTGAATACATTTTGTACATGAACATCTCGAAAATGCATTTTTTAAAATATATTTTACCTGAATTCCAACAGGTAAGTTTGAGATTTTGTTATTTTTCACCAACATGTCAAATAAGTTAGTTTGGGATTAGTAAGGGAGAATGAACATTTTAAATAAAAATACAGAAACGATATAATTCTGAAACTGACTGTACTTCCCATTTTAACTGTACGAAATCAGTAAACCGTATTAGTTGAAAGTCAGGAACATTTCGAGCAAACTTTTTTTTATTCAAAACACGGTCATTAATAACAGCAATTTTATTAAAGGTAAATGTTTATGAAATATATAATCTTTTAATTACACTGCAAAATTTGTAATCCTTATATCTAAATGCTGGAAAGTAATTATTCATTTGTTCAATTAAAGGGATTTATGTTTCTGTCTGCCTGTCTTTCGTCCGTCTGTATGTCTTTTCGTTCTCTTCTCCGTCCGTCCGTCATAATAAAGCCTCCTAGATATAGGTTAGATTTTACAATCGTATAATCTTATGTGAAACCGAAAAGCCTTTACTAACCTTGATCTTCACCTTTGACCTATTCCAGAAATGAAATTTGTAACAAATACACAGCCATGAAAGCAGATCTTACCGAACGTTGCTGCCCTTTAATTTAGACAAACGGTATATTACCATTATGACCCTTTTGTTAACTCTTACATTCGAAACTTTTATAGAAGAATAGAAGTTCCCCCTTAAGAAGTGGTAGACAGCTTTAAATATTTAACCATTGGTTTTAATAAAACGGAAGGTTTTCAAAGCCCAAACAGAAAGGGTGATCAGGCGATTACTCAGTCTGTAAAGAAAATATAGGAATCTAGATCTTCCAACTAATTGTCAATTAAAGCTGTTCGATGACACTGTACTGCCAGTATTGACGCATGTTTGTGAAGTTTGGCTTAATATGAAAAGCAGGGTGGCCAACGTAAACTGTGCCTAACTTCCTTTTATCGTGGGTTTGGTGGCTTGAATTCAAAATGGCGGATAACAGAGAGCTTTTCGACATTGTCTGAGGAATTTTTCACTTGGTTAGCAGCTTTACTTTAATGCTTTATAAATTTACTACCTTATAACCTTGTTCAAGTTGAATTTTTTACCTTGTAACCTAGTTAGATGCACTAATTTTTATAGCGCAAGTGCACATGACAAGTGGTATTTTTATAGGTTAGAGGTCGAACTTAGTAAAGTCCTCTATAATGATGGTTAGTGAACTCAAGGGTAGTACTTTTCTTTAGATTCGCGACAGATAGCATTTCAGAAAGGACATGTGGGTTTTTCTGTTGTTATTTTTTTCTTGGTTTCCAGGCATTGGGTTTTGGACCTTAAAGAACCTTTATTTCTGTAGAAGCACTTTTTCATAACATTTCACTGCACATTCATTTATGAGACAGCCGGAGAAAGAGAGCGAGAAGATATTCATCAGATTGACGAATGTCCGTTGTACTTCTGTAATCAGGTATATATAAGAGGAGTAATAAAAGAAGTGAACGATTTAATTAACTTTTTTGTAACATATGAAGGGTTACAAAATGACACCTTCACTGTGAAGTGAAGGGTGCAGTGGATACAGTGTATTGTGTGATGGAGTAACGACAAAAAACCTTTTTAAGGTAGAACAATATTGCTGTGGCAATTGAACTATATTAATGGTTTTACCACCATAAGCTTCAAAGATTAACTACATGAGTATCAGACGGATAGATGATAGGTTTTATTACTTTCAAGAATCTACAATATCACTCTGGAGCATTATACAGACGACTATTCCAATTGGTATAATTGTGCTGTTGGCTATTTCAATTGGTAAACTTATGCTGTAGACAATTTTAATTGGTATTATTCTGCTGTAGACTATTTCAATTGGTATAATTGTGCTGAATGCTATTTCAATTGGTATAATTGTGCTGTAGGCTATTTCAATTGGTATAATTGACCTCTATGCTATTTCAATTAGTATAATTGTGCTGTAGACTATTTCAAATGGTATAAATGTGCTGTAAGGCTATTTCAATTGGTATAATTGTACTGTAGGCTATTTCAATTGGTATAATTGTACTGTAGGGTATTCCATTCGGTAAAATTGTACTGTAGGCTATTCCAATTGGTATAATTGTGCTGTAGACTATTTCAAATGGTATAAATGTGCTGTAGGCTATTTCAATTGGTATAATTGTGCTGTAGGCTATTTCAATTGGTATAATTGTGCGGTAGACTATTTCAATTGGTATAATTGTACTGTAGGCTATTTCAATTGGTATAATTGTACTGTAGACTATTTCAATTGGTATAATTGTGCTGTAGGCTATTTCAATTGGTATAATTGTACTGTAGAGTATTTCAATTGGTATAATTGTGCTGTAGGCTATTTCAATTGGTATAATTGTACTGTAGGCTATTTCAATTGGTATAAATGTGCTGTAGACTATTTCAATTGGTATAATTGTGCTGTAGACTATTTCAATTGGTATAATTGTACTGTAGGCTATTTCAATTGGTATAATTGTACTGTAGGCTATTCCATTTGGTATAATTGTACTGTAGGCTATTCCAATTGGTATAATTGTGCTGTAGACTATTTCAAATGGTATAAATGTGCTGTATACTATTTCAATTGGTTTAATTGAGCTCTATGCTATTTCAATTGGTATAATTGTGCTGTAGACTATTTCAAATGGTATAAATGTGCTGTAGACTATTTCAATTGGTTTTATTGATCTCTATGCTATTCCAATTGGCATAATTGTGCTGTAGGCTATTTCAATTGGTATAATTGTGCTGTAGGCTATTTCAATTGGTATAATTGTGCTGTAAGCAATTAAATTGGTGTAATTGCGCTGTAGACTATTTCAATTGGTATAATTGTGCTGTAGGCTATTTCAATTGATATAATTGTACTGTAGGCTATTTCAATTGGTATAATTGTACTGTAGGCTATTTCAAATGGTATAATAATACTGTAGGCTATTTCAAATGGTATAAATGTGCTGTAGACTATTTCAATTGGTATAATTGACCTCTATGCTATTTCAATTAGTATAATTGTACTGTTAACCATTCTAATTGGTATAATTGTACTGTAGACTATTTCAAATGGTATAAATGTGCTGTAGGCTATTCCAATTGGTATAATTGTACTGTAGGCTATTCCAATTGTATAATTGTACTGTAGACTATTTCAAATGGTATAAATGTGCTGTAGACTATTTCAATTGGTATTATTGTACTGTAGACTATTTCAAATGGTATAAATGTGCTGTAGGCTATTCCAATTGGTATAATTGTACTGTAGGCTATTCCAATTGGTATAATTGTGCTGTAGACTATTTCAAATGGTATAAGTGTGCTGTAGGCTATTTCAATTGGTTTAGTTGATCTCTATGCTATTTCAATTGGTATAATTGTGCTGTAAGCAATTTCAATTGGTGTAATTGCGCTGTAGACTATTTCAATTGGTATAATTGTGATGTAGGCTATTTCAATTGGTATAATTGCACTGTAGGCTATTTCAACTGGACAGGTATAATTGTACTGTAGGCTATGTCAATTGGTATAAGTGTGCTGTATGCTATTCCAATTGGTATAATTGTGCTGTAGACTATTTCAATTGGTATAATTGTTCTGTAGGCTATTTCAATTGGTATAATTGTGATGTAGGCTATTTCAATTGGTATTATTGTGCTATAGACTATTTCAGTTGGTGTAGTTGTGCTGTAGCTATTTTAGTTGATATAATTGTTCTGTATTCACAAATATTATACATAAAGTTTATACATATACAAAGTATTAGGTGCTGAATGGACAACAGTAGTTACATTACTACTAGAAACATTCAGTATTTATTATAGACATTTATTTACTGAAAGTGAACTCCTACTTGACTATTGTTAGTACTCAAGGATTTGTGCTGCGGTACTAAAGTATTTATATGATATAGTATTTATATGATATAGTATTTATATGATGGTAAGTTATTGTGAGATAACTTTGAAATTTGTCCAAAGAAGATTTCAAAGTATTCCATATAGTCGTATAGAAAAACTAAAAGGATCAACACAATCTGAAGGAATTTGATAAAGAACCAGCTAAGAAACATTTCTGTGAAATTATTTTTAACTAGGCCAGCAGTTTCTAAGGAGAATATTTCAAAGTTTCTATATAAACATAAAGTGAAAACAGATCCCGTCCTCTGTCGGTCAGGTTTTTAAAGAACAGCATTGCGTAAAGGAATTTTATTAAGGGCCAGAGGAGAAACAGTTCTGTACAATTATTTTGAAATTTTGTCAGCAGTTTCTGAGAAGTTTTTAAAAGTTTTCTATATAGTCATATAGTGAAAACAGGCCCACTCTCAGTAGATCATGCTCTAAGAGGATAAAAGGCCACTTAAGAAACTTTTGCTAAATAATTTTAAAGGGTATCTGATGAGATGATTTCAGTGTTTTGTTTTAGTTTAGAACCAATTAATTTTAAGGAATTGATAAGAGTACCAACCAAAGGAAGATACATTTTTTGTAATTTGGTTGAAATTGATAAGTAGGTTTAGAAGCAGATGTCGTTTGCAGGAAAATGTTGACGACGGGCGGACGAAGAAGGAAGACGGACCGTCACCTTATACAACAGCTCAACCTTGAGCATTTCGTGCAGAATCTTGGCTGATGAAAGCTATTTTTCTAACATTCCGTAAACACATTTGACATTTCTGTTGTACATTGACTTATTATCAAGGGATTCACCGATATTGCTCTTGTGAATTTTCTTTAATAAACGAGTTCATTCTGTTACGACTTTGGGTCTAGCTGCAATTGTGGACCCGAAAGTCAGTTGTCATTACAATAATTAATAGGACAACACTAAAACAAGAAATATGAAACTTTATTTATTTAACTTCAAAATCAAATGTAACCAAACAGTATTAGCACAGATTCATGATTACCAAAGAAATAATATTTAAAAACTTGTTTAAAGACAATTGATGATAAAAGATTTTCAGGCCATTTGAATTCGTAAAAAATTCAGTCCATGTTTAGGACGTGTAGGAGAAAGTTACAATGTAATTCATTTAGGAACTGCATTTTTTCGAACATGATCTATAAATTCTGACGTACTGAATAGGGAAATATATGTAGTGTACAATCATTCATTTCTTGTTTTCGGACAAAGATCCTGATTTTAGTACACACTAAAGTGTCGCAAGATTGGTTTGAAATAAATAGGCTATAATTTTTTATGTGTCTACACCATTTAACATTAAATGATATTTAAGACAATTATCTTAATTAAAATTCCCATCTGAATTCTGCTTTAAAGCACAGTGTTTGTAATATTTATTTCCAAGCTGTATAGAATAAAATCTGTTCTTACTCACTTCATAACTATGTAGTTATTGTTCTAGCCATAAAATATACGACACAATGCCTATTCAGAAAAAATAACGTTGAAAGCATTCTGAGATATTTTGTCGTCATCTTTTCTTTCTGACCCTCAGGGAATTTTATAGTACGAATTTTCGGCCTTTGTTAAATAAAATTATATCATTAAATACCACTGCAATAGCACACCTATACAAACAGAAACATGAGAAATTAAAAATTACCTTTGATTAATAAAACAGGAAGCCGGTCCCACTTGTATAACATCAGAATTGAAATATTGATGAAGACATAACGATTAGAATGAGACAGTACGGAAAACAATTTACATACAACAATATCATGAATATATCTCCTATAGACCACTAGTTTAGCTTAGTCGTGATGTAAGGTTTGTTGCCTACATCAATAGCATGCCAGAAACATGGTGTTTCTCTTCACCGTTCAAGTAATTACAGACATTTAATAATACTTATTCAACCTAATTTAATCTGTTTTGATAAGAAAAGAAATTACTGAAGTATTGGCTATCTTATACATTTCCACTGTTGTACATTAAATATTCTAAAACAAAAATAGTTAAACAAAAACTGCTTTATATTTCCATATACACGTTTAAGCTAGAAACAGACTGAGGAATTTATGAATTTCAAAACACAGAGAATTGTTCGGAAAATAATTCATTACCGAAAACACAACAAAAAACACAGCACACAAAATACACTAATAAATATATATCTTACAGTTTATAAGAGTAAACGATATTTCTAGACGTTAAGTTTCAAAGGCTCTGTTTGATTTGTCTTAGACAAGGAATAAAAAAGCTTAAATGTCTATTGTGACCTTCAGTATTCTTATAATAAAGAATACATACAATAGTCCATTAAAGGGGCTGTGGTCCAGATGACAAAAAAGAAAGATTTCTTGTATTATAAATTTCTTGTAATATTTATGACTAATGCTTAAAAACTAACTTACTGACAAACAATAAGTCAAATAATCACATTATAAATTGATTTTTTTTCCTTTCGTAGTGCTATACCGTAACGCGACGGTATAACTATTGTATAACATTTAAAGTAAATAATTGTTATTTGCGTTGCAGTGATAGTGGTGACAGTAAAAGAATTAGAAAAATTTTGTTAACATGAGGGTCCAGAGTTCAAATCAAGCTGAAGCGAATATATTTTTTTTGTTCTATTTTGACTTTTATAATCAGTTTTGAAGTAAAATATCATGTTGTTCTAGTCATCTAGATATATCTATGTATAGATCTAGATATTTAATTTATGTAAAAAATATTTTTATATCAAGTCTTGAATACAGCCCCTTTAAAATGAGTTTATCAACTAGGATTTTAGTGAATCTTTTTTTTTCTTTTTGATCATGCACATCAAACATACTTTTCTGTTGTTTTTTTTTTATATTTCTTTAAAGAGTCTGTAGAACTAACAACTTACCACAACTAAATTTTGTCATGTTACCTTTAAATGAAAGAAGATATACAACTTTTACTTTGGCCTGTCTTGCTTTTTTAATTCTGTTTGTTTTTATCTCTCAATTGCGGAACAACACTGCTGCTAAATGATCAAAACAGTTCCACTTTTAAGACCACCTTGAGTAAAATCGTGCAAAAATCAACCAATTAAATAACCCAAAGACTAAAATTAAGAAAAAACTGAAGTCCATTATAAAGACAGGTTCTCTAATTATACCACATTTTTGTTGGTCTTGTAAGCGGAAATGTATTGTACACGGCTTTGAAAAAGTTAATCAAATATATTGAGTTGTATAAGTTTAAACAATAGCACTGGTCTATGGCGATTTTCTTATTTGTTAAATATTAAAAGTTTTAAGTTATCTCGTCAAATTAAACAAAATCAATATTTTTAATTTAAACCACTGATAGCCATCTCGTAACCAATGAACTTTTCATTTTTTGTTCTGTCATTCGCCCCTTTTTTTCCATCTAGTCTTCTTTCGTAGGTGTAGTTTGGTTGTGACTTGGTTTCGGCTTCAAAGTGCGGCGTATTAGGCAGGACTGGTTGTGGCGCCTCATTCAGGTTGCTTTTTCCGCGGTCAGGTGTACAAATTGTCTGGGATGTTTTCTGAGTCCGGTTGAGGAAGAGGAAACTGCGTGTAGAGATTCGGTGCCGGGTGTTCTTTCCTCTCATAACTTGGTAGTATATCCTTTGTCGGTTCGACACGCAGTGAGAACATGGGTCTCCTTACATTATCATATAACCCCGAATTCTTCGTTCTGAAATATGAAGAAAACTTTTTTGTTTTACTTTCCTTTATTTCTTTACTAAGGAAGTATTCAGAAGAGATTTTATAGCAAAACATATAAGAATCGAAACATGAGGGGTCATGTTGTACATATATTCGTGTTGAAGACTTAATGAAATCCACATGGCAATGAATATTGGCTAAAAATAACTTGTACTTAATACTTTTACTTCCGACCAAACCATATTTACCTGAATATTTTTTTCTTCCAAAGGAAGTAACCGCCAACCCCTCCTCCTCCTCCTAGTCCAAGCAAAACGATCAACACTATAATTGCAATCATATATCCCTGCATCCCATCACTTTCAGAATCAGATTCTGTCTCCAAACAGGAGGCTGGAATTGTAGCAATTAATGAAATTAATAGTAATAAACGATCAGTAAAACAGCAGTGATATTAGCCGCCAACACAAAGTTAATGTAGTTTCACTTTGTTATTTTAATCTTCATATTGTGTCACTGCTGTTGTAATTTTAATCTTCATATTGTGTCACTTCTGTTGTAAATTTAATCTTCATATTGTGTCACTTCTGTTGTTATTTTAATCTTCATATTGTGTCACTTCTGTTTAATAACAGTTTCATTTTGTTCAA
Organism: Cyclina sinensis; assembly: GCA_012932295.1. Classification (NCBI taxonomy): domain Eukaryota; kingdom Metazoa; phylum Mollusca; class Bivalvia; order Venerida; family Veneridae; genus Cyclina; species Cyclina sinensis. Next base: position 4,498,835 of record JAAONU010000007.1, on the reverse strand, counting down.
GTGGATGCTGAAGCAGCTTTCTGGTTCAAGGAAGTAAGTAGAAGTAAGCAAATTCTACTCACTGACAATATGTTATTGGAATACTGAGTCAATATTAAGTCTTATGATTTCTTTTAATCAAATATGATGACACTGACTTTCTCACACGTAATAATTGAAAATTGTGTAAAATAATTGCCTTTAAGTACGTATGTTTGAAATTTGTTGAAAAAGCAATTATTAAGAAGCAGCCGTTTTGCTTGAAGTGATTTCCATGTTTTTGAATAATATCTTGATATAGTGTTTTAATGTAAATAAATACATGATTTACATAATTCAATAGTCATCCCTTGCTATTTAAGTATTTTAGAAAACCTTGTTTACCAGTTTCGTTGTCAAATGTCCAGTCAAAATTGTCTGCAGCTATGTTACAAAATTTGCATTCATTTCCAGGCTTTACAGAACCATTTATGTAGCAGACGTCATCTATTAAACAGTAGTCACCATGTAATGTCCAACTGAAGGGATCTATGCTTACGTCGCAGTAGGAACACGTTTGTCCAGTCTTGTTTGTTCCATCCTGGTAGCATGTGCCACCAATTAGGCAAAAATTGCTCTGAAACGAGAAAATATATTTTTTTTTCCATTTTGTTGTTGTTTTCTCAGTTTAATACCGGCGCCGGTAATTTGCCATTAAGCATTTAATTGCCGCGCAAAAAAGATCTTATAAACTTAAAATAGACACACTTGGTGCAATTTACATTATGATTTAAACCGTAATATATTAGCAATTGAGCTGGTACAAGTTGATTCTCTTTCAAATACACTCATAGCTATTTTTGTATGTAAATATCTTAGTCTGTTTATCACAGATGACCAGAGAAAGACTTCAAAACAGAACCGCATATTTTTATTTTACATTGATATTGTTAAGTTCAAAGTGTACCTAGACAGAAATAAACAGCAATAAACTTTAACAATAACAATATGGTTTTTAAAAATAATTTCCGATACCAAATTTATTTAAAGTTTAAGAATTTTACAATAAAAAATCTTAAACTGATCCATCTTAAACTGATCCAAGTCCTTTATTAATAATTATAATGAAAGTCCTCACTTCCTTTTTATCCAGTCCAAATAAATAAATTCCAGATGCTTAACACTACATGTATAACTTCAAAACGGTAGTTCAAAGGAAAAATCGAAGTTTACAAAAAAACTGATGGATCGATTGTCTTTGAATCCACATTTTTTTATATCTTTTTTTTTTTTTTTTATTTTTTGTAAACTGGTCAGGTGCCATATGCGATTTTATCTCGTTTTTGCAAACTCCGCAACGTTTTGCAAGTCCGCTCTAGATATTAAAAATCTGGACAGATACATAAAAAATACTACGTAACCAGATAAATAAATAATTAGAATAGATAACCAAAGCAAAACAGTAGCTGCTCTCTACATCCAAAATATTTAATTATAACGCTTTATGCTCATCTCATATCTTCTAATCAAACTGAATCGTTGCGTAACCTATCCAGGTTATGCCCAGAAGACACAGCTAGCAGACCATAAATGACGTATATCCTCAAAAAAGCAATGGGTACATGGAACATTAGACAGAAAAAAAGAACATCAAAATCAACTTTCTCTCAAACCACGGTTGTTAGAAACTTATTGTATTAGGGATTTTCTATGATGCTAAATCATCACTGAATTTCTATTTACATAAATGTTAATTTAAATGTTTGAATCGATAGAACTATTTGTTTAGGTGGTAGGTAGAAAATTCTGGTCGTTGAAAAAGTGATTTATAATGAGCTTGGTGTTCTTTGTAACATTGGATCGACTGCTTGACAGTCGATCCAACAATCATTTAAAAAGAAACTTTCACATTAAAGTACCTCTAAACACATTCACAAAGGTATGCCCAAAATATTTTCGGTAAGATGATACACGAAGAAACATGAGCTTAAGCTCAAAGTGAAAATACTTACACTAAGCGTTACTGTAATATTATCTCCGCTACTGTTGTATGAGAGACACGTGCTGTCAAGGGCAACAACTCGACTAGAACTGCTAAATGTCGTTCCATCATTACTGACCGAGACCTGATACACGTTCACTGCAACGTTCGTATCGCTGTCATCTGTAGAACGACGCCTGCGCTCGGATGGGAGCGGACAGTTACCCTCGTATGTGTTTTTTAATTCTATATTTTCAACGTAGGTATTGTCACTTCCTTCTGTGAAGTCTGGAGTGGTTATCTGTAAAATAATGTTTTTTCTTGATCCATTTAAGATGAGACGGAGTAAATATTTGCAAAAGACGTAATAAATATTTCACTATACAATGGTTGATGATAATAAGATTCATAATATGCAAAATATACAGTTTTAGCGTAATGTGCTACATGCGTCCCATCAAACTACGAAAACTTGAATTCGTTCTGTAAGTAATGTCATCGGCCAGATGAAGAAGAAGAAGAAGAAGAACGTTTATTTTCACTTAAACTACAAGTTTCTCGTGATTAACATATATACAAGCATACATATATAATGACATGAAAAATACAATGACATGAAAGTAAACATAATATATTGGATGGACGAAACAGAATAGAGATGACATGAATATAAATGCATAATGGCTATTACATACACAGTAGTATACACAATAAAACTTTTCATTAGTTTGGACCTGTTAGGTATACATAAAAGTAGGTTGAAATACATATCTAAGCATTAATAATCTGGTATCGTAATTTGAAAGCTTCATTAATATATTGACAAAGCATAATTGTTTCTTTATTTTTATCACTTTGTAATAATTGAGTAAACTTAAACATACTTGGTCTATTTCTATAATAATTCTTAATATATATATTTCTTAAATTTTCATATGCAGGACACTTAAACACAAAATGGAACTCGTCCTCAATTTCATTGGTATTGCAAATTAAACAATATCTTAAATTACGCTCTACTCTTTCACGTGAATATCTGCCTGTCTGTATTCTAAGATTATGAGCTGAAATACGCAGTTTTGTCAAAGCTATTCTTAGTCTTCTTGATACAATATTTTCTAAATAAGGTGACATTTCAAAACTGTCCTTTACAGATTTATATAAAAATAATACATCATTACAATTTATACTAGCTCTCCATTCTTGTAAATATTCATCTATTAATCTCTGTTTAAAAACAACAATAAAACAATTTTGATTAACGCTTAAAGGGTTTAACCATACATCAAAAAAACCGTATTTTTCTAAAAGACTTCGTACATTTGCAAACCAGTTTGTATACCCTATATTTATATCAGACATACATGAATTAACAATTGTATTTATAATAATATTACTTGAACTTATTATTTTAAACCAGAATTTTACAATTCGGACATATGTAGATGTATAGAGATGATTATGTCATGTATTGTAAAAAGGCTTGTATAGGGTAATATTATTACTGGTGCTGAACATACAGTCTTTTTTTAAAAATTAAATCCGCAAATACTCACACCGAAAAAATTTTTTAGAATGCTTTATTTTCTTATTAAATCTGGTGATGTATTTCATTATGATGACCTTAAGAAAAAATGTATGTAGAAAACAGCCATCCCTAATATTCTCAACGTGATATTAAGAAAATATCAGCGCTTTAAAATGGAAAACGTTTCTGGAAGTTGTTGCTATTCTAACGTAAAAATGCATGACAAGAGCGTGAGCCGGAATTTCACTTATATTTGAGCCAGAAAAAGAAATAAACATTGAGGTTTAAACGTTGTTTCTGTAGACTGAAGCAATATATAAAAAAAATGCTAGTAAACATTTCCACGCCGATTGCTTTAAACCCATCATCAAAATCCTGTAAACCTATTATCGAAACCTAGGTGATGCGAATATATGCTTTTTCCTTTTTGCAATAAAATCAACGATCAATGTGTATAAAATTTATGATAAGTTTCCTATCCGTCGATAATTATTCTACTTATGATAATTACTGTTGCAAATTTACAAAATTGTATATGATTGATACTGCCAAATCAACTAGCCAAATCAACTAGTGCGAAAATCTTCATGTGAACATGTCTTGTAAGCATGGGCCAGTTTCTACCGTCGTTGTTCTAAAATTTAAATAGATTCTGAAAACACTTTATCTTGTTGCCTAATGATTTCCCTTTGAATAATTTCTTAGCGTTTATTGAACTATATTTAAGGCTTTATTCTGTATCTAAATATTTAACAAAAACTCAAAACACAGGTTACTGCTCGAATTTGATTAAAGGAAGCACCGAAAGGCATGTCTATCTATCAAAACATGCCGAATCTAACATCTGTCTTAACATATTCAAAAACTGATTATCAACGTTCTTTCCTCGGATGTAGATGTCCGACTTGGTATATTGATAACAGCATCATAGATATTCTGCTGAATTTTCCATTAATATCTCTCACCATGATTTGTTTGGTCATATATTAAAGAATATGCGTAACAGAATAGCTTATTATAAAACGAAAGCCATTAATCAAAACGACTCAAAGCAAAAGTAAATTCTAACAGTATACCACGGTATAATGAATTAATCTATAAATCAAAAACGAAGTTCAATTCAGTTTCAAAATCGTGGTAGTTACACTTTCCTTTAATTAGTGAAATACTATAATCTTATTAGAAAACGTATCACTTTAAGTTGAAATCATTAAAGCGACTGACTCACAGAAAGCTCGACGATGCAAAACGAGAAGAAAAAGTTTATACATCTAGAAATTCTGTCTGTAACCGTTAAGTACATATTTAAACCAAGTTGCTGACCCATTTTTTATTACAAGAACACATCACAATATAAAGTTTTACACACTTTTACCGGTAAGAGTTTACCCCGTTATTCACGGGGTAGATACTTTATTTATATTACTAATTTTGACAACGTCGAATCCGTAGGCTTCGTAGCTCTGTGATGTAGATCACTGCCTTACACTTTACTGACCGAAAGGGAATGGATTCGAATCCAGGTAAAATTTTTTTCAGATTTCAAGGAGTACAGAAGCATGATAGTATGGTGTTTTTTTTTTTCAAAGTATGTTAACTTCTCTTTAAGGAAACACAATTTCAGCTAAATTCTGTGAGTTAGTCGCTTTATGTTAACTTTCATTGATGTGTTCATATTTCCAATGTTATATGTAATAGATAGCATGGTTTAACGAGATCTTAGTAATTCAGTAATCCAGACCTTCATATTCTATGCGAGAATAAAAAAATAACCTATTATGGTACCAACCTTTCTATGTACAATTTTACATTTTGTTTCTTCAAAGATCCCGTCAGTCATCACGGATAAACTATCACAACTTTTACCACTTGCATCACAATTTTCATCAACATTAAGCACATTTGTAGTTCTTGATGCATTAAAGCTACAGTCATCCTTGAGTATTCCTTCGTTGCATATACAGTGTCCTGTTCAAAATACAGGTAAATACAAAAGTAGGAAGTTAAGTAGCAGTACGCAGTAGCAGTTAGCAGTAGAAATTAAATCAAATGTGAAGTTTGCAGAAGCAGTACAAGCAGTAGCAGTAGGAAAAACATGAAGTCGGCAGTAGCAATACGAGCAGTAGTAATAGGAAAAACGCCAACTTCACATTTTTTTCTACTGCTACTGCTCTTACTGCTACTGCCAACTTCGCGTTTTCCCACTGCTGTGGACTGCTACTGCCCAGTGCCTATACATTAAAATTACATTGTAAATATTTACTTTAAAAGTCACACCTGTAGACAGTCATTCCGGGCATATCTTAACGTCCACTAGTCAACTACACACGAAAGAAATGAAAACATCACTACTGTTTGTATAAATGAATTGCCTTGTATTGAGATATATCCACTAATGCTTTCCGTGAAGGGATATAATAATGTGCGACACGTTATCACTGTACTGGAAGAAGTACAAATCAAATACCATTTTTGTAACACACACTTGCGGAACATCTGGAACAAAACGGCATTTTTTAGTGTTTTAATTGAAACTGGTTGCTAAAAACACAGTTCTCCAAACAACGACCTAAGACTGTTCAACAAATATTTCTGTTAAAAAATTATGAATCATATGAATGAGAATCAGCAAGTCAAAGTACCATAAAAATGTAGTGCGTATGTAAATATACACATCAAATACCGATCTTGTTAACCACTCGGAATATCAAAACGTATTGACTCCTCTAAAAAAATATTTTGCGTATTCCATAAAACTAATATGAGCCATAGAGAAAGATTTTCAAAAAGAAAAATAAAGTAAAACAAGAGACATTTCTAAAATTTCATATGCCCCCTAGAGCCTTATTCCTAGAGGCAGCCATGAAGTTTTGAGGAGCTGGGACCAAGCGTTCTATAGTTATTGATCGGAAACCATTTTGCTATTCAAGGTCACTGTGACCATGGCCTTTCATCTGGTGACCTGAAAAACTAAAGGGCTCATCTACATGTCATGAATTACTTATGTACAAAGTTTGAGGAACATGGGCCCAAGCATTTTACAATTATTCATTTTGCCTTTCAAGGTCACTGTTATACATGACCTGAAAATTGACAGTTGCTATCTACTGATCATGACAAACCTACATACTAATCTGACAAACCTTGGCCGGAGGATTCCCTATATATTCAGCAGAAACTGTTTTGCTTTTCAAAGTCACGGTGACCTTGACCTTTGACCTAATAACCCTAAAAACTACAGGGTCATCTAATTGTCATTACCAAAATACCAGTGAAGTTTTAAGGATCTAGGCCCAAGCCTAGTAATTGATCGAACACTATGTTGCTATACAAGGTCACTGTGACCTTGACCTTTGACTTGAAAAGCTATAAAGGTCATCAACTGGTCATTGCCAACCTATATACTAGTGATGTAAAATCGGTTATCAAGCAGAATCGATAATCAAATTGAATCGGACAGGTCATTTCGATTCACAATCGGAAAATAATCGAAAGTTAGGCATTTTTGTAACATTTGTGCTTACAGCCTTGCCTGACAGGGTTATAAGGTACAGTTCATTATGTATTTGAATAAAATTCTTCTTAGTCATAAAGGAAAGACATAAATAGTGAAAAGTCTGGACAAAAACTATGTTTTAAAACCTGTTAATTTGTCAGTTATTGTTTTTTCTTAACGACATATGCAGCTAAAAAGATTACAATCATTACAATGCTAGTTACAATTGGGAAAACAGGGAAATAAACCCATGTATATCATTATATGTCTGTAGACTGTAAGCATAAAAGTACAATGTTGTTGTTTAAAAAATTTAAACACAAATATGTTTAAACTTGCTCTTTAATGAAAAAATAGCAATTAAGTCAAATATCATATTTTTATGAACTTAAAATATTTTGTAAGAAAATAAAAGATAACAAAAACATTTTGATTTTGATTTGTATCATATATCAATGCATAAACAAAACAAGACTTAACAAGTGAGAAAGAAACATATTATTTTTCTAGAAATATGATAGTTTATGTCTAAGCCTAGAGCAAAATGAAGTTGTTGGATGTAAAATAGCCTAGTAAAATTCTAAATAGAAATGTGTCCAACAACTTCATTTTGCTCTTGATTATTGCGCCAATACCTTTATTCTATATATTTGGATTAAATATTCTGTTTCTGGCATTTATATTTTGACAATTCTTTGACACACAATATTTTTCTTTCTGTTTATGTCAAATATTATTCTCAATAAACAAACAAGGTTTAAAAGAAATATCTTTATTTCTTTTCTAGAAATATGAATTTTTATGACAAAAGCCCGATTGGGCCTTTTCACCAGCCTGTTAAAATACATAAAGATTTATCAGTATTTTTTCTGTGGAAAAATATACTTTTCTGGAAAATACTTTTCAATGGCGGAGAAGGACTCTGAAAAACACGATGGAAACGAAATTTATCCATATCCCGGCTCTCCAAGATCGTCAGTTTGGAAGTTTTTTGGGTTTAGAAAGAAGCAGGATGTCTAGCAAAATACAGCGTAGGTAAAAAATTATTTTCACTTTTGTTTGCATACGACTTTTTGCACAATTTGCAGATCACTTCTTGCATGTTTAGGTTCTGTTTCGAAGGAGAACCTTCCTGCTTCTTTCTAAACCCAAAAAAACTTCCAAACTGACGATCTTGGAGAGCCGGGATATGGATAAATTTCGTTCCATCGTGTTTTTCAGAGTCCTTCTCCGCCATTATGAATGGGAAATGTTAAGTAAGTGAAAGGAAGAAAACTACCACAAAGAGGATTAATAACAAACAAGTATCTACCAAAAAGAAATGATAATCGATTATTTTACATTCACTATCGATAGTCGGCGACCTCGGACCAACTCGACGATTAATCGAGTCAACTCGATGATCGTTTCATCACTACTATATACCAAGTTTTAGGAACCTAGGTCTAAGCGTTCTATAGTTATTAATTGGAAATCATTCTGGTTTTTAAAGGTCACTGTGACCTTGACCTTTAATCTGATGACATAAAAAACTGTAAGGATCGTCCACTAGTCATGGCCAACCTACACACTAAGTTTACAGAACCTGACATCAAAGGTTCCATAGTTATTGATTGGAAACCGTTTTACTGTTCAATGTCACTCTGAGCTTGACCTTTGACCTGGTGACCTGAAAAAGCTATAGAAGTCATCTACTAGTCATGACCAACCTACACACGTAGTTTGAATAACCTGGCACTAATGATTATATAGTTATTGATTAGAAACAGTTTTGCTGATCAAGGTCACTGAGACCTTGGCCTTGGCTTTGACATGGTAACCTGAAAAACTACAGGGGGTCATCTACTGGTCATGACAAAACAATATACTAATTGAACAACCTGGGACTATGGGTTCTTTAGTTATCGATCGGAAACCAACTGCTCCTATACAGTGCTGTAAGAAGGTATCAGCACTATTACGTTGCTATAAAGTAAAATAAAACCAACATGATCAACTGCTGTGAAATTTATGTCAACTGTCATGACAACAACTGATTTTCATTTTGTTGATAAGAGACACGAGAAATATTCTGAACAATTGCTTACCGTTATTGCACACTCCGTTTCCAGAACATAAGTTAGGGCATACCTTCACAGTACTCGTACCGTTGCTTAAGCTTGGCTGCAGAAAAGAAAATTAGTTGAAAAATATTTATTTTAACTTTGTTAGTGAGTGCCTTTTAAACCACTTTACACTGGTTTAACCTTCTGTTAAATTTTAGTGATTTTTTCTCGTTTGTTTAGAATACATGTACAATTCATCGTTTCGGATCAAGAACAATAGCTTCAAGTACATTCTCACTAACAAAAAATAAGTCCCCAAACGAAATGTTTATTTACACTACACAAACATTTACATACAAAGTGATCGTGCAGGTTTGGTCGACTACGTTGATATTTGGTAGGGCTAATTATCAGAGTGTGCACCGCGAGTCGCGATTCTTTTAATATATGAGAACAGAAACACAGGGCGTGACTTAAGAGAAGAAAAACTGTATCATACACTTAACGAATCTTTAAACTAGGAATAGATTTATTTCGCACATTTTTTTATTTATATGACGATTAATGTACAAACTTGTGTATATTGGCTATGAGGTGAACAATGGAACGAAAAAAACTTTGCAAATGATAAAATGTGGATTGCCTGCATTCTCTCTTTCGTAAAATACTAACTGGAGAGCTGGGGAGGTTGTTCGTTAGAAAAAAAAAACGTAAATGCAATAAGAGTTTTAAAATCAATTTTATTTCATTTTTACGTACTACAACTGAATAGACATTATATTCAATTTCAACTGAAACTAACAGTAAAAATAAAAATATTTTCCAAGTAATAATTTACGCAAATGGTACAAGCACATCAGCTGTTATAGGCCATATCGTTAGCATTATTTCTAGCAGCAACCCATTAAATGAACAAGTTAAACATGTGGTGTTAAACAATGATATGAATGGAGCGCAATTTCATGTATCTAAACTGTAATTGTGGAAGACTTCAGCAAGATCTGGAAAACTTGATCGAGATACGAGTACCTATTTAAACATGCACACGTAAGATTTGTTAAGTGTAAAACATTTTAGAGTGTTTGTTTTTTTGCACGGACAGACCTTATAACAGCAACTTGTCAGAAAGAACTGAAGAACTAATTCCAAATTTTTGTGTTTTCTTTAAAATGCAATCATCTGATTTAAAAAAAGTTTGACAAAAAATTCAAGACATGTGAAGTTACTCCCTTTTGTCTGGCAAAATCAATCCGAAGACAATTTTATAAAGTCTAAATCTGTAAATTCAATTAATACACTTGCTCTAGAACTCCTTCACGTTTAAGATGGGAGCTCGTTCGGGATGACCTCTTCTTGACTTAGTTGTAAAAATTAAAACAGAATCTTTCAAGATTTCTGTTTGATTTTCTGATCTTAAAAAATACACAATACCATTCGTCATCATAAATGATGACTTTCTCAAGTGGGGATGTGTTACAGTCTTGTGCATACCTTCCTATAATTGTATAAATACAACCTCTGACAACTGCGTCAGGGAATCGATTCTTTGGCTCAGTGGTTAGAGGGTTGGCCTTCAGTGCGCTAAAATCTGGGTTCGAATCCCACTCTGGGTTGTGCATTCTAAGATGCATTGCATCTTTCTGTTACGGGCTTTCTTGTTCGTAGGAAGAGATTTAAAAGAAAGATAGTTTTCAAAACTTATGGTTATTTAATAAACAACAAGAGCCATTTTGCATATTGCTTATTTGCGTCAATGATCACTGTCATTTTGTGAAATATTAACTTAATCCCTTCAGTTGATTTTGAGTTGCGTATAGCACATTCTTATTTTCATACAATAAAGAAACATAAGTCGATAGATAAATAGATAGATAGATAGATAGATAGATAGATAGACGCATGGATGGATCGATGGATGGATGGATAGGTGGGTGGGTAGGATGGATAGATAGACGGATGGATTGATGGATGGATGGATTTCAACATAAAATGTGCATTTACATGACAAACAACATTTAAAGCATACGAAAAACAGCCAATAAAATATATATGATTTAAAAAGCCATGTCAATCAACATTATATGTTAAGGATAACACAAAAAAGAGTTAGAGAAAACTGTTATTTCCATTGTGGTCCTTAAAATTAGTATAGCATTGTGTGATATAGGAATATAGACAATAAGTAGTATGCCCAAGAAATGGTAATTTTAAGGCTTATCACATAATTATTAAATACAAAAGCATCACCGATATTAATTAATGCATTATTAACAGATGTAAGCATAAGAAAATGTCTATGTTTTTGATTTTTGGAACAATAAGAATTATATTAATATCATATACCAAAGTTAAGTCAGATATAGGAATTAAGAGCTGAATACTACCTTTAAAACAAACATATATAATACTGTTAAGAGAGACAAATTAGACAACTTTTAAACTGTATTAAGTAAATGCTTGTTAACTTTGTGCTTGAAACAGGAAATGGTATAGGAATCCCTTATGTTCTGTGTTGGGGAATTACACAGCAATCAATTTAACCAAAAGACTTTTGACCAAACCATTTAACCACAGAAACAAGAAATTTCTTATTATCCTCCAACGTGTTTTCTCTACCATCAACTGAGGGACAGACTTTAACCCTGAATTAGTGTACTGGTTAACATCACTCACAGGAGAGAACTGTTAATCTACTAGACAAAATCTAAAGAAAAATGTCAGAACTCTAAACCGTTCCATATATTTCTATGATAAATATTGTCCCGCAAATTTTCAGCCGAGTTTTCAATGAGTTTTTCTATATAAGTCTTTGTATAATATACAAACTCCAGTGTGGAATTAATACTGACTCATAGTATATGGTCATAAATTGCATAGCCTTTGTAGAGATTCATAAGAACAGTCCACATTCCAGTTTCAAAGTCATAGCGTTATACTAGTACGTCCTGTTAATTAATTGTTTTATATTAGTTTTTGTAGAATATCTGACTCATTGAGTGGAACCAGTGATTCCAGAACCGAAGTTTGAATAGCAAAACATTCGTTTTTGTCAAAACCAAAAAAATCTTAACACTAAATTTAAATGTTTTATGAGTACTTTTATGCGGAATGCATAAAAGATTATCTGAACGGTCAATTGCAAATGCTGCTTGTTAGCAATACTTTTTTAAAGGAAGGAAAGGAGGGGCATACGAATGCCAACTACCTTACATGTTTATAACCTGTGCACTTTCCGTTGAACTAAGAGTTCTGTTAAAGACTGAAAACGTCAGTTTTACAGTCATTACTGCAAATGGCTGTTACAACTTATGACAATGTTCATGTTTACAGTACAGAAAATACAAAAAAGACTAACCGTTTTTTCAATCCGTTTTTCTAGTGCATTGGCAGCTACAACACACGAGCTTTTATCCCAAGGGCCTGAAGGGTTACTCTGAAAAAAATCAGCATAGAAAGACTGTCTGTCTGTCGTAGTCATGACTGAGCAAATGTATGCCATCATATGTGTTTCACGTTTAAGTTTAAATTATTATTTTCGAGTCAAGGAAAAGTGCGGCAAAGTCTGCACAAAGCAACAGTTTCATGTACAACCCACATAACACTTTAACCGTAATCTCTCCTAACCAAACAGTCTTCATCTAGGTCATCTAGATAGAGTATTTTACTTATGAACCACTTTCTAATGTATAGAGTAAAAGGCTCTTTTACACAACGCTTGAAATGTTTATAGTTTAATGTTTTTTGTGAAGTTACCATTTTGTCAAGTGCACATGATCTGATTTTGTCCGTAACGTTTGCCCCAGTGTTCTCTTCCTCGTCCAGTATACTATTACACTCGCTGTACATACTGGCATTGCACATTGCATAGGCTGCAACATATTCTGCCGAAGGTGAGTCAGTCTCTCTCTGTAAAATATGAAGAAGCTACAACACTGCCCCCCAACACACATTCATACACCAAATATTTGCATCTACAAATTTGCTCGGTTTATAGGCTCCTATCTAGTATTTCAATAAATATTAACAGTAGTTACTATTTCGAAGTCCAAATTAACCACTAACTTTCAGAAGGTAGTTTGCGATTCGCGCAAACATAGAACTGACTTACCTTATCAACCAAGCAGTGAAAAGACGGTATCGTTGTAATGAGTTTTGATTTTTATTTGCATTTGTGTAATAACTTATTCATATTTCTATTAAGAATTTATTTCAAAGCCCATAGGCAAACCTTCATACATTGACAGTGACAAAGGGCATTCAAGGTATAGTCAGAAAAAAATGTAAGACACACTTGAATGGATAATGTCTTTTTTAGACATGACAAATGTCTTTGTTTGCACCTATCAAATTATTTTCAAGATAGTTGCACAGAAAATTATTTCGTCAACGTTTTTGATAATAACAATGCATTTGTACGAACGTAACCACGTTTGTTTACTTTAAAAGGATAACTTGAGGCCAACAAAAACAATAATACTAGAAACGTCTCCCCGCAATAGTTCAATCAGTTAACGTTCCAAAGATTTTGTCACCATGTAAAACAAATAACAACAAAATAGCTAAATGTTATTTTACACTTCTACAGAAATAACGATAATACAAAACCTTACACAGATTACGTCTGATCTGAGTGAATCTTAACAGGATTAACTTTCTCTACCTTCTGTCGTGTGTGTAACATAGATACACGTCTGTTGTTTCGAGTTTCCAAACGTCTTTTCAGTAGACCTTTGTCCATAAGGAAGCTGTTGACACTACGTTCTGCCCTTCTTTTCGTTCTGGTTCTCTCCGCTGACCGGCGAACGACTCCTATCTCCTCATCAGTATCATCATTTACACACATTCTTTTCTCATGTGATGAGCAGAGTACGGAATCTTGGCCACTTGTACCAGTACATACACATAAAGTATCGGCTTCATCTAAATCATCCAGCTCAATGTTGTTTGACAGTAAGTTCCAGAGCGAATCAGCCTCAAAAACTCTGTAAATATGAGGAATTTACTTTCCACTAGAATACCAAAAGTGAAAAAAAAACTAAATGTACTCACTTAAAATTTGAATTTAAGTTTAAAACTTGTTTAAAGATAAAGATTTTCTCATATGATTTTTAAAAAATAAATAATCTTATATTGATATGTAAGGGTTGAAATTTGTTCAACTTACTGAATGATCCAACAGTTGTTTAATTTCATGAAGACAATATATGTAATTAACCTTAATTTTCTATTTTACTATTTTTCCACTGAATGACCGTGTTAAAATTTGAATCGATTAGAAGTTATTTTACCCCCAAGAAACTGTGAAAGCAACAGGATCAGTCCATAACCACCAACCGGAAAAGGCAGTTAAACTTCCATCTGCATGCGTTAAGTCGTCCAACATATCCCCGTTGAAGTTGCCACACAAACCTTCCACATTCTCCATATCATTAGGAGAGGGGTATAACACAACATTTATAAAGGTGGTCGGAGACCAAATGAGAGGGGATACTGCTACTATGACCAACGTTCCTCTTGGCATCCATATCTACAGTAAAGGATAATTTTTTTGTGCCAGTATGCAATACATGTAGTTATTCCTCTTAATTTATTAACATGAATATAAGATAAAATACAATAGCAAGATTTAGCTTCAAAAGGCTTAAGACAATGCTTAAAGTTCATAACCAAGTTGAAAATATAATAAAAATAAATAATAAAGTATATCTAAAAAGAACACCCCTCCCAAAAACAAACAAACAAACAAGAGGGCCATGATGGCCCTGGGTCGCTCATCTTAGTACTTTGGCTAAGGGGCTGCTGTAGAGCAAACATCAAAAGCAAAGTAACAGGTTTTGAATTGAAGTTTTCGAAGATCTGATATTTAGTAGAAACAGAACACTGGAGAAAAAAAAACTTTTTACCCAAGGGACATAATTTGAACATATAGTAGATGTCCACTAAACTGTGCAACGTACAAAATATCTAACCTTTAAGGAATACGGTTTCAAACAAGAAGGTTTTGTAAGTCTTTCCTATATAAGTCTCCTATATAAGCCTAGGTAAAATCAAATGACCCTTGGTCAGGTCCAGTAGACAATGCAACATACAAAATATCTAACTTCTAATGCATACGGTTTCAGACAAGAAGATTTTCAAATATTAAATATTTTACACAAAAAGGACCCCCGGCGTCGAGCCAGTTTTGAACCCAGGGACGAAATTTCAACAAATTTGCTAGAGGTCCACCAGACACCCAAAATATCATACCTCTTGTCCACAAGGGCATAATTTGACCTATCTTGGTAGAAGACCTCAGGATGGTGCTCCATGCAAAATATCTAAGGTCAATAGCTAACGGTTTTTCACTAGAAGATTTTCAAATATCAAATATTTTACACAAATAGGATCAAATAGGAGTAGGGCCAATTTTGACTCCAGAGACATAATTTGAACAAACTTGGTAGAGGTTTTCTTGACTATGCATCATACAAAAATTTTCAGCTTTAAAGCATATGGTTTCAGACAAGAAGATTTTTTTTTAAATCTTCCTATATAAGCCTATGAAAATCATTTGATCCCTAGGCAGGGGCATTAATTACCCAGAGGCATAATTTAAAGATAACATTTAGATGAAGCTTCATGCAAATTATCTAAGGTCTATAGTTTACGGTTTCTAAACAGAAGTATTTGAAAGATTTTACATATAAAGGCTCCCGGGGAGGGGCTAATCTTGACCCCAGGGACATAATTTGAACAAACTTGGTAGAGTTCCACTATTAAAAGCTTCATGCCAAGTTTCAGAACTCTAGAGCTTGTTGTTTCAGACAAGAAAATTTTAAAAGTTTTTCTTCTATAGTTCTATGTAAAACCCAGCGGGAGATGCTCAAAGTAAACCAGGTGACATAATTTAGACAAACTTTGTGAGGTCCACTAGACAATGCTACACAATAAATTCTATAACTCTTGGCACAGCAGTTTTAGACAAGAAGATTTTTTAAGGTTTTTCATCTATATTTCTTTGTAAAACAAGTGACTTCTCAGGGAAGGGGGTGGGGGGAAGTTGATCATAGGGACATAATTTGAATAAACTTGATTGAGGTCAATTAAACAATGTTTCATGCCAAATTTTAAAATTCTAGGCCTTATGGTTTCAAACAAGAAGATTTTTTAAAGATTTTCTTCTATATTGCTATGTAAACCTTGTGACTCCTCGGGCGGGGCTAATAGTGACCCTAGGGACATAATTTGAACAAAATTAGTAGAGGTTCACTTAACAATGCTTCATGCCAAATTTTAAAACTCTAGGCCTTGTGGTTTCTGACCAGAAGATTTTAAAAGATTTTCTTCTATATTGCTATGTAAAATTTCTGACCCATCGGGCGGGGCCAAAAGTGACTCAAGGGATAACATTTGAACAAAATTAGTAGAGGTCTACCAGATAATGCTACACCCAAAGTTCAGACCTCTGGGCTTAGCAGTTTCAGAAAAGAAGATTTTTAAAGTTGTTCGTTCTTGTTGCCATGGCAACCAATATTCTTCATGGAATTCCTTGAACAACTTTGGTAAAGCTTCATGCAAGTAACATTTCTGCAGAGCTTTATCATTTTTCACCTAGTGGTTTATGTAAAAAGTTGAATAAAATGTTGACGACGCACGACGCACGAAGGGTGATCACAAACGTTCATCTTGGTAAACTGAAAACTATCATTACAATATTTACATATTGTTTGCACGTAACATGCGATAATCTAAGAGAGTCTGATTGATTCATAAACATATATTGACTTTGACTGGTACATCCTATTCCAGAAACAAATACTCATTATCGATGATATCTATAAGATCATGAATTATCTGACTGTTTATCGATGTTTTCATGTATAAATTTTATTTTTAAAACAAATAAACGTACAAATGAAGAAATGATAGCTAAAAGATAGTCCCCACTCTCTCTCTCTCTCTCTCTCTATCTCCCAAATTCACATCAACATTTGAAAGAGGTAAAACAGAAATACGTATGATAACTTTTTGAGACCAAAAGACTCTGAAGAATGGTGATGGTGCCAGTATTCATTATTTTAGGCAGTTTAACTTGCGGTTCTTAACTGTAAGATGCAAGATGCGTACATTTTGTGTTAAAAGTTTTTTATATATATTTTTTTTAATTTTTGTTTGAGAGGTTTGCATTGTCTGATGTCAGTTGAAATTTGTCGTCTTCGAATATTTTACATAACCTTTACCTATCGAACTGGCTTTTCAACTGTGACATTTATTTTCAATTAAATTAATTCTAAACTGTTTCGAGTGATACTGGATGACCCATCTGTCATCAGCGAATAAAAAATTCTTACATAAATATTACTGAAACTATTATGTTTTATCTGATGCATAAACCTAGATTTAGATCATTACATTTTATCTAAAATCATATAGATGTGCCTGATTTCGAGTAAAAACAATAAATACAATAGGAAAACCGAATGCGTACGCAGACATCGGTTGTTGTTTGTACAAAGTTTTAATGAATAGTGAACTGACCTTATCATGCATAATTATCACAATGCAAAATAGGATATACATTCATTCAAGTAAGTTTTAAACCAACAGAAGATAGTTTCGTTTCTAATATTGCCTATAATACGTATCTACATATTTTTTTGGGGGGTGGGAGCACACAAGATATTGCTGTTTCACATATCAAGTATCTTATTTGTGTCTGGTAATTTGTCATTAAAAGTAATGTGGAAATACTCAATTCTTCAAGGACAGCTATCTTCTCAAAAACAAATTACATGTATTTTTTATTGCTATAGGAATATTTTTTAACTCAAATTGTCTTATTAACTAATTTTTCACTTCATTCTTCATTTTTGTAATATGTCTTGCCAATAATTTACATCAACGAACGGTTCCGAAACAACGTTGATTATTTAATTTTCTTCATTAAAAAATGGTTAAGCTGTATCAAGTCCATAAATATCAACTTCTATGCAAGTTTATTTTTACTCATAAATCTACTAGCTAATACCCTTCTACTGACTGTCTTTTTTTCTAAAAACTTGTCGGATAACAACATATAGAAGAAGACATTAATTATTAAAGATAATCAAAACATACATATTAAAGAAAGGGTGATGTGTATGTGACAGGTTTCTAATAATTTATTACACTTTTAATTTGACAATTCACCTCAAATATTCGACGGCTAAATAGATAGCAATACCATTTGCAAGCCGTCAATCATATTGATCGATCATTCAATAAGATATCGAACTTAAGAACAGCACCGAGTAAAGATTACCGCCGAATTTTTGTATTTCAATATTCTGTTTCTACAAATACCTGAAAGGATATATTTTATGGAATAGACATCGTGTTTTACTTTATCTAAACGGATCAACCAAATATAGTGTATAAATGTCAGTGAGTTTTTGTTGGTCTTGTGATTGGATAAATGAACCACTATAATATCAGGCGGTGAAGCACATTGTTTATATACTGCATGCTGGACAAAAGATGCTTATTTTCTTTAAATTGCTGTGAATAATTTGGAAGGTGTTAACGAATTATGCAACAGTGTTTCGGAACAGCTTGCAGTTCGGGGCCGTGAAATAAATGTATTCATCATTTTATCTTTTTATATGCTCGGTTTATAAATCTATTTTTTATAAAATAAAAACGTTTACGAAGTTATTCTAGAAATATTTTTGGAAGGTGATAAACCACAATTTGAAACAGATCTTGTCAATAAAGGGGAAACCGCATGAAAATGGAAGAAAAAAATCACATTGTTTCTGTTGAAATAAACTTATTTTTCTTTCCTCCAGAATTGTATCTCCGATCAATTTGTAGCACCAACCTTACTATCTCGAAATGATGTGCTTATAATTTGATTTTTGTTGTGAAATTACGTGAAATGAATTCTGCTGATTCAGTTTTGCGTGCAATATAGCTCACTCGGGCGGCAATACAAGGTTACTGATATACGTGTGCATACAAAATAAACCCTGTTTTTGCTAAAAAGATGATCAAGCTACTACAGTGTCATTTTATATGACTGACCATCTTTAATGAATAGTATTGTCGGACGGGTATGCGAGCTTCTAGAGATGTTCTCGATCGAAATAGCGAACGATTAAATAAAATATATAATACGAACTTTACTGCAGAAATTTGGGAGTTGAGCACATCGTTTTTTTTCACTTTAATTCTCTAAAGAAGTGGCACTTTACAAAGCAAAGATTGTCTGCAAATCAATCGGTTAATCAGTTAATCGTAAAAGGTTCGCCATCTTGAAAAGCTTTGTCTGTGTAAGGTAAAAGTTAACGTGGTCACTGCGTAGCGGAGGGTTCAGGTCTTTGGCGACGGGTTAATTAATAAAGTGAACCTTGAAAAAGGTTCAAACTAAGAAAACAATCCTCTGAAGCTGGAAGCCGATAAACAGTGACTTACACAAAGTTATTTTTTACATGGTGTGTTGTGTAGTAAAAGATATGTTTGGTTAATTTGTTAAAATCTTTACACAGTTGATGAAACACTTACTTCGTAATATTCGTTGTATTTCTCTGTCACATACAGGTTCCCTTCTCCAGTGTAGTTTAAAAAGCCTGTCGTGTGCTGGTTAGAACAATGGTCGATAAGGAATACGTCTTTCCCTGCTCGGATGGTTACACCACATGTGCAAACTCCATTGTCACAGTACTCGGTGGCGATTTGTACCTTAAAAATAAATCAACAATCATGTGTAATAATTTTGCGAGATAATAACACCAGGGGGACTAAATACAAATTATTAAAAAAGACACTTTGCAGAAAACACAGTCTTACCTCAGCCTTGTGTTGTTTGTTTTTATAAAACGTAAAATCACCAATTTCGTTTACCCTGTAGCACCTGAAACAAAACAAAGTAACTGTCAAACTTGAAAGAACTTGTCTGTCACTAGGATTTCCATTAAGACTGCAATGCAGTTACAGAACGTAAGAATAGGTTGGTAACGGGCAGTGCTGAGGATGGACGCTTACACATTTAAGATTTATTCTTTGCTTCAGACTGTCCTAGATATGTAGCTTTTCAACATTTTATAATGACATCAATATACAAGTTTACACTATAAGACCTACATGTATATGGAAACCTCATCAAATGCATGACAACATATTATCTTATTTGGCACAACAGTCATACAGTTATACGATAAGAAAGGAAGAACAACATGCTATTTGTTTTTCGTACCACTCGTCATATGTCATAAATCACTTACACTCCATCAAGAGTACAAACAGTTGGATCATTCGCTGAGTAACAGTAGGAATATTTCCAGAAATCCTTTTCATCATTTACATGTACCTGTTTAAAAAGGCAAAACATAATGCTTCAAATCTGTACATAATTATTACAACATATAATCTTTTCACAGCTAAAGTAAGGAAAATTTCAAGCAGTCGCGGAATAAGCCGATTTCACATACTGTGTCGTTTCATAGCTAAAATGCATTTGATATTGGATAAGTCGGTTTTTTAAGCGTTTCAGAAAATGTTAATTCGATTTCAAAATCGTAAATTATTAAACTCAAAATTAAAGTTAAAAAATCAATCAATTTCATTAAGAAGTTTCAAAAATGTATCATTTTCAAAAATGTATCATTTACCGTAAATTCTTGAGAAAACGTTCCACTCCAAAAATCTTCCACTCCGCTGTTTGATTCAAATGTTATGGCAAACTTGAATTCGCTCTTAAGTTCATAGTTGTCATTATTTCTAGTTGTCAGTGTTATGGCCGTGTCACCAAAGCTCTCCGTATTATTTGCAGAACCGAAAATTCTTTTGCCGCAAGTGTACATGTTCTTAAATGATAGCCCAGAATCTTCACAGTAATTGTCTTCTTCAGGGTCTACCAGCTTTATGTCCACGTAACATTCGTTATCAGCTATGCACGTTAATGGTATGTCGACGTTAAAATCGAAGGTCAAGTCTTCACCTCTTTCAATTTCAAAGCTAGTTGTTTCAAACTAAGTAAATGTAAGTGAAAGTGTTACCTCATGTTTTTGTCTGTTACATTCATATAAGTTTCAATTTCTATTGAAAACTAAAAGTTTGGTTAGGTATGCTGACATTTTTTTTCAGTTTACATAAACATTTACCTTCAAAAGTGACTTCCACTAAGTTTTTTTAAAATGTGCAACCACGCTATACTTTAAATAAAAAGAGGATTACTTTGAGTCCTGTAGCAAAGGCATGACGTTACAAAAGGAAACGGAGAAATATCCTGTATTAAACTTTCTTCCATTTTTTTTAGCTTTACACTCAAATTGTTCACTATAGAGACAACTGCAGGCATGAATCGAACTTCTTTCAGAATGTGAAACTTTACGGCGGGGGTCAATTCTTAAAACATTCAGTTTACATAATACACGGCATTGCTTTAACATGACAATGAATTACATGGCCTTCATGCCACAAGTTTCACTTTTAGAAAGCTTTTCTCTGATGTACACCACTCATTGTGACGTGCTAATCATGCCCCAAATCAAACTTCGTATCTATGTTCAACAAATATGGAATTCTGATATTTCTCATAAAAGAATATTGTCATTCTCTGAGCATGTAAACATTTATGTGAACATTTCTTATTTTTGTAGTACTACTTTAAACAGTTACCTGAACTGGACGGCGATGCGTTGAACGTAAAGACAATAAAGGGCCTGTTAAATCAGGATGGTAAACACTCACTTCACATTCGAACTAAAATGAAAGTCAAGTATCTTTTTACAAAAGTGTTCATAGTACTGTTTTTTTTAAAATGTTTAACCTTAGTTTAGTACGAAATGTTCAGTGTCAGATATTGTTACTTCTTTATGATTATTTTATTTGCATTTCGCTTCTGTTTTGGTCCTAAATATTATCTCTTCAATAATTGCAGTACTGACTTTCGTCAGCTAAAAAAATAAATCAGAAGACAATTTCTATTGGTTTCCCAATGTTGGACTGTGGCGTACATTTGTCATATGTAGAACGCTAGTTACTTGAACTTAAAGTCTCCGTTGAATTGTAGGAGCGTGGATTTCCCGTTACTTCTACACTCCATACTTTTGACGTATGAGCTGACGTGAACTCAGTAATCAATCATTGATCACTTTCATATAAAATTTGTAAGAACATGATTCTAAGTCGTTGTATATAGAAAGTTCAAATTCAGATTAATGAAAACTTGAATGAAGGTAACACACACCAATGAAGTATTGACATGAACAAAATTATTCAATGAAGAGCAAGGCATATACATTGGTATTTCTAAATCATTTTTATTGTACTGTGTCTTATTTTCTTTAACTTTCTTAACATAAATTTCATTTATGTCTTACAATGTATTATTATTTTTCAAAGATAAAGTTAGCGTTTGTCCTGAATAGGAAATCAGACTGTGTAGAAAATAAATGTTTACTTTAGATATTGCCTCTCTGTGCAGTATGAGTAGCGACCTTGCACTAAAAACGTATCATCTTCAAAAATAAATCATTTATTATCCTGTTAGTTCTTCGTCAGTTACCCCCGGTCCATATTCCGTACAACTACATTATGTACCGTGGGACTACCGGAATAAATGATCAAAGTGAAGGAACTCTTTGTTAAATTATTTTGCGCATTGAAAATGAATTCTCTTCAATTTTGAAGGATTGTATATACGGCCAAACAGGGGTGTTGCTACTTAAGGTAGACGTATTTTCCAGAAGTTTAGACATAGCTTCGTGTTAAATTATTCATGAGTACGAAATGTTAGAAACCAATTGTCCCACGATCGATAAATAGAGTGAAACAGAATTTATCAAACGTGGGTTACGGACGACGTTATTATCTTTATCATTATTATTATTATTATTATTATTTAATTATATTACATTTAACACGACCTCGACAAATTTACCGTTGTATATGCAAATTAAAATTGAAAAAAAACTGTCATGTTGTTTAAACACAGTAATCAAATGTCGCGTACCAATGGTTTCAAACAAATTTCTTTCTTCTGATAAACAAGAAAACATAGAACTTACTGATTTTTCCAAAGCAAAGCCAGGTACGGAAAGATCATCACTTGTTACAAAGTAAGTTTCGAATTCGTCTTTTGTCATATGATTGCTTATGCCAATGCTTTCACCGTCTGCAAACCTACAACACAATAATTAGGTCTCAAAATGTATATGTATCCTCATATGAACACCGTGTAGGACCTTTCCAGATTTAACTCACTACTTCAAGATCCGTCAGTGTTGAAAATCTGTAAGGGTCGTCGGTAAGCCGAGGTTTAAAAATCTTTAGATACTTCGAAACATAAACCAACATATGACATTATCTTATCCAAGTTTCACTTATATCTTAACAAAGAAAATCGTTTCTAAGAATACAAACCCCAGTTATTTCACGCCTTTTTCATTGAACTTTTCTCTAGAAAATATGTATACTAACATAAACAAATATGACTAATTATCAGCATAGACTATAATTACCTGTTTACGTTAATACAAACTTTAAAAAAGGTAAGTCTATTTATAAAATATTTTAGAACATTGTTTTTAGAAATATCAGCTATGCCTGTTTTAAAGTAGCTAACATGGTAACCTTGAGTTAAATATTATATTTTAAAACAAAAGTTAAGCAACTGCCATTTCATGTGAAAAAGTCCGTGAATGCTTAATCTAGAACGTTCTCATTATAACGTAAATCTGTTCAACATTTCACCTGACATCAAGAACAAAGCTCATTTCTTCAAACTGTTTTTTGCTAATGACTGGGTAACGGAACTTAACTAATTTGTGCCAAATAATATTCAAAGTGGAAATTTCGGTAGTTTTATTTGCATACAACCAGGTAAACAATGTTAAATGCAATTGATATTTCTGAAATCAGTTTAAAGAGCAGTCAGTAATAAGCAAAAGAAAGGAATACGACTTTGAGATAATAATTACACAGTATTGAGATAAAAAGAAAAGAAAGAAGAAGAAAAAGAACATTGCGCAGTTGTGCAGTTCTGCATCTTAAAGAGGCTGTACTCCAGATTTGACATAAATTTTTTTTCATAAATTATATATTTAGATGCCATGAGATTATAACAACATAATATTTTACTTCAAAACTGATAATAAAAGTCAAAATAGAATAAAAAAAATATTTTCGCTCCAGCCTGATTTGAACTCTGGACCCTCATGTTAACAAAATATTTCCAAGGCTTTACTGTCACCACCATCGCCGCTTGTGATATTACAGATATTTACTTTAAATCTTATACAATATAGTTATACCGTCGCGTTACGGTATAGCACTTTGAAAGGGAAAAAAATCAATTTATAATGTAATTATTTAACTTATTTTTTGTCAGTAAGTTATTTTTTAAGCATTAGTCATAAATATTACAAGAAATTTATAATACGAGAAAACCTTCTTTTTTTTTTCATCTGGAGCACAGCCCCTTTAATTGTCCTTTTCACTTCCAAGGCAGTTACTGCAACGAGTAGAATCTCTTTTTGGCATACATTTTCTCAAATGTGACAGTTTTACTTCTGAAAATTACATCAGGGGTAAGGTAAGTAGTTTACCTTTATGAAAGAAAATATTTGAAAATTGTTACCGTATATATCGTACTAATTTGAAATAATGCAAAACAGTATAATCAGAACCAATATTAGTCTTAGGACGACCCTTTATCACCTTATTTAAGAAGTTAAGAAGAAAATGATAAAAATGAATTTTATCGATAATTTACATAGTTAAGAAAAATCTATGAAATTTTGGAAACGTTGAATTCTCATTCCTATTGGATGATATACTGTTATTAAAAGTATATTATTGCCTACTTTTAACCATTTTTCATTTCACTACTAAATTCAGATAAAGGGCTTTTAAATCTGTAAATGAAATTTAACATTCATTTCTATATTTTTAAGAAACCATACAACATTTTTAACTGTATTTGAACAAGCTTATTTTGAAAAAAGAGGGAACAACTACTGTTGAAAAATGTTTCCAAGGCACTGAAAAAATTCACGAATTTTTGGGATAAAAATACCACAGATTACATATATGTGCTTACTGCAGAACAGCCAGACTTAAAAACAGACTGCAACTTCAAATGGTCAAAATTTTCAATACCTGGTATCAAAGACATACATACGTCACCATACTACAAGCCCCATGAGAATGATGAACACCCACTCAATGAGCTGTGGTCATCTCTAGTAAAAGTTCCTCAAAACAACAACATCTGGATACTGGGTAATTTCAATCTCCCAGACATGAATTGGTCAAATAATACTCCAACAGATACATGCAAATTCAAAGACATGTATGAAAATTTTGCAGAGAACATGATTAATCATAATCTTGAGCAAATGGTCAAAGTTCCCACACGGGAAAAATATCCTAGATCTCTTTCTCAGGAACACTCCTGGTCACGTCCACAACACAAAGGTCTTACCAAGCTTAGGTACATCACATCATGCTATAGTCTTCCATGAACTTATGATCAAAACAGAGCAAATCAGACAAACCCCTCGACTGGTCAAATTATATAAGAAAGCAAACTGGTCTGCCTTCAAGAAGGACTTGGTCACATTTACTAGGACGTTCAACCAAAACCAAAATGAAGACCCAAACCAATTATGGGACATGTTTAAAGCCGAGATCAAAAGGTTATCATCAATACTAATACCATCAAGAATATGCAAATATAAAGCTGATTTACTTACCAAGGGTTACACATGACATTGTCAAACAGATTAGGAAACGGAATAAACTCTTCACAAAAATAAAAAGTCTCGGTTACAGAATAGTCAGAACATAAAGAAATACAAACATCTTAAGGCATCAGTGAAAAAAAACAAATTAAGGAATGATTATTGGTCATATCTTGAGTCAATCATCTTCTCAGATAATACAGATCCAGGTCATAAGAAAAAGTTATACAAATTTATTAAACACAAAAATACTGAAAACACAGGAATTGCACCACTCAGCACTGATGGTCATACTGACAGTGACCCAGTGTCGAAGGCAAACATACTAAACAAACAGTTTGAAACAGTCTTCTCAATCCTTTGCCACTCAGTCTCAAACAAATAGCTAAAAGCTCAATGTCATCACCTGATCGCCGACCCATGGCTCCCATATCCATCTCAGTTCAAGGAGTTGATAAGTTATTGACAGGATAAAACCCCTATAAAGCCCAAGGTCTAGATGAGATACCACCTAGGTTACTAAAAGAACTACACAGAGAAAGCACCAATCCTAAAAATCATATTCCAAATGTCACTATACACGGGTATTGTTCCTAGGGATTGGAAACATCCATCATCACACCAGCATACAAAAAAGGTCAAAATCAAAACCTAACAACTACAGACCAATATCACTCACATATATAGCATCAAGACTAATGAAATACATCATTGTTTCAAACATGATGGATTACTTTAACAAACACAAAATACTTTGCCCCCAGCAACACGGATTCAGGTCAAAACATAGCTGTGAGACACAGCTATTCGGTTTCACACAAGAAATAGCTGACAACCCAGATCAAGGTCAACAAACTGATTCCATTGCCATGGACTTCAGTAAAGCTTTCCACAAAGTAGACCACCACAAACTCATACACAAGATGAAACACATGGGATTTCATCCACACACCAGTTCGTGAATATAAAAACAGATCACCACAAGTATTAGTGGAAAACAAAGTCTCTGATAGGCTTCCTGTGCTTTCTGATGTCGCACAGGGATCGGTCTTTGGACCATTTCTCTTTCTCGAATACATCAATGACCTACCAGGAAGTGTCAGGAGCCGGATGCGTCTATTTGCGGACGACCGAATAGTTTATTTAACAATTAAATCACAAGCGTCAGCATAAACTGTACAAAATGATTTGCACAACCTTGAAATATGGGAACTTTCTTGATCCCGCAATCAAAAACACAACATTAGATGAGCTCATTCTTCCCAAGGACTATACGACTCTGGAACGAATTACCGATAGAGATTAAGGCTACCCCAACTGTGCCAGCTTTTAACAGTGGACTGAACAAGTTCTGTAGATTTTAAACATTGCAAATAAATGATTAAGTAAGATCTTTAGTACAGTCGTGTTTTATTTGTTATAATCTTTTATAATTTTAATGTTTCTGACACGCGCCTACCTAGTATAGTCAGTATTGACTTTTGGCAGTAATAAATGGAAGTTTAAGTTTTACGTGTAAAAACATGTAACTTTTGCCAGTTTTGATTTATTGTCATATTAAAATATGGAGAAAGAGCTGCTACTAATGAAAATGAACGCTGCAGTTAAAGCGGGTGACTCACAGATGCTTCGAAGATGCATACTAAAGAAAATGTGTATAAATGTAAAACTTCTGGTTGTAGTTGTGAAGAACATATCTAAACTAAGATACTGTCTTAGTTTTGGTTACAGAAACACACCATAATATAAAGATTTCCACATTTTTATCGGTAAAATATTAAGGACTAAGGACTGGTACTTTGTTTTTATTATCAATTCTGACATTTGTAAAAAAATATTTCAAGAGTGCCTCAGTCGTCTAGGTCGCTACTTCGAGTTTTACTGACCAGAAGGGCATGGGTTCGAATTCTTTTAAAATCAAATTCTTTTTTTTCTTCAGTTTCTATACAGTATTGAAGAATAAAATTATGTTTTTGATAGAAAATTTACATCTCTTTAATTTTAAAGAAAATCGATAAACTCTATGAGTCAGTCGCTTTAAAGTTAACTCTATCGATAATACTATCCCCTCATAAAATGAATTTTAGGGTCATTTAGGGTCACTTTACTTCAAACAGATTTTCTGTAATTTAAGCTGACAGATGCTATGTAACTCTTAATGTTTCTGATATATGATCTTTTTCCTAAATAAAGTAATTAAAAACTCCATGCAAAGTAAAAGCATTTTTTCCACTGCAACTCTGATTTCACTCATATAAATGTCACCACGTGTAAACTAAATTTTAATCATGTCACTTCCGGTCTCTTTCGCAATAAACAGAAATCACATATTAAATTGTTGAACAACCTATCTAAACAATCTAAACATCTCAATTAAGTGCAATATTTATCGTGAAAATCAACTGAAATCTTTAGTGAACTTGATATATTTGATAGCGATGTTTGAAGGGACATTTTAAATAATCTTTGAAATCTTTGAAATACAGTAAAGTGACCATAAGATTCATGTTTTGTGAACTTTCGTACCTTGTTTTGGCTATATCTGGTTCGGGGCATTTATCCTTGAAACGAATGCTAGTTGTTTTTGGTCCAATATTCAAAAACGAATATAATGTGAGCGCTTGCACGAAGAGTGAACGTGACCAGTCATATGACAATAAACGGAAACAGAAATTCTTAATATAAGTTTTTTACCGTTCGTAACGCTTTAGCCTATGGTGGAAAAACTACCTACGTTTTTTCTAAAATCAAAAAATGTTGCATTGAGTGACAATGCGTCTGTAGATCGGTATTGTTATACGGATAGTTAAAATCAATTTCTTAGTCAATGACCAACTGTGAACGAGCTGCTTTAATGCATTTTTATCTAAGTCAAATCTTCTAAAAAAAACTGCTAATCTCACATTTACACAGTACTTGAGACATAATCTAATCGTGTCTTTACAAATGTTTGGATAAATGATGTAATACACAACTCCCTGCCAGCAGCAAACAAGATGGCGGAAAATGAAATTTTACACGCGACTCGTCAGCTGATAATATGAAACACTATTCTCAGCACTAAAACTGTTCATTTGGAACAGACTGTCAAGAGAAAACGCTCAGATCTGTTGAATTCCTCTGATTAGAAGTTGTAACATTCGCAGTTTTACTGAAGCCTTGGATTTGCTTATTTTTGGCTGTATTTGAAGTGATTCAAGAAGCTGAGGTCTCCTACAGTTTACGTGCATAAGATAGCTTAGTGCATTTCTAAAAACCTGTTTTATATTTTACAATATTTTCCAAGTAGTCAGTAACAGCAGAATGATCTAGGTCAAATTAACGAATGTGTTTACTATTGGAGCGGAACATTTACATCAAGTGATTTTCATTGATAGAATAACTTATACACAGAGGGAGTAAAATTCAATAGCATACTTCTTTGTACTCGTGTAAGTGTGATTTGACGGTTATTAATGCATTGTCTGGCTTCTTCTAAACGTCTAGGACGACATCAACTAGTCGTGTTGTAATATAATTTATTTCATAACCATTAATTATCTGCCCCATAACATACCAGACGCCTGACTTAATAAAACCTGGATTGTCTGAATATCAGGACCAGTATCAATAACAGTGATTGACCCCGGGCCGGAAAAGTGTTATTGATATTAGTCCTCATATTGTGCAATTTGATTGGCTTATAAAATAGGGCTGAAAAGGTGATATAGACTCAAGTTAAAAAGGCAGCCATATTGTTTTCGTAGCGCTTGCAATGTTTTTTTTAGGAAGATCTAAAATAGGTCAATTGATTTCCCTTCAGTTGGGCGGTACGAAGTGACTGCCTTTGTCGTACAACCTTCAAAACGGTATACGTATGAATTGCCGGTTTGTTTTTTCCACAAGCTGTCATTCTTATGAGCACAATCAGACGTCACGTTCTGGTAAAATTGTAACTTTTTAAGTTATTTGTGTCAGTTTCACACAACTTTTCACGATGACTGAGGGTGAACAGATACTTGGGATGCTTGCAAATGATTTGTTAAAATTTGATCAACTGTCTTAAATTTCAGATTTAGGACTGTGAAGAGTTTATTCGACAAAATGCAAAAAAAAAACTAGATGTTTTTGTGAAAAACGCATGTCTCTCCCCTGAACCCGATGGAAGGAAGGCCAAGGAAGAGATATCACCTTCCTGAAACAGAAGCCTCTGTCATTTATTATGGTATAAAGAACATTATATATATATAAGTAATTAAATGTGAAAAAATAAAAGCATCACATGGGTTTTTGAATATGTAATTGCCAACCGGTTTCTTTTATCTTCAGGGCAATAAAACAAAATGTGTATATATAAATATTAACATATGTATGGTTATGACAGTTTCACACCTTACTCTAGGCATGGTTGACGTCGCCTGACATCACAGTGGAACTGTTTGTATCAACGGCGGTGTGGAAGACAGCATATGTAACATCGTGGTAGCTGTAATGTATTGGAGTAACACCAGCTTCAATGCAGTCCACGTTTTTAACATATATATGGTCGAGAAGTGTCCTTCAAGCAGTGACCTTGACCTTTAACCTACTGACCCCAGAATCAATAGTGTTCTCCTACTAAATAAGGGCAATCACCCAATGAAGTTTGAAGACTCTGGGTGAAATAAAACTCCAGTTATTGTGCGGAAACGGTTTTCACTCTTAGGGCCCCTCTGACATTGACCTTTAACCTACTGACCCCAAAATCTACACAATTCTTTTAGTCAATAAGGGCAGTCATCCTATGAAGTTTGAAAACTCTGGGTAAAAAAGAACTCCAGTTATTGAGCAGAAACGGTTTTCACTCTTCGGGCCCCTTTGACCTTGGCATTTGACCTACTAACCTCAAAATCGATAAGATTACTTTTACTCAATAAGGGCAATCACTCTATGAAGTTTGAAGGCTCTCGGTCTAACGGTAGTCCAGTTATTGAGCGGAAACAAAGTGTGACAGACGGACAAGGCAAAAACAACATGTCTCCCCCAGAGGGGGGAGACATAAATACGGCCACAAAAACAAAAAGTGACATCAAAATATTCAGTGATTGGAAAAACGGTGTGGATGAGTTAAGAGATTTGGAAGGCATCCCTTCCCAAGAACTGGATAACCTTTTTGCTTGATATTTTTCTAGGTAAGATTAGAGACCATGATATGTTTTCTGACAAATGAAAGTAAGATTGCTCTGCCACAAAAGTTAAGTAATCCATGGCAGGTGAAGTTAACAAGACATCTCAAATCAATTTCAAAAAGGTCGATTTAGGTTGATATAATAGGAGTTATATCCCGCTCTGAATTTACAATAGATAAACAGTGTTTATTATTGTCACAGTGTGTCATTTTTTAACTATAATTAATTAAAATTTTGCATTGCTTCTGAGTTTAATTCTGTTCAGTGAAACGCCATAACTGTAAAATCTTTATACCTTTCTTTATTTATTAAGGGGGAGGTGGTATTGTACATTGTAACCTTACCTTAATCTTAATCTTTGATTGAATATTTTTATTTTTTTTAGCTATCCGTAAACTTGATGGTTCGGAGTATGATTCAGGGACTCTCAAAAGTACTCAGTACTCCAGTGAACGATATTTGAAAAAAAGAGAGCAGGCTTGATAAAGGATAGCATATTCAGCCACAGCAACCATGTTTTATCTTCGAAAGAATCTAAAGGGACAAGGGAAAGGAAATCTGAAGGCAAAAGCAGAACCAATGACTAGAGAGAGGTCCTTTATTTTTGCGTGAAAAGGCTTGTTGGGAAAAGGTACAGCAAAACAAAAACATGTAATCAAGTCATTATTTGTTTATCAAATACAGAAAAATCGGTCAATATAACTATTTCTTTTTTAATTTTGTACGGTGTAAACCAAAGTCAAACTGACAGTAAATGGCCATAAACAGGATTTGCCAATAAATATATTTTACTATATTCATTAAACAATACTGCATTAATAGCAGTATTTTGGTGAAAACTATTATAAATATCCCATGATACCTGCAATAACTCAGTCTTTACATCATGGACAGCTGCATTTCCCAAACAAGAGTTAATGTCGTAAATATGAGGGCTGACATTTTTGTACCAGCAAATACATATCCAGTAGAATTTCGAAGAATCGTAAAGTTGTCCATGTGTGAAAAAGTAATGATGAAGGTTTTAAGTGACTTTAAATACATTTTTTCTGAATAGGTGACCCTCAAACATTACTCCTGACTGTTTGGCTCAACAACGAGGTTTACTTTGGTATAAGGGGCGTCAGGACAACACTTATCTGATTTTGGGTGATACTGAATTGCAGATATCATCAAACAACAGGGTGTACCTTGCATTTACAGGCCTCGGGTCCAATACGACTGTCCTCGGACAAATAACAGGGCCTATATCTAATCACTAATATAATAACATATAATATACTATTGTAATTAAGGGGAACATTTTATTGAGGAGGTAGTAGAATTGAAAAGAAAATAAAAGAACAGTAAAACAAAGAACATAAAAATCAATATTATCATAACGCGCCTTTGCGTTTGCAGCATAATTAGTTCTTTGCGTGACTCGCGTTCAAATAATGGATACTGTTTAAGTAATCAAAGAAGACATCGTTAAATTACTTCCAAATGACTGATTTTAGCCATTAACATGTATACACCTGCTATTATTAGCCTCACTTAACCATTACCAGAGTTCAACCTAAAATCCTCCTATAATTCAGTTTAGACAGTGTCATCCTTTAAATTATCAGTTTTTGAAGAGACGTTTAACAGCATGTGACTTACAAAACGTTTGAGTTACAATAAAGGGAAAACATTATAATTCTTTAAATACATACCACTCAACCCTGTACTCAAATCCTGCGTATGTTTCGGAGTTGCAATAGAGTGCAAGTTTTTTGAAGCCTCCCATCGTGACTATCCCAGTCGAGAAAGACACACTAAGATTGCCTGGCATGTCTAAAAATATAATTTATCAGCAAAAATTATCGTATGATTCGATCATTAACGTTCTGAGACTGACTGAATCAAAGTCTAACTGGTGAAGTCACAACTAATTGGAAGATCAACATGTTAAAAACATAAAGCAGTGGAAATAAAATCTGAAGCAACAATTTTCTGAAGCGATGTATCAAATCAAGCCTAATTTGCAATCACGTGAATTGCTATGCTTGTTACATTATTAGTTATTTAGATTATTGGCGGGTATACGGCCTCGTATAACCTGATTGAATTGATATAACCCGAGTCGCCAGGTAAGGGTCTATATCAGTTCGATCAGGCTAGAGTCTATATAACGGATTTATAATACTGCAAATTATTTTAAAACAAAACCATGTCTTTTTTCTGCATAGAATATGAGCATTTTCTTTTATTTGTGTACTCCCCTAATGTGCCTCCGTGACCTCTTTCGTCTTCTTCTGTGACATTTTCGGAATAAACCGAAATTGTTTTTGTACACAAACAATTTGTTTTTGATTTTGACATAAATATTTCAGAATCTTATCGTCAATGTTTCTATTTAGATTTATTTATTTCTACAAACACCCAATTTATACATTGATATCTTTTGTAAAAGCTTTAGTGACTCCATACTGTCGTCATTTCAGTGCCAACTTTATGGTTCCAAGAACTTTGAACAATGCTAGTTGTTGTGGATTAAAATAATCCGACAACTGTCCTCCTGTGTTGGACGAATAGCGGCATGAAACTGAAATAAAATTCTTAAATGATTTTACTAAATTATTCAGTGTGCAATTTACACTGCATCTTCAGAAATTAAATTCCGTATTTGATTCTATCTAACTAATTTGTAGACAGAGAGCCACAAAAGAAAATGATAGTTCATTTTTAACCTCAAGCAGGAATAGGATTACTTTAGGTTAGGTAGATGCTAGTTTAAAATTTAGTCTAATATTCTTTACGATAGGCCTTAATCACGTACAAAATATGATATATTTTGTATTTCTTTTCATTGTCTTGGATACTTGACTGACTCATGCCTAAGATACTATTTATGTGAACATATTGTTTAAATGTTTTAATTGAGAGAAAAGATGGATGCCATTTTTTTTTGTATAAACAAAACAATGAAAATGAGTATCCAGCCAGAAGTCCAGAAAGTGTCGAGGCTCTTAGGGAAAACCATTGCTCACGGTATATACAGGTTTTGTTCACAGTATATACGGCATCGTATACGGATGGTCTTAACCAATCAGATGCCGTCAAATTTATCTGCGGTATTATAAAACATAATGTATGATGTACATGACGCTTACGTCGTACATGATCATAATATGTGACGTGACGAGACAAATTCAACAATCTGTTCAATTTGAGGGATTTCTCGAACATATGATGTTTTCTACCTTCTCTTATGTACCATAATGTTTTGTCCTCGGAGGTTGCTGAAACATGTGGATGCGGATCGCACAACAAATTTATTATCATAATGCATGTTGCATGTTACGTGGTCTAATGTCCTTGACGTAAAATGATTACTTAAAGAGTGATATCGGCATTGTTTATTCTACTATAAATGTACATTCTGTTAGTCATATTTCAGTAAAAAGTATACAAAGTATTTCCGAAAACAGTCTATTAGCTGTAATTGAAAAACAAAAACTGAAAATATAAAATTTAACGTAATTGTTGATACTGTCATAAAACGGCCCATATATATTAAAAGGCTACACCGTTCGTTAATTCATTGGATTTCTTTTCATCATAATTAATGTCTTGGTAATAAGTAAAATTAATCGTGAAACAAGTTTCCAATACTGAGGTTAGCTTATGTAGTTAATATGTTAATACCTGTTTAAATGGATAATATCACGAACAGAATGAGTTCTGGAAAAAAATCAATATGGTAAAACTTCCCCTAACCTTCCATATATCCACTGCTGTATTCAGTGCTTAAACCACTCCAATCCGTGCTAGGCAATGTGGACGATGGGGAAATACCACCTGAAAAGTTTAGTTAGTCGGGTTAAATGGTAAAGTGATATGGTTTAGCTGTTCGACCGTAAACTTTATCAGTATTTTAATATGAAAATACCTACACACATGGGCAAATTTTTACATCTGTAAAGTAGCGTGTATTTTTAAAGAAAAATTCATCTATAGAAAACACATTATACCAAAAATACTTAAGTCATATGTAAATTACGCGACAAACGGTGTAAATGATATGATGTATGATAATCAGAGTTAATTTAGAAACTGAAATTTTCAGTCCTGAATTTAACATGCCAGCTTAAAACTTCGGTTCATATTATGAAGTTATAATCGTCAATACATAATGCAAACATCAGTTACATTTAATAACAGTGTCACATGAAGATTTTATTATAAGTTCTTCACCTGACATATGTGCTCTTACTATTTTTATATTAGTAATGCATATTGTACCACAGTCAAGCAGTATTTCACTGTCATGGTAGGCAACCTTGAAGCCTTGTTAATCACATAATCTTATGACCATATCCTTAGTATGTGTACCACTTAATGTACGAATCAGAACATTATGATACCATCTTGTCATTGTCACAGAGTTTTTTTTATTCAAGGACCTTAAAGTTAAGTAATGTTTATGCTCCTTATTAAATTGTTTATAATGTATGATAAGGTATCTTCAAGCTATTCTACAGTATCATTTTTCACCCGAGTACTAGTAATCGAATATACAACTCAACATTTAGCACTAATACTGTAAAAAAATAATAAATGAGTTTTTACATCATCGGTCAACATAACCGATAAAGGGTCAAACTTTTTCAGGTTGTGATAAGATGTCAATGTTTTGAAAACTGTTAAATCAAATAATTTCAAGACACGACACTTTGTTTTGAAATAAAATTGTCGATTAAATGAATATTCAAAATTCCATAAATATTAAAGTTAATAACGACCAAAAAAACTGGAAAACAATGCTGCTATTTGTATATTTACCTGATGTTGCATACGCGTCATAACTGGTAAATAGGTGTCCAATATCTGAGAAGGGCATAGAGTCTGAAAACGTGAAGCAACGACATTTTAAGCTGTTATAAGTCATTACTGATTAATATGTAATAAAGTTATTGTTATTAATTAATTTCATTATTTTTCATTTACATGCAGATGGATATTTTAATACATCTTTGTAATATTCAAACTGTTATACTAGATTTAACTTCAACTCATTACTGCCGAAAGTCAATACTGACAATACTAGCCATAAAATTGGGCATAAAATAGACTTAAAAGGACAGGTTTTGTCTACTAAATCCTTAATTTACAAACGTCAAAACCCTAATATAGTTAGTTATATCAATATAAACTAGAATTATCAATTTTATAAAAAAAACAACCTGATAGAACAACATCCTGAATGCCAGGAACAGCATTGAGTGCATCTTCCGTGTCCTGATGTAAAGCATTTACATCATAGCCTCTAACAACTATGACGAACAACACCGTTACTCTATTATTTGCAGGACTGGGCCTAATAAACATATAAAAAGAGATGTTGTTAAAATTTTACCTGTATCATTTTTTCCCGCCACACTGGTCTAAGAAAATGCGAATTTAGAAAATTGATTACAGTTTTTACAGTTTCTATATTATATTGTGTTTGATGTAAATCAGATTAGAAACAGTTAAAACAAATTAACTAAGCTATAATTTCAACTTAAACTATAACCAAAATGTGAAGCGATTTTACCTGCAATTCATTTCTAGCAGTATATTTGAATCTGATATTGTTTTAATTGATATTGTTCTTACATGAGTCCATATATTTCAAATGAAACCAGGTTTTCTGTAAGGTCTTCAATTTCTGCCTGTGTATGAATCTGAAAACAAATTTGTATTTTTAAATGATATTTCTGTTAAACAGTTCTGTTTTACTTATCATTTTTGAGTTTCATTCTTATATATATCCAATATGTAATTAATTATATTGCTACATTCTCGCAATACTGAATATTTGCAAATAATGCACATATTGGTTGTTAAATATTGTGAGAAGATGTTGGCTCTCTGATTACGTTTCCGGCAGATAACAGAAACTTTAGCTTCTCAAAACAATTACTACATTAACTAGAACATAGCTATTTTTCACAGTGGCCGTTCATTTACAGATGTAACTTTCTTTTGTATAAGTGACAGTATTTTCGGTCTCTTAGTTTAGTTTAAAATATCTAATTTCAAAACGAACGAAAATTAATTGTGAAATATAAGAGAAAAAACGACTTTTTTACCAGATTGTTTAATGACTGACTTATCGTCTGATACTCTTCCGAAGATTGGTCGGAGAGTTGTGGTACCCATGTTTCTGTTGTAAATGTAAAATTGCCGAAAAAGGCAAGTGCTGAAATACAAAATGATATATGAACATAAAATTCTAAGTTGAATTGTAATACGATATCGCCTCAGCAACTTTGATATCCATTGAATATATTGCGCATTCTACAGAAGGGGGACTGAAAACTTTCTGTGTTATAACGTGTTAATTGAAACCGTGTTTTCGTTTTCAATTTGAAATATAAAAAAGTAAAATACTTGAGTAAGAATTTTTGTGCTGTATCGTCTTTGAAAAAGTTAGTTTACATATCATTGATAATGACGTAATCTAGTCATAGAATTCAAAGAGGAAGACTGTTTTGATTGCTTTTGTAAAATTGAGTGAAAAACGCATATCTGGAAAAGCAACAATCAGAGAAAACAGCCTCCCTACCCAGTCAAAAAGAAGAGGAAAAAGAGCATAAATTCATATAATAATTAAATAAAAAGACACCATAAACTAACAACGAATAAGAAACAAGTCAGAACTTAGTACAGATTCGGTCGGTAAGCACTGTACGAGTATCTAAAAATTACAAAAGCCTTTTCTACGGCCTCGCACTTTCCTTTAGATTAAGTCAAATAAATATTGTCAAACACTGTATTTTTAAGTACCTGTGTTGACAAATATGATGTAGAAACAAAAATGTATTGAACACAATTTAAAACAAAGAAAAACAATAAAAGCTGAGGCTAAACAAAATTGAAAAAGACAGAAAATGTTAGCAGCAGCGGATGTGATACCGTACCAAGATAGTGCTGCAATGACAAAATGTTACAGCTTTATTTTTGAACAGTAACACTACATTGTAAACAAATCAACCACAGAAGTATGCATTTAGAAAAGACATTAAAACATTACCTCAGTTCTTATTGTAACTGATGGACTTAGTGGAGGAGGCACTGATATGCGGTGCAATAACGACGGTTTGCAGTGTAAATCAATGACATTGGTAATAAATTTAAAATGACTGGATTCTTTTAGATATACCTTAAACAAGAAAATACGAGACAAAACGGCTAATAAAAAGACATGAATGTATAACCTATTATGAATATAAATAGGGGTGTTTGGTCTTAACACAGTATAAATACTGTAGATAGAGATCATCTCATTTTGCATATTTCCCTTTGCAATACTGCAACCGAAGACAATTTTAATGGGATCTATAATCGGTAGCAAAACATAGAAAAACGTAAGTAACGCCATTAACTTGGTTGTAAAAAGTCACATCTCAGACAGATTTGCTGAAGAACAAGGTCTGGACAACAACTGTCATATTGTCTAAGTCAGAAGTGTTGAAACAATGTTTTATTAACTAATAGGTAAGTTTTTTACCATTTGATATTATTGTTGACGTTGTCTCTGTTAAAAAACTGAATCATTTCTGGGAATTGAAGTTAATATAGTTTTAAAAGACCAAAGGAAGACATGACATAATTACATATGATAGTTAAACCAAGCTTTTGAGCAAGAAGATCCACAGTTAAATCATTTATACACTTTACGTTCATTTAAGACAACCGAGAAATAGATATGCCTACTCTATGTTACTGTGGTAACACTGTTATCTATAAGCAAATGAAGTTTTCATGCAAATCAATACTTTATTGTGCTTACGTTGCTTATCTCCGCCCCAGCAGTTGGAACTTTAACAGCTCCCAGTTAAAGGGAGGCTACACTGACGAATGAGTCGACAAATGAAGAAAACA
Source organism: Cyclina sinensis (assembly GCA_012932295.1). Classification (NCBI taxonomy): domain Eukaryota; kingdom Metazoa; phylum Mollusca; class Bivalvia; order Venerida; family Veneridae; genus Cyclina; species Cyclina sinensis. The sequence continues at coordinate 4,460,078 of JAAONU010000007.1, read as the reverse complement.
CTAGGGATCAGACATGAAAGAAAAAACTTACGCGTTTTAATTTTCTAAGTATTATTTTTAATCAGTAAAAATAAGACAGCGAATCGCCTATAACGTGAAGATAAAGAATTACTTATGAAAATGAAAGTTGTTAAAAAGTTATTAATCAAGAAACCTTATGAATCTACAGCTTGTTAAAATAAAAAGTTACATTTTCAATTTGCATTTTATGTTTCATTTGTAATGTAAGGTTTTGCAACCAATTCATTTTCAACATAAGGCATTTAGTAAAAAGTTACCATTTCTCTGCAAGAAAGAAGAACATGAATTTGAACATCTCATTTAGGTCATACTTTCTAGCAAATTTTATTTCTGCGCCTTTTTCACGTTTTCACATCAGGTTTTGTTTCAAACTACTTAGTTGTAAGTTTTATACTCAGTTAGTATGTCAGTGTCTATGAAATTGCCGAGCAAATTGATTACTGAAAATCAAATTGTTATATTTAACTGAAAGATGAAATTGTCGTTTATTTAATTCTAGTCTACTGTGGCGTTTAAACACTGATGTGTTTTCTTTCAACTGGAAAACTCAAAACCTCTTTTTCGTGTTACAAGGTTTTACTTGTGACTATTTTTTTATTTTGACAGAATTTGAATGAACGTTTTTTATTGTCTATTCTTGTGCTACATTCTCACAGCACAGGACTGGGTAAAGGCTATCCTTGGAAATATTATATCTTATCTGAAAAAGTAACTAGGTCAAATGTCATCAGTATTTCTGCCATCAAATGCTGATTTTGTAAAATATACCGTACATAAGACAATACAAGATCAAACAGTTACAAAAAGCCAATCATTTTAAATATGTATGAATAGGTTTTGGTGGTCACCAGCTTTGTGGCCAGTAGTGGACCGCAAGAGAAACTATGGTGTTGTGTTATATTATCTTGATGATATCAGCAACATAATATAATATATAGTACATATTTAATGAACTTCTATATGATATGAAAAAATAATTCTGCAAAACATTGACATTTTGGTCAGAGACATATTAAGGTTTAATAATGTTAATTTCGGAGTTCTAGATTGACATATCTAGTTATGCAGGCAAAAAAAGGCATACATTTTTACTTTTGAGTTTTATTTTTAATTTTATTTACATTCATATTTAATCTGAAATATTTTGAACAAAACGTTTCCTGATTTTTAGTTGTCTGTCAGTAAAAATCAGGTAAACAGATGAATAGCAAATAGTTATTGTAGTATCTTTATGCCTCAAGGAAAAATAAGCAAATGTTCTTTATTAGTAATAAGTTTTTCTATTTCAGAAAGAATGAGCTAATTACATACAAATACAACTTATCGTGTCGGACTAAGAGATTTATCAGAATTGTTTATATATGTAGCATGATCGTTTTGGATGGAGTAGCTTATATAAGAATTGGATAGTTTTCGAGGTAACCCTTTGAATTGGTATCAGTTACAAAAGTTTACAGATGTCCTTTTCGCCGGTAACAATTCAAAGGGATACTTTGGAAACTATCCAATTCTGTGGGGCATGTATGGTATCGACTTACTAAGATTTTTTGTCTGCATATGATAGGCTATGCCTCCAAAAGTAAAAAGAAGAATAGTAAAACAAATCTTGAAAAACCATGAAGACGAGCTAAAATTGTTTCGTTTTAATATTGTTGTTGACGTTGCCTCTGTTTCATTCATGTTGATTTGTGTAGTTTAAGAGCATCAAAATAGAACGTAACATCTATTTATCTATACATGGACACAGTGTTTCGAGGAATTTATGTACATCCACAATTTAGAAAATTTAGGCCCTTTGCGTACATATATGATGACTAAGAAATAAATATGCCCACTCTATGCTAAAAATAATGTGGATACAGTGTTGCTTATAAACACAAACACATAGTATTCTGTCTGCAAAACAATACTTTATTGCCCTTACATTGCATATTTCCACCGTAGTAGTTGGAACTAAAACCACTTCCATCAAAAGACGGCCATACTGACGAATGTGTTATGTCTGCAATAAAACATATCTGGTTAAATTGGAAAGATATTGCGAAACAATATTTCAAAGAGACAATTTTACAATCTTTAAAATAAAATCACTTATTGAACTAAATATCTTATGAAATTGCATAACCATATCTTGTCGTATATATATTAAGCTGCCATCAACTAAAAATTAACAACAAGCAAGAAGTATTGTGTGAATATGTATATTTCTTACCTTTAATATTACCCATTCATTATCAGTGAACAAATGGCTTATGTCTTAGAAGGGCGTAAAGCCTTAGAAAACAGAGTATAATACGGAGGTCAGCTTATCCAGTTAATATGTTAAACCATATTACTCAACAATTAATTGATGAACCAACTTCTCAGCCGAACTCAAGTAATAGACGAATTAAGTTCATAAAAGATAAAATGCAAACTTAACCGTATCGATCCTGCTTTAAAATGAACGCAAAGCCTTGTCCTTCAAAGTCATAGACGCTACTCCATTTGTAACACCAAAACATTTAAAACATATTTTATCAAAGTCGTAAAGAATTGTAAATCAAATGCTCGTTTTTTTCTAAAAAAACGCAACATCATGTTAATAAACCCACTCACTTAAAAAATCAAAAGATGTATCTTTACTAGCAGAGTGACACATGTAAATTCAAAGATATTTTTGCAACAGTTAAATGGAATAGGTTTTAGGATCATGTTATGAAATTAAACGTCTAATTAAAAGAATTTTCTTGTCAGTTCCAGTTCCACACATACCAAAGTAAGGAATACTTGAAAACAATATTTGCTTTACTTGAAAACAATGTTGCTAATTGCATATTTACCTGATGGAGCAAGCCCATCATAAGCGGTAAATAAGTGTGCAATTTCTGAGAAGGGCATAGAATCTGAAATACATTAAGAACGACATTATAATCTGTTATACGTCATGACTCATCAATATACAATAAAAATATTGTAGTTTAATAATTTTAAGACTTTTCAAATACATGAAGGCGGATATCTGTAATATAATTTATAAAATATGAATGTGCCATATTCAGTATAAATAAGCCTTTAAAAAGATAAGTTTTGTTTTCCTAAACATCAGTCTACAAACATCAGAATTCTAATACAAGAATGTTTATCTATATAAACTTAGATAGACAATTTAAACACAAATTAACCTGTTACAACAGCATCTTGAACGCCAGCAATAGCATTGAGTGCATCTTCCGTGTCCTGATATAATGTAATAACATCATAGTCTCTAGCAACTATGACAAACTCAACGGTTAATCCATTATTTGTTGGATGGGACCTGAAAAACATAAACCAACGAAAACGTGTTACAATTATATTTGCATCTTCTTTCATAACACACAGTTACCTACACCAAATATTAATATAGGATCATAAGACTAAAAGACAAAAGACATAATACTGTAGATATTTGAACTGTTACCTATAAAGCACATATTTGTAGAATATAATGTGTTTTTTTTGAAAGAGCAACACCATCTCTTCAGAAAATGATACTCTCGCAAATGTATTACATGCTAAAGGACACTCCGAGACTAATTAAATTCAAATTTCCGACACAATAAAATAAAATAGTTTACAGTTTCCACAGTTTTTTACAATATATCATTTATGATGTTTATCAATAACAGAATTAATAAAAACAATTTAATAAGCTTTAATATTAGCCAACATTATAACCAAAATGTGATAGATTTTTTATCAAAGCGATTTTCAAGGTATTACAATCGTAGCGATGAATTTGAATTTGATATTACTTAAATTGATATTGTGCTTACAGCAGCCGAGTGATTGAAAACAAAACAAGGTTTTCTGTATATCCTTCAATTTCTGCTTGCGAATGAACCTGAAAACAAAGTAAACTGTTTATATTTTTATTTGTTGTGTTTTTCTTCAATATAAGTATGGATACTGCTATCCTCTGACAAGGATTTACATCTGATATAAAACTACATAGCGTTTGTAACATACTGCGAGTAAAGATATTTACCTAAAAATAATATTTACATTATTTTACCTAATAAATGACCAAATTTTCTTTCGATTATGTTATTAGGTATTTAGTATTTAGTACCCTTAATGAAACGTTTTAAATTAATACATTTCGAAACAAAAGAGAATGATAAGTAAAAATAAATGATTTTTTACCGAAATGTTTAATGACTGACTTATAGTCTGATACTCTTCAGAAGATTGGTCGGAGAGTTGTGGTTTCCATATTTCTGTAGTTAGTGTGAAATTGCCAAACAATGCGAGCACTGAAATACAAAATAATATATTTTCAACTTGAATTTCTATGATGAAATTGACATAAAATAACTTCTCGACAAATGCGGTATCCACAGATTGAAGTGTTTTTTACAATTGGAAGATTCAAAACTTTCTTTTCTGTTTTACACCAATTTAATTGTAACTTTGAGTAAAAAAAATGTCTGTCAAATTCGCGAATAAGGATTGTTTTTGTTTATTTTGTTCTACATTCTTACACACGTGGCCATGGTGATGGTTTTCCTGAAAAAGTTGTATGGTATTTGGAAGACAGTCACGATTATGGACGTAGTCTATGCTTTGAAGAAACAAGTCAGGACCGACTATAAATTCGACAGTTAAACACTTTTTGAGTAAAGGACAATTACAACGGCCCTTTCTCTTACCTCAAACTTTCCTCTAGAAAAACTCCACAGAATACTGTCAAAATGTTATTTTCATGTACATGTAAGTTGCGGTTAGCAATAGTGATACCGTTCCTGTTCAGCATGACAAAAGATGAAATATCTATTTTTGAATAGTTAAACTATATTGTGATCAGATCAAACTCATCGGCATGTATTAAGAAAATATATTTGAACGGTAAAGACATGTCTTGTCGTAATTGTTAAAGTAAAGGAAGCACTGTGATGCGGTGGAATAACGACGTTTTGCAGTGTAAATCTACGAAATAGGTAAGAAATTATAAAAAGGCGGGTTTAGAATATTTTTCTTTAAATATATCATAAACAAGAAAATACGAGACAGAAAGGCGCCTTACAGCCAGGAACTAAAAAACTTATAACATAAATGGGATTGTTGTTGTAGTAACACAGTACAAAAAAACGATATATCAGAGCTGATCGAAACTTACTTTTATTCATATCTACTTGAAATACTGCAGTAGAAACATTTTTTGATTGAGCTTTTGTTGGTAGTGAAACAGAAAAAATAAATGTAATGCCAGTAGCAAACTTGGTTGTTAAAAAAAATTCCCATATTTCAGACAGATTAGCTGGAGAACCAGGATTAGTACAACAATTTTTATAATGTCTGAGCCAAAAGACGAATGCGGCTTTTCTATATCAGTTCAACAAACCATCCATTAAAATGTTTTTTGAAATATAATGAATGAATTCTTAATACCATGATTGCAAAATGACTTACATTAATTAATTGCTAAGTTATTCTGTTAATACAAATGGACGACAACTAACTGTTGATACATTTATAAACAAATGTCATAAAAACTAACCGATAAGGTTTTTTTCTATCTTATAATATTGTTATTGACTTTCATGAGTAGTGGGAAATGAAGTTCATATAGTGAAAGAGTATCCCGTGGCATCTGTTTATCTATAATACAGTTTTCGATATGAACTTCCACATTTAAATTATTTTCACCACTTACATACATATAAGATGACTTAGGAATAAATATGCCTACTCCATGTCAGAAATGACGTGGAAACAATATTATCCACTATTATCGAGAACCACATACAAACAGTTTTCTATCTGCAAATCAATACTTTATTGTCCTTACATAGCATATAGGGGGACGATAAGGATTTACTCTTAAGAATAAAAAGTGGTTATTAATCAGGAAACCTAATGAATATACAGCTTCATAAAATTTACATCTTTATTTTGCATTTTTTTCACATGTAATGTTAGTTCAAGCAACCGATCCATATTCAAAACAAATATCAAGACAGAATACATCTTACTCTGCAAGAAAGAGAAAAACATGAATTTGAAGTGCTTTGTAAGTTCATGCTTTCTAGCACATTTTATTTCTTTTTTTTTTCAAGTTTTCACATATTTTGTTACATTTTACTTTGTTATATGTTTTACAGTAAGGGGTTTCTTAGGTAAGTTACCGACATACAAAACGATACACATAATATTGAATGATGAAATTGTCATAAAAAAATGTCTCGGCAACTGTTGTATCCATCGACTGGTGCTTTCTTACAAATAGACAGGCCAAAACTTTCGTTTTCGTGTTCCCAGGTTTTATTTGTGACTTTTTTAATTATTTTTTATTTTGCCATAGAAAGAGTGATTGTAAAATTCATGAATAATCATTTTTGTTTATGTTATTGCTACATTCTAACAGCTAAGGACTGGATAAAGGTTTAACTAGGAAATGTTATATCTTATCTGAAAAGATTGGTTCAAATGTCTTCAGTGTTGCCGTCACCTAATATAGATTTTCTAAGATATCCCGTGCACAAGACAAAACGAGACAACACTACAACTAAAAGGCCAAGAATTTGTGCCTTGACTTATGCAGAAATGGAATTTTTGGTGATAACTAGCTTAAAACGATGTATAAGAGTTGGACAAGGGCGTTTCAAGCACGCTGCTGTGTTATATTGTCTTGACGATAGAAGCAAGATAATATAAAATATAGGAACCGCTAATAAAATGTATATATATTATAGACTTATATGATAAAAATCATCATGTCTATCTGCCCTTAGAAAAACTTTGAAAATGTTTTTCTTTACATTTGCAATAAGTTTTGATAAAGAATGAGTCAATAACATACAAATGCAGCATACCTTGTCGGGCTAAGAGACTCATAAAAATGAATTAAATATGAAGCAGTGTAACAATTATAATTATTAAAGGTCATGTGACACGAATTTTTGACCTCGAAATTTTCATATGAGCGATAAATATATATCTAACTATGACTGTTTTACAAAATTCCGCAGGTAATTTTCATCTTAAAGATGTTTTACAGCAAATTAAAATCCATATTTTACGCACTTGGTTGCGCGCACCTGTCACGAGCGAAACCGGAAGTGACGCACATTTATCTCTTGCCACTTTACACAGCTGCCTGAATTGTTAACAAAAACTTTAAAATTATGATGGAAAGTGAAAATGTAGACTGAATATAGTAAAAAAACAAAATTGAACAAGTTAAGCTAACTTCATGAATATTCATTGACGATTTTTTAAATAAATAATTTGAAATTTTAATGTAATTACGAAGCCAATGAGCAATATTTTATAGAGGCTAGTTTAATCAGGGTTATAGAATTAAAAGATACAGCAGTGAAAATATCTAGATTAAGAGATATTTTTCAAATAATTGATCCAAAAAGATGCTTATTTTTATAGATCTATGATTTTTTTCATTGTAAATGCATATCTTTTTTTCTTTGGCTTATTCACTGTACATTTTTTTGAAAACAAAACAATAATGATCAAAGAACAAATAATATGAAGAAGCCCTAAAAGCTGTGTCAAAATCATAACACAAGCACATTATTTTTTGTTTTTGTTTTTTTAAATAATTTGTTCACATTTAGAAGTCGAATGATTTTTATTTTCATCATAAATAGATCCATTAAATTTAATTATCTAATTAAAATATGTATCTGCATGGAAGCTTCTTAACTAAAAATCATTCAGACATGTTAATTGGAACAAGCTATTACATAATGTTTTCACAAGTGTGACTGATCAAAAGTAATACAATCAATTTGTAAGATCACTTGCTATAAAAGTTTGCTATTTGTCTCAACTTTATCATTGATTGGGTCATAAAAAAAGTTAATTGCTTTGTTTTGACAGCTATGCAGAATATACAAGGGTCCCATTTGGGCAGGTTAATTTGCATAAATCCCACAGTATAAGGCGTGATTTATGGATCTTTGACATTTCATTGGATATTAATTAATAAGTAGACATAAATTTCTACTTGATGGACATGCCATATTATTATTTTTCAAACAATATCCCAACGTGATTATACACTGTTATGTGAATTTCCATTCCTGTGAAACAAATGTTAACACATTAGATCACCTAAATTCACTTCAATTTTACTACACTTAAATTAAAAAGAACATTGTTTATGACGTAAACATCAAGTGAGGAGGTGTTACGCAGCATGTAAAAACGTGGAGGAGATACTTTTATATAGAACCACAACATGGAAGAAATTGGAATATTTATTAAGGGTAAAATTACAACCCGTTCTCCCGGCACAAAGTTTGAATTTACTTATAAAAATCGAGAAGTAATCACATTATTTTATTTGATTGACAATTTATAGCATGTTATTTTTATAAGTGTGACTTTATCGTGTAACTTGCACTTGTGGTTTAATGTTATTTTTTCATTTAAAAACAGATGTGTTATGTAATTCTGCACTACTGCCTGGTACAGTAGGGATAAATCTACGTCACAGCAAAAAAATTGCGGCGGAAACTACCGATGTCGAAACGGAAACAGCCGATCATCAAAAACACTTTTTTTCTTATCAAAAGCAATATTTTCTTAATTTCGCAGTTAAACCATTTTAATCAGTACATTATGATTATTTTGAAAAGACAAAGTTGCTATAGTCGTGTCACATGACCTTTAAAGTATTTTGTATTCTACTCCGGAAAGGCTATATTAGGTATATATGAATAGTTGATATGTTTTTTTAAAAGGAGGGTTTGGTTGAAACAATCAAACCGCTAACACAAAAAAGATAAACATTTTTTTATCTTATCAACCTTGACAGAAAAATGAAGTAAGCACATTCGTTTATATATAACGGGCCACAACATTTGTTTCTTCTATGTGAAAAAAAAATAATAGGTTAACTAGAAAGCAGTCTGAACCAGTGAAATGACAAATAAAGACTTGATATTAATGGCTGAAATTTCTAAGTTTCTCTTACTCGTCATGCTGTTGCCGTAGTAATCCGAGCTATAGCCACTCCCATCCATGTACGGCCATGTTGTCGAAGGTGGTGTCATGTCTGAAATATTCAGAAATATGTCTGTATAACAGGTAAAGCAGACTTAGAATTTTATGTATCTTATTGCCAAGGCAAAAGCTGGGTGCAATCACTTACTTAGAGAGGGTTCATGAAATTAGCCGTTCATTTAAAAATCATTTACATTAAGTCCCCCACTGACAAAAGGACCACGTTCCGGATTTCTTTCGGAAGCCACCACTATTCTTATCTTATTAAACAGACGCAAATTGAAAATGCAATCGATAATATTCTTTAACTCTTTTTTGGCAAACTCATCCATCTCGTAAGAACAAAACGGGAATAGAAACTCCAAATTCTATGTCCGTCTGCAGACTGCTAAATAACTGGGCTAAGTAGACCATACAGACGACATTATCAAATTGAAATTATCAGATATAACTGGCGCAGAATACACACCTATGAATAAAATAACAAATTTAAACAATATCATATTACGGGAAATGCTACTTAATTCTTCCTAGTTTATGATAAATGAATAGTATGCCATGAAGCCATGCAGAAATTACTTCATTGTTTACGGTACGTTAATTAAAATAAGTCAATTATCATAAATCTATGCTCATTTTGAAAATGATCTGAATTATTTATTTCAATTTGCAGAGAAGGTATAGTAACAAAGGGTAAAATACCAAAAAGGCCCATATAAGTATTTTAGGGAGGCTAAAATACAGGTTTAAGTTGGTGTAAATAACGTCCATATCAGAATGTAAAACAAAAACGCTTCGAATCTTGAAATATTCCAGTACAAAATCAGGAAGCAAAACTAATAGCATCGATAATTATTTTATACTCATATCTATATGATAGTTCTGATTTGGTTAAAAAAGCTTGAAGCAAAAGATGTTTCTTTACCTTCTCTGAGACAAGTAAGTGAGATTGTTTTCATTTTGCTGGATATGTATACAAATCACGATCGATTGACTATCAAAGAAAGTTTACCTATTATATTCGCATCTTGAATGCCTTCTATCGAGTTAAGGGCTTCTTTTGTGTCTTCTATACTGTAAGTTCCGTTATCCTTTACTTTTAGAAAAAACTCGATCTTTACACCCGCATCTCCAGGCCTAAAAATGGTGGAATGCTATTTATAAAATAATTTATTTTTTTAACAAATGCTCTCCCATTGCAATTCTAGTTTACCACTTGAGTACTAGACAGAAGTGTTCGCATTATCTTAATAATGTGTACAAGCAGTATCTACCAGTGCGTATTCTTAGAATAAACGAATCAGAGCTTTTTGGTTATAATAACTCGCTTTTATTGCAAGCATGGCCACAAACAGAATATAGTTTCTGACAATTCTGAGACTCTGTAAAAGCGTTCTACTTACATCATCCAAATTACTCCAAAGTGCAGGATGATATCTTGAAGGTTTTCTTCAACGACCTTCTGCTGAACCTAGTGCAAAAAAAGAGTGATTTAAAAAAACAGTTCCAGTTTACTCTAAAGCTCGTTCGCAATATAGTTAAACATATTTTTCATATATATTTTTGTCGTAAATGTAGAACTGTAAGAGGGATCGCAGCTGCACTAACAAAAACCGATTAAGCAAGTTGGCTTTATGCATTTTAATCCCAATTATCATGGGTTCGTCTTATATATAGTGCATGCTATATTCTTGTTCCATCTAAACATATTTGTTTCAAAGCGTTACTTATAGATGTACTGAAATATCATATAAGATTCATACGACTTTGCTTTTGGAAATCATTCTTTTCTGTTTGTTTATATGGCGGGGGCATTAAAACCATTCATTTAGATGTAAAATCAACGGCTTTTTGCCGTTATACCATGTTCGTGAGAGATTCATTAATTGCTTTATATTCTGCAGAAGATGAGTCATTTAGTTCTGGAACCCAGGTCGCAGTTGTTAGTAGCAGGTCCCCTTGCAAATATACAGCTGAAATACAGAATACATACACATATTATATCAAGTATTAGAAATGAATAGCAAATTTAATACTTCAGCCCTTGAAAACTTTACTGAACGGTTAATCCGATATTTTTAAGATGTTAAAAAATGTTGCAATTAAAACGGAACTGTTAACCTCATATTAAAAATAGAGGTGATTAAAAAAAAATTAAAGCACGGTTCTGTGCTCTTTCCCTTGCTTCGATGTTGGTTAATCAAATTCATCACCGGCATTCATATTATTTAAAATCACAGGAATATTAAAAATTATAGACTTCATTTTTCAAATTAAATATTTAGTAGTTGAAAATTCTTTACATATTAACCTCCATTTATTTGTCATCAGTTTTGCGCGTACAAATTAGTCACTAAAACATGGAGCTTATTACATAATAATAAAATAGAGATAAAACATTGTCATAAATAAATGAGTAGCTTTTTTCTTGAAACATCATTTAAATACGGTTGAAATGTGATTATTAGAAAACCAGTGTTAAAGGGGTTTTTTTACATACTGTCGATGTACATAACGAATAGCCGACTACTTGTTCGCATCTCTCTCTTTTACAAAAACTTTGCTGACGATGGGAAAAACATACACCCGAAGGAATTTATTAACACTGAATGACCTTTGTCTGAAATATGTATAACCCGAAACCGTACTAGTGAAAAGAATGTTGATTCTACACTTCGCCTCAGTGCGATAAATAGCTGAGCAAAATTTCATAAATTATCTTGAAAATGTTAAGGAGATATAGAGCGAATAGGAATGCTACAACTCAAACCTTTGACCTTGAACTGTCACACTGACATTAAAGTGGTGCTTCTGAAATTTCGGCTCTGCACGTCCCCCAAGTAAGATATATATTTGACCTAAGTTTGATGAATATTACAACAATTGAAGAGATACAGAACGGGCATGAAATCGATTAGGACAGACAAATGGACAGTTGAAAGGACGACCAGGGGAATAACATATAACGCGTCCCTTTGGACGAAAAGAAATATAGACGATCGGTATAACAGAATATCTAATTTGTCAAATATCCATTTTCGTTTCTAAAATGTTTTACCCAGATCACCCGTGAAAATATAGTTAAATATGTTAACCGATCAGTTATATTTATAATTTTATAATTATATTCATAATAGTATTAATAATATTTATTCACTTGTGATCATGAGAATGTTTGGTAGAGATTATGAAATGCCGCCTTAAACAACAACAACAACAATAATATTGAAAACAATAAAAATATCACTTTACAAAATGTTTACAAAAAGGTATCTTTTAACATACTCCGTTTTACTGGCGCAGGTTTTTGATTTGAGCTTAAAATATTAGTTTAGTTTCTTACGATGTAAGTCGTCGTTGAAATACTCGTAATTATAGTCGTATGTGGAGGAGGGTGTTGGTAGCCAGTCTAAATGTAAAAAAGTTTTCAGTTAAATCTACAGCTCATTAATAAAAAACATTTATCTTTATTTTCAGAACAATTACTTTTGTCAACGTTATAATATTATAAAATGTTTAATATCATAAAAGGATAGATGGTAATTATATTCTCCATTTTTGCTTATCTTTAGTCCAGCAAGTTAAAGTATGAATAATTATTCATATCATTCATTTAGGCATCTTCTTCTATATGACAGATTAGTATTGATTATTTTATTGGAAGATTTTACTTACAATCTGTGCTTCCGCCAAAATATGAGTCACTGGGGGCCGTAGTGTAACCACCTGATTCACCTACAATACATTAAGTTTAAGACAATAACCTAAAGTCAAAAAATTGTTTTAATTACTAATAGAATTGTAGTAAATTGCGCATTTGCCATGATTACACACAATTCTATCACACTGTTTTGTATGTGTATACAACTGCTTGGTTGCTTCTGGTTTGTAAAACATTTAACTTTCTTTGTATAAGACCAAATCCATGAAAAGATCTATAGAAGATGAATTACATGTAATGTGTTTAAAATTGTGTTGATATGTCAAGGAATAGAAAGCTTCCATTTCAAAAGATAACTGCTCTCTTTCCTTGCTTACTACGTAGTACTTAAACATGTAATCATAGCTTTCAGTCTCATTTGAAAGGCAATTGGAAGTGTATGTGAAAGAGCCTGGGATAAGTCTCTCGGTCCTTGGAATATGTCATTTTTGCGTCACCGCTACGGACGACTTTCGCTCCTTTCTGTGCAAAAAGTACCAATATACTAGAAAAAAAAACCCGCCAGAGATCATTCTACATCAGTTCACTATTAAATGACTTAAAATAAATTACTTTTACATGAAAAAAGAATACATTTTCTATAAAACGTGGTCGACAATTGCAAGAATCAATATACTGCTATATGCCTTTGTTAAAACAATAAAATGATGCAATAGCATAGCTCTTTTTGTTATTTGTCTGACTTTTGTTAGTAAAATCCAAGTTTATAAACATGATCATTATTATTCAATAACTATAACTTGAAACTCTTTGATGAATAAAACTAATATAGAACTACAACTTTTATGTTCTTTACAGCTAAATCGTCGTCAATAGGAAATTCCTCCTCTACGGTAAGTTAGAGACCCTTCGTCCACGTTTAACTGATCAACCAACTAAGTAGGATAGAGGCGTGTGTCAAAACAAATGGGGTTTTAAAAAAACATTTTAATTGTCCGGCAGGTTTAAAACAGGGTTATTTGGCATCACCGATATCATTCCTATTATTCATCGATGAACTCGTTATTTATAAATATACTGAAGAAAGTGGCGTTAGAGGGATTCAGCTATTCCCTGACAACCGAAATATTGTCTCGTTTACAGACGATCTAGCATTTACTGCAAATACAGTTACAGGTCTTCAAAAACTTTTAAATTCATTACATAAATTTTGTGGTGAAAAAGGATGAAAAGATTTATACGTGCAAATCTAAAATTTTAGATTTAAAAAAGATAGATATAATCTAAACATATGAAATTGACTTATAATGGTTAATAATTTTTAATAATTTTGGGTAACTTTGACACGGCAATTATTTTATATTAGTATGGCAAGGGAACAAAAATTAAAGGCTAAAAGAGTATTGGTCTCAGCATTGACGAAACTTTGTGAGCCAAATACCTGTTAATGCTGCGGTATTAGGTGATTGTGAGAGGTGATCACTGTTTATAAACGCAGCAAAAATGATAGAATATTGGTGTAAAAAACGGAATATGACAGATGATAGATATGTCAAGAACAGCTATTTGATGATGAAATACCTAGATAATTTTGGACAAAACAACTGGGTTGGGGGTAAACGGGATATGATCTGAAAGAATGGTTTCGCGTATCTTTGGATTGCTGAATGCGTAAAACAAAACAAAAACTCATTTTCATTTACTTTTGTACAACGTTTAAAAGATATAGAGGATATTTGTTTTTTTTTTCAGTGTGTGATCGAAAATTTATTTCACGAGTGACCATCAGATTTTTATATTTTCACGAGTGAAATAAATTTCGATCACACACTGAAAAAAAAATCAAATTTTCTAGTTATTTCATGATTTTCAGTGTTATTTCGGCAAAAAAGGTAAAACAGTGATAACATGAACATCTTATCCACCCGTGGTGCACCCCAATATTTACTATGTCTGCACGTGCGAGACGCTATTCAAAGTAGATCCAAGAAATTCGATAAAAAAATAATGAAAATCTGGGCTTTCAGTGTTTATTTCATCACCCATAAGCACAAAAGTAACATTTCAACAAAACATTTTTAATATTTATCCAATCTAACGAAATATTACAGAAACTGCAAATACATCAATGAAATATATTCCTCCGCGTCAGGACATGACGCAAAATTGAAACGTCCGCCATATTGTTTACAGTTTCTTTAACAGTAAAATCGCGTTCTGGGTCACTAAGCTCTTTAAACGATAACTGAACAAAATAAAAAGTGTTTTCATATTCATCTAGATTTAATTGTTTTATTAAAAAATCAATCACTGTCATTTGATTCTATCATGCGGATACGTTTTTATGCCGGTCGAACTGTGTTTCTTTGTAATTGGGGTGCAGTGGGGGGAAAAAGTAGTCCGACTCAGTGAAAATTATTTTTTTGTAAATTTCACTAGTGGTTTATCAGAATATAATCATCTGATATTTTACAATAAAACACTGGAAAGCATGAAATAACAATAAAATCAAACATAGGAAAATTAACGGATAGCTTGAAACAAAGTTCTTATATTCATTACAAAATTGATTTCAAACACGAAGTATATTTAAATTATGTAAAAATACAAAAGTGTAGGTACGCCTTAGCAACACATCGATCTTCATCACATTTTTTTGAAATAGGGGGTAAAGTATAATACCATTCCAAAAGAGAGTAAAACCTGTAAACTATGTAAATCTAAGACAGACTACCCTGAAAATATTTATGAATAAAATGTACCTATGTTCAGAATTCTCATTAACTGAAATTCTGAAAGGGTATTTATAAGTTCAACAATGTATACGTACTGTGCATTTCAAATACGTTAAGCAATGCTGGACATACAGGGAAAATATAATAGAGGTATGGAAAATAATATTGCCATGTGGTTTATGCTGATATATCATTATATCTAAGACATGTGTACTTCAGTTACTATTGCTTACACATTGTTGTTATTCAAACCATTATTATTCACTCATTGTTGTCAATAACAGTTACCAGTCTAAGAGTTTGATATAAAATTGTAACATATATTTTGTAATGGGCCGGTGGCCAATATCAAATAAACCATTTCTCATTGTTATTGTCAGTCAAACTCAATAAATAAAGTAATTTAGTATTTAAAAGGTACAGTTCAAACATAACCTTATCGAGGAAAATAAGTACATGCTTTATAATGAGTGCAAAGCCTTGCCACGGCACATAAGGTATAATACCAGTGGAGTGAAAAGATACTTTTTATCAACATAGTCCTACAGATTCGTTGATCAAATCTTCATGTTTTTGTATAATTGCAAAATTATGTTAGTAAATATATTGAACTTATAAATATTCAAAATATGTATCTCCAGAAACACATATAAATTTAACGCTTTTCAAATTAAATAAATTCTAGATATGATAATAGGTTTTTAGATAAAAGCTTCTAATAAAATGAACTTTATCGCACAAATACCAAAGCAAAGAATGACGCAAAGCTTGAAAACAATGTTGCCATTTGCATAATTACCTGATGTATAACTTCCCTCTTTAACGGTAAATAAGTGCCCAATATCTGTGAAGGGCATAGAGTCTGAAAAACGTAAAGCAACGACATTATAATCTTACATACTTCTTAGCTTTACTGAATTTAGAATAAGAAAGTCTTCTGAAAGACAAATTCTCTCTACATAAACATCAATCGACAAATCAGGTATATCTATAATACAATAAGGTATATCTGTTTCAACTTAAATGGAAAACTTTAAACACGAATCAACCTGTTACAACAGCATCTTGAACACCATCAATAGCATTGAGTGCATCTTCCGTATCCTGATATAAAGCCATAACGTCATAGTCTCTAACAACTATGACAAACTCCACCGTCAATCCATTATTTGTGGAATCAGGCCTGATAAACAAATAGAAACGAGAACTTTAAAATCATATCTGTATCTTCTTTCATGAAACAGTAATATCTACACCAAATAAAATTAGATGAGTTTTTTTTAAAAAAAAAAACTTAGTATAATAGATAATCGATATGTTTCTTATAAAAGAAAAGTTAAGCTTTTAGAATATATGTGACTTTTGAACAAGCAACACTAATTCTTCAGAAAATGATTATTTCGCAATTTTATAAAAACTTGCTAAGGAACATTGAATGTCTGATAAAATGCAAATTACCGACACGATATCATAAAATAGATAACAGTTACCATATTTTAAATATGTATCGTATTTGATGTAAATCAGAATAGAATTTATTAAAATAAAGTAACTAAGTTACGAATTCAGCTAACATTGTGACAACATGTGTTTGTGTCTAAACGATCATACCGGCTATTAATATCTATCAATAAATTTGATTGCGGTATTACTTTAATTGATATTGTTCTTACTTCAGTTCAGATACTTCAAACGAAACGAGATTTTCTGTATAGCCTTCAATTTTTGCCTGCTCATGAACCTGAAAAATTAAACAACATTTTAATTATCCTTCTATTAAACCGATCTGTTTTACGTTTTATTTTAGAGTTTTGAATAAACCCAGTTAGATTATGTAGCCATCCCACAATAATATAGATTATGCTACCTTCTCACAATAATGCATGTTTGCAATTAAACCACATATTGCTAGTAAAATAATGTATAGGAAGTGAGCAGTAGCAGTAAGCAGCAGTAGAAAAATGTGAAGTTGGCAGTAGCAGTTTCAGCAGTAGCAGTAAAGAAAACGTGAGGCTGGCAGTAGCAGTAACAGGAATAGCAGCAGGCAAAAGGTGGAGCTGGCAGTAACAGTAACAGCAGTAGCAGATGGCAAAGTGGGAAGCTGGCAGTAGCAGTAACAGCAGTAGCAGTAAAGAAAACGTGAAGCTGGCAGTAGCAGAAACAGCAGTAGCAGTAAAGAATACGTGAAGTTGGCAGTAGCAGTAACAGCAGTAGCAGTAGACAAAACGTGAAACTGGCAGTAGCAGTAACAGCAGTAGCAGTAGCAGTAGGAAAACTGTGAAGTTCGCAGTACCAGTACAGCAGTAGCAGTAGGAAAAACGTGAAGTTCGCAGTAGCAGTAACAGCAGTAGCAGTAGGAATACCTGAAAGTCCGGAAGGTTTCAATGAAAACAAAACATGTTTTAACATCAACAGACCCTCCCGAGTCTATTGCGTAGGTCTGCGATTGTTTCTGACACTCTTGCAGACGTTCATGAATTTTGTGCCAATCTGGAAAATGTTTGATGTAAAACGACCCTCCCAAGTCGATTTTACCCGTCTGCGACTATTTCTGAATCTCTTGCAGACTTTCAGAAATTTTGGAGCCAATCGGTAAAATGTCATTTTTGATGTCTAGGAACCCTCCCAAGTCGATTTTACCGGTCCGTGACTGTTTCTGATACTCTCGCAGACTTTCAGGAATTTTAGTGCTAAATTAAAGGTCTAGTGACTCTCCCGGTTCAATTGTATCGGTCTGTGACTGCTTCAAACACTCCCGCAGACTTTCATAGTTTCCTACTGCTACTGCTGTTACTGCTACTGCCAACTTCGCGTTTTGCCTACTGCTACTGCTGTTACTGCCAACTTCACGTTTGATTTAATTTCTACTGCCAACTGCTTCTGCGTAATGCTACTGCCAACTTTTTATTAGAAGTAAAATACTGTTATTAAATGTGGACCTTCACTTAATACATTTCCAACGTAAATTAGGTAGTTAAGCTATTTAAGAATATCCAATACATAACTAGAACACAGCTATTTTTTTACAGTTTCCCCCTCATTTACTGATTTCAGTTTCTTCTGTTAAAGCATTTCGGTACTCTTAATGATACGTTTGAAACTATCTCATTTCGAAACAAAAAAAAAAAAAAGATTAGTGAAATATAAGAGAGAAAATGAACTTTTACCGAATTGTTCAATAACTGAATTATCGTCTTGTACTCTTCAGAAGATTGGTCGGAGAGTTGTGATATCCATGTTTCTGTAGTAAGTGTAAAATTGCCGAACAAGACAAGCACTGAAATACAAAATGATATTTTTATATGAAATATAAAAATGATATTGACATAAAATATCATCTCGACAATTGTGGTACTGACAGAGTATTGTGGTTTTTATAACTGGAAGATTGAACACTTTCCTTTTTGTATTAGTACGTATTAACTGCAAGTATGTTTTTTGTTTTCATTTTGATATTACACATGTGTCTGTCATATTCGTGAGTACGCATTTTTTTGTTTATTCTCTATTCTTATAATTGAGGGTTTAGTTAAAATATCATCATGGTTAACGTCATCCTGTCCTAGCATGCAAAAAGGGAGACCGTCACAATTACGGACGTACTCTATGCTTTAAAGAAACAAGCAAGAATTTACTATGAATTCTTACTTTTGATCAGTTATATTACATTGTGATTAGGTCAAAAACATCGTCATGTATTTAGAAAAGATATTCTAACGTTAACTACATGTCAAATCGTAAGTTATGTTTATACTTGACGAAGGTTTGTTATGTAAATCAATGAGATAAGCAGTTTAGAAGTTTCAAATGATTGGTCCAGAAAATCTTCTGAATATACCTTAAAAATTCGAGAAAAATCATTGACTTTAAAGCCTTGAAATAATTTCTTATTATAGATATGTTTTGTTTCGTTTCTTGATAGCTCAGTATAAAATGATTTTGATCGAAACTTATTTTGCACATTTCCACTTGAAATACTGCAACAGAAAACGTATTTTGCTGGGAGATTTTATCGGCCGTGGAACATAGAAAAATGTAAGTAACACCGATAACAGGGTCTATTAAAAAGTAACATTTCAGACAGATTAGCTGGAGAACAAAGGTTAGTCAACAACGTAAAAAAGACACTTATATCCCAATTATTTGCGCAACCTATTTTGGAGTTTTTGCGATGGCTAAGTGGTCTTAGGCGTTCTTACTTTGCATTGCTAGGCGGTTGATGCCATTCGTTGTGGGTTTGAATCCCAGAGGGAACTTGATTGGTTAAAGAAGGCCTCTCCGTACATAAAGTCAGTGTTGTCATCCATTTAACGCTTGTCATCGGTGAAGTGTGAGACAGACACTTATTTCCCGGTTATGTGTGCAACCTTTTTGGGGTTTTCTTCTGGTGGCCGTGTAGTCTAAGGCGTTCTTACTTTGCATTGTCAGGCGATTAATGCCGTTTGATGCGGGTTTGAACCCAACTGGAGGCTTGATTTTTTTATTTAATAAATGCTAAGTATTTCATGTCAATACAATTTGATGGCAACTTGTGTTGAAACAATGTTATATACACTAATTGATAAGGGTTTTCGACCTTTTAATATTTTTGTTGACGTTGTTTTGTGATTATTCATGATGATGTGGGAAAAGAAGTTCATATAGTTTAATTGGATCAAAGAAAGATGTGCCATCTGTTTATCTATAACACGTGAAAAATTATGAACATCCTTAGGTGATTCATTTACACCCTAAGTACACATAAGATGACTAACAAAAATCCCAACTTCATGTTGAAACACTGTTATCTAGTACATGCTCACAGTTTTCTATCTGTAAATGAATACTTTATTGTTCTTACGTTGCTTATTTCCGTCGTAGTAATCATAATTAAAACCACTCCCATCATAGGAAGGCCATACTGACGAATGTGTTGCATCTGCAATAAAACATTTTTAGTGAAACTGGAAAGATATTGCAAAACAATAGTTCAAATAGTCATTTTCACAAGCTTTGAGATTGGATCGGTAATTGAACTAAATATCCTATAAAAATATAAAAACAAAACAAAACATCGTGTCGCCTGATTCGTATTAGAAACTAAGCGCGAATATAAGTCATGATGTGCGTCAATTTACACAATTAACAGTAAAACCTGCTCAAATTGTCTCGTATACACATTACGGCTGATGATCACTGTCGTCTGCTTTTCCTTTAGTTATAAAAAATGATATTATAAATGCGCGAAATTTGGTCCGCGCTTACCATTTTTGAAATTTGCGCGAAATTTCATCACAGCGATGTTAAATGATTTCACAGTACTGTTAAAATTAAATGAAATATACAAGCAAATATTGAAATACAAAGACGTCTATTTTTCTTACTTGTAATATCACCCCAGTCATAATTAGTGTATAAATGGTTGAAGTCTGAGAAGGGCATAGAGCCTAAGAAAAAGAAAAAAAAATGAAATTATGACACAACAACAAATCTTTGAAATATATATATTCATCAGCCACTATCTATATCACATTTTGAAATACTTGACCCTAAAATCTAGTCTGTCATATATTTATATCTAGTGCTTATTATATTGTGTCCTTTTTATTTTAGTTTTTTAAGCTAGGAAACTACGAAAATTATTTATATCAAAACAAGAGTACTGCAGAAGAAAATACTGTATAGGCCGACATGGAGAATAGTATTTATTAACAATGACAATATTCACGCAAAATAATATCAGCTAGCTTTTTTCAACAAATACCATCTTAACTCCTTAAGATACTAAGACAAATAGTTGGGACAAGTATGAAAATGATCCTCAGAAATAGTAAAAACAATTTATTTCAATAGAATATAAAGTATATGAATTTTACATAAATAATAATAAGCATAATATTATGAATCGCTTTACAAAAAGTGTTAAACACAAATGGAACTATCATGTTTTGTATCTATGGGAGTTTATTTTCAGGGACTGCGAGTACAGCAAATTGAGAAAGTTCGATTTAGAACCCAGTCGTGCTTTCATTACTTAAAGAATGAATACGTTATGTTTAATGTATATATCAAAACACCAAAACGCAAAATACATGAAGGTAAATTAAATTCTTAAAATGTGTTTTCTCCACGAATTTGTCGTTTTCTTCTTTGTGTACTTCTTTGGTTTCATATTTTTACCATCTTTTTTCTGAAACTTTATTTACTACATATAGAAGACTTAATACTGAAGAATAAACGTGTATTTTCCCCAAATAAAACCTGTTTCCAGTTGCAGTTGCATTACCACATCCCTTTTAAATCGCAATGTGTGGGGCATGAGAAATATTTCACATTCCTACACTTATAAAAGTTCTAGTGTTCATGAATTTTTAAGTTTTTCAAAAGAAATGAAACATAGATACCTGTAATTGTAGCTCCTTCAACACCATCTATGGTATTGAGGGCATTTTCAGCTTCTTCAGTTACATTGTACATATCATAATCTATTACAACTAAGAGAAACTCTACTCCTATTCCATTATTGTCGGGTACGGATCTCATCAACATGAAATACATAAAACACACCTACATATTCAGAAAACTGAAAGCGTGTTTGTACTTGAATCTGTTGACAAATAACTACTGATTATAAAGCTTATATCTGCAGCGTTTTTTTGATTATTCACATTTAATTTAAAAGTGAAGAAAATTGACTGTTTGTTCAAATTTAACTTTTTCTTTCAATAATTAAATGCTATAGGTGTTTTCACTACAAGCTCAACTTGACATTACGATAATTTTTTAGTACATGATCGATTTTCACCAGACAGAAATACCAAAAAAAGTCAGAGGTCTATTTTAGATGGTATTCTTTCTTTTTTTCAAACCTACACTATTAAATGCAATACATCGAATGTTTATATCGTCCAACTGTTTCTGACTTACTTCCATTCGACAACAACACTAAAAACAACAGCAGCAAAACTGAATATTTATTAAATAATTTACTACTTACGTCATCCGAATTATTGAAAACATTAAAAGATTTTTATCATAGTCTAGGATTTCAGCTTGAGTCCAAACCTGAAAACAAATTTGAACTTTCGATCGACCCTCTTCTACTTTTGATTGCGTCATAATTTTATAAGCAGATCCCTCTGCATATATAATGCAGATTTGCAGTCGCTACTGAACCAGTACCCTAATATGGACTTCCACTTAAATTATGAGTGTTCAAACTACTTGTTAATCAGAAATTGAGCTTTTCAGTAATTTGTTGCCGAAAAATATACTATTTCATATTTACGTATTTACGTAATTACAGAACCAATCTGATCATCGGCACATATATATATATGTCTAGCGATAAAGCTTCAAAAAGGAAGACATTATAGTGCAAAACATGACTTTTTTCAGTATTGATGTACAAGAAACAAAATATATTTACGCTTTCAGTTAATGATCTATTTATGGCCTGATACTCTGGCGAAGCCGGGTCGTTTAGCATTGAGCTCCAAGTTTCTGTTGTAAGTGTCAGATTTCCTTGGAGAATCAGTGCTGAAATATAATAAAACAGTTTTGTGATATTAGTCTTAAGGTGTATTTGTGTCGATAGTATTTTGACAAATATAAGAAACACAAAAGATCGGACATGCGGGACAAAAACTTATTGGTTTTTATTTTCTAAGTATCGTTAATAATAAATTTAAAAGAGACAATGAATCGCTTTTAACGTGAGGACAAAGATACCCTCATAAGAAGCGAGGTTTTTAATCAAAAACCTAATGAATTTACAGCTCAATAATTTTTTTTAAAGTTTTATCTTTTGGGTTTTTGTTTTATTTGTAATGTTGGTTCATGTAACCGGTTCATTTTCAATTACAAGTATATCATTTCTCTGTAGGAAATAAAACAAGAATATGAACATTTCTGAATGTCTTCCCTTGTAGCAAATTTTTTTCTGGGACTTTTTTTTCAATTTTCACAGCAATATTTTGTTTCAATCTATTCTGTTGTATTTTTTTAAGTAAGGTGTGTATGTGTATGTGTGTGTGTGTGTGTGTGTGTGTGTTATTGAAAGATGAAATTGTCATAAGATCATATTAAAAGATTGGTGTTTTCTTACTTACGTTTTTCGTGTTTTATTTGGTTTCATTTGTGACTTTTTTTCATTTTGTATTTTGAAATAGAAAGAATGTTTGTCAAATTCGTGAATAAACATTTTCATTGTTTATTTTTTGCTACTTTCTTGCAGCTGAGCTCTGGATATTCTTATATTTAATCTGAAAAGGTCAGTTCAAATGCAATCAGTGTTGTGGTCACCTAATGTAGAAAGGGACGAAATGACAACTGAAAGGCAAATAAAGCAAAATCGCCTTTCAGACAAATTAGCTGTAAACTATCCTTCAAGCATGCTGCTGTTTTATTCTGTCTTGACGATACAAGCAAGATGACACGAAATGTAGGAGCCGCTAATATGATATTTATATAACATAGACTTCTATTTTATATGATAAAAATCATCATCTATCTGCCCTAAGGGATATATTCTTCTTTACATTAGCAATAAGTTTTTTTTTCATGTAATAAAGAATTAGCTAATTGCCTACAAATGCAGCATATTGTGTCGGGCTAAGATTTTATTTTTGAAAAATTGATTACATAATTATGTACAGGGTAGTTTCGGATGGAATACTTAAGAATATGATAAAATTGTAACCTTTTGTATTTCTACAGCAGAACGGCTATATCAAGTATTTCTGAATAAATTTTATGTATTTCTGAACTAGAGGTTTGGTTGACACAATCAAGCTGCTACCTCAGAAAGTGATAAACATTTATTCATCTGTATAATCTTTTACAAAAACATAAAGACAGCAAAATCCTTTAAAGAACTTCAACGTTTGTTTCTTGTACAAGAAGAAGGGGATATAAATAGATTAACCAGAAAGCAGTCTGAAGTAGTGAAATGAAAAATAATGAATTGATATTAATGGCTGAAAGTTTATCATAATATCCTATAAATATTTCTAAGTTTCTCTTACTCGCCATGCTTCCGCTGTAGTTATTCGAGCCATAACCACTTCCATCCATGTATGGCAATGTTGTCGAAGGTGTTGTCATGACTGAAATAATCGGATATATATCTATATGATGAGTAAACTGACTAAGAATTCATTTATGTTATTGCCAACGCAGATGATGCTATTGCTTACTTGGAATTGATTAATGTAAGTCAGTCGTACATCTAAAAACATTAAGTCCACCCACTAATAACAGGGCCATGTTCACGGTCTTATCAAAAGCTTCTTCTATTCTTTTTTATTAAACAGACGCCAAACAGACATGAAATCGATACAATTCTTGAACTTTTTTTGGCGAATTAATCCACTTTGTCCGAACAAATAAAAAACGAGAATCGAAACTTCTAAAGTTCTATATCCGTTAACAGACTGCTTAAAAACTAGGTCACTAAGACCATATAGACGATGTTACCAAGTTACAAAATTATTTCATATAACTCGCATAGTATACACTCCTATAGATTAAATAGGATATTTTAAACAATCTATGATCTGGAAAAAATGCTACAAAATTCTCTTCTTTCTGTATAAAAACTAACCATAATATGTGGCCATTACTTCATTGATGACTATACGTTAGCTTAAATAAGTCAATAAAAATAATCAAGTTCCAAGTGTGATTCGAACCTGCACCGAAAGGCAGCAACCAGCTAGTAATGTAAAGTACGCCTTAGACCACTTGGTCATTGCAAGTACCCCAAAACAATTTTGCGCAAATTACCTGCATAAAAGTGTCTTTTCATTGGCTGAGATTGAAATCTTTCCGAAACCAATGAAAGTAGGTAAAGAATTATTCATGTGAACGAAATTTTACCAACCAATTGTCCTACGGTCGACTAATAGAGTGAAACGGAATGGATCGAACGTGGGTTTCCGACGATGGCCACACCGGTGACAAGCGTTAGATATTATCATGTGACTGTTCTCATTTTGAAAATGATCATGAGTTATGTATTTCAATAAAGTTAAATAAATCAGAAGAACTATAGTAAGAGATTGGGAAAAAAGGATCATATGATGTCCCTATATATATCTTATGGAGGCTAAAATATAGATTTAAGATGATGCCAAAAGTGCCCATACCAGAATTTAAAAAAGTCCTTAAAACTTTAAACACAATAGAGCAAAATCGGAAACCAAAATTAACAACATTGGCACTTATTTGTACTCCAGATAGTCCTGTTTCGGTAAAAAAAATCTTGAAGCAAAATATGCTTCTTTACCTTATCTGAGGCAAGTAAGTAAGATTGCTTTGACTTTGACTTTGAGAGAAAGTATACCTATAATATTGGCATCCTGGAACCCATTTATTGAGTTGAGGATCTCTTTTGCATCTTCTATACTGTAAGAACTGTTATCCTTTACAATAAGAACAAACTCGATCTTTACACCCTCATCTCCAGGCCTAAAATGATAGAACAGATTTTTTATAAAGAAAAGTTATTTTTATGACAAATACTCTGTCACAGCAGTACTAGTTTTCCACTTGAATTATAGCGATTTCTGAAGACAATACTGTGGACATTATTCAAGATATGTGTACAAGCAGTATCTACCAATGCATATTTTTAGAATGAATGAAACATTAGGTTTTTAATAATTCGTTGTTATTGCATGCATGGCCACCATCAGAAATTAGTTTCTGAAAATTCCCAATACTCTGTAAAAGCGTTCTACTTACATCATCCAAATGATTCCAAAATGCAGGAAGATATCTTGAAGATTTTCTTCAACGAGTTTCTGCTGAACCTAGTGTAAGAAAGCGTTATTTAGAAAACCAGTCCAGTTCACTGTAAAGCTAATTCGCAACAGAGTTAATCGTATTCCCATTATTATGGGTCTATCTTGAATTAAGCGCACGCAATATTTTTATATGTAGTCATATCTTTATTGTAGTGCCACTTATGGAAGTAGGGAAATATCACTATCATTTGTACTACTTTGCTTTTGGAAATCAGTCTTTTCTGTTTGTTTATATGAGAGGGGTCATTTAAACCAATAAATTCAATGGTTATCACATATTACCATGTTCATGACAGATTCATTTATTGCTTTGTATTCTACAGAAGATGTGTTATATAGTTCAGGAACCCAAGTTTCAGTTGTTAGTAGTAGATCCCCTTGCAAATATGCATCTGAAATACAGAATTCATAAATAAATGTATATATATTGCTAAGAACGCACAGACGGACAAATAAAAAGACGACCGAGGGTATAACAAATATGTTCCTTCGGGCGTTGAGAATTATAAGCGCTCGGTAAGATACAATGTTCAGCCTGGTCCAATGTCCATTTTAGTTTCTAAATTATTTTACACAAAATCGTTTGTTAAACTAGAGTCAGAAATTTTAACCGATCAGTTTTATCAAAAAAAGTTATACATTTCTGATCATCAGAATATTTGGTAGGGATTATGTAGTCCCGCATAAACAGCAACAACAATATTAAAAGTGATGAAAATAACATGTCGCAAAATGTTTACAAAGGATGTCTTTTTAAGTTACTCAGTTTTGGTGCTGACGGTTTGTGGTTTGAGCTTAAAGTACTAATTTAGTTTCTTACAATGTAAGTCATCGTTGAAATACTCGGAATTGTAGTCGTATGTGGACGAGGGTGTTGGTAGCCAGTCTAAATGTAACAAAGTTTTCAATTATATCTACAGCACATAATATAAATATTTGTTAGTTTTCTTTCAGAATCATTGTGTTGAAAATTGTTATTGTAAGATCATAAATGGATAAATGTAGCAGAGATTTTTTATATTTATATCTCATATCTATCATTTTGACTTGTCTTTACTCGAGCAATTTAAAAAATGAATATTCATTCATATTATCCACATAGACACTTTCGATACGACTACGATACATCACAAGAGTAGCATTGGCTCTTTTTTAAAACAATCTACTTACAGTCTGTGTTTCCGCCATACAATGAGTCACTGGGGCCCGAAGTGTAACCACTTGCTTCACCTACAATACATTTTTCTACTAGTTTACAGTTTAAGACATTAACTTAGAGAAGATATTTTTCTAAAGACAATCTTTGTCAAGTTCGCTTATATATCTCCCTTAATTGCACTTCCCATTAAATGCGGTGTATATACTAATAACACCAAACAATGCGCAGTTTCTTAATTTGAAACTGACAAAGTTGATACGCCTTAAAATATCGAAATGAATTTAACAATTGTGTTCCTATTGGAAATATTGATGTATAATTATAAGAAGAATAAAATTGTTAAAATGTATACATTACTCATAGGTCAGCCGCGTATATCTAATTCTGACAATGGCCAGAACAAAAGACATACGTAGAAATGTAGTCAGAATTAATACAAATTACTAATATACTTTTCGCATTCCGTCACTTTTTAAATGTGATAGTACATGACATTGTTTTTGGCCGTATTAATATGTATATTTTTTCAATTGTACTGATCACCTACTCATTTTTTTCCAATGTTAATTCTAGATATCCAAATACTTTAATATTTACCAGTCACTAGCATCATTTAAATAATTTAAAAGCCAATTGAAGATTGGCTGCCGATAGAGGGGAAAAGTACAAAAACAAACCAGTGAAACTATAAAATATGCATAAAATTGAAACCAGGATATATTTTTCTTACTTCTGTGACTTTCTTTACATCTTTAGTAAGTACTGAGTTGCTTGCTTAATATTGGGAATTGAAATAACCTAATCAAGTAGCGAACATGCTTAAATAAAAACATTATGGCAGAAGCAATACATTGAGCATTGCATGAAAATAGTGTTACGAACTGGTTATACATTTGTTAAATACTAATCAGATTGTAGTAAATAGAGCTTTTACCATATACAGAATGTTTGATCTATCACTTTGGTTTGTAAGTCTGTTGAACCGTCTTATTAATTAGGTTTGTAAATGTGTAACTTTCCTTTACTTAAAGGTACCAAATCCAGTTCGACAGAAAAAACAGTGTATTTTTTATTTGTTCTGATCCCTGGTAACTCCAATTTTCCTAGGAAGATTTCTACTTACCAAGCCCTTCTAAAAAGAGGGCAAAGGCAAACATCACCCAGACAATTCTGTTCATGTTGTTAAATCTTCGACACAATCTGTAACTATAAGTAACGAGACATAAATAAGTTCCAGGATTTAACTCTTATTGTATGTAATATCTGCAAGCTTAAAAATGTATTTAATTTTGAAATAGGAGCTAGTTATACAGCATTCTTTTGTTTAACGTTTCGATAATATTCAGTTGAAATGTTAATAACCCGTTTCCACTTCTAATGTTATTTTATATGCTCCCCAATGGGGATGCATATAGTCGCCGCCTTGTGCGTCCGTCCGTCCATCCGTCCATCCTTCCGTCCGTCCGTCCAGAAATTTTGTCCGGACAATTTCTCAACAACGACTGGCTTGCATTTACTAAGTTATCCATTTTAATGCCCTTTCAACTGTCATTTGTGTCCTGACTATTTCTGAGCAACCACTGACTGGAATTCATCAAAACTTCACAGGAAGCTTTACTACCAAGAGGAGGTGTGCATATTACAGGCATGTTCCGGTTCAGGGATTTTTCACAAACTTTTGCGCCTTTGATGCTTTTTTAGCTGTAATTTTTGTCCGGACAATTTCTCAGCAGCTATTAAAGCAATTCACTGAAACTCAATAGGAAGCTTCACTACCAAGAGGAGTTGTGCATATTATAGGCATGTTCCGGTTCAGGGATAAGTTATGCCCCTTTGATGCGTTTTTAGCTGCAATTTTTGTCCGGACAATTTCTCAGCAGCTATTAATTGCAATTCACTGAAACTCAATAGGAAGCTTCACTACCAAGAATAGTTGTGCATATTACAAGCATGTTCCAGTTCAGTGATGTTTCACAAAGTAATGCCCCTTTGGTGCTTTTTAGCTGTTATTTTTGTCCGGACAATTTCTCAGCAGCTATTAACTGCAATTCACTGAAACTCAGTAGGAAGCTAAACCAAGAGGAGGTTTGCATGATACTGGCATGTTCCGGTTCAGTGATTTTTACAAATTTATACCCTTTTGATGCTTTTTTAGCTGTAATTATTGTCCGGATAATTCCTCAGCAGCTATCAATTGCAATTTACTGAAACTCAATAGGAAGCTTCACCACTAAGAGTAGTTGAGCATTTTACCGGCATGTTCTAGTTCAGTGACTTTTTACAGTTATACCCCTTTGATGCTTTTTACTCGATAATTTTTGTCTCGAATATTTCTCAGCAACCATTGACTGGAATTAATTGAAACTCAATAGGAAGTTTCACTACCAAGAGGAGGTATGCATATTACTAGCATGTTCCGGTTCAGTGACTTTTTTCACAAAATTATGCCCCTTTCTATGTCATTTTTGTCCGAACAATTTCTCAGCAAACATTGGCTGGAATTCATTGAAACTTGATAGGAGGTTTTACTACCAGTAGGAGCATATTAATGACCTGTTCCAGTTCAGCGATTTTTCACAGATTTATGCCCATTGAAGCCTTACCATCTGTGATCGTTTGTCCAAAGCTATTAAGGGGATTTTGATGAAAGTGTACACAACGATAGAATGCGGTGCAAGGAATCACAATAGGCAAGAACAAAAGCCATGTCAAGCATACTTTCGGAATTATCTCCTTTTGATAAAGTTAACGTTTGTTCTGAACATAACTTTAGAGCTATTTTGTTGAAAGTTAAGAAAAAGACAGAGTGGAAGTGCACTGTATTAAGAACATAACTCTTCCTTACCTACATTTTGAATTTACTCCCTTTGTTACATTTAATTTGAACACTTTTGTCAATACTATAACTCCAAATCTATTAAAGGCTATTAAATCTATTTGTTGAACATGTGTTATGTTGGGGGGCATCCAGCGTTTTTAACGATATCCTTGTTTATTATCATTTATCAAACACAAAAGTAATTAGGCGGTTAAATGGTTTATCAAACACGTGTTTAGATTTTATTACATCGGTTTAAATGTAAATTTTAATAGCATAAAATGATGAGAGAAATGAAATATGCTCAAAGACATAATACAGTCATTCTTAATTATTTTTATCTATTAAAATTTGTTCTCTAGATATTGAAGTGAAAAACTTAGCAAAAGAAAATATTGAAAACTTTTGTCGCCTCCAGATGCTTATTCGGAAAGGTTTATATATATATTATTCATATTTAGTATTTGTTATATTTAGTTTGGTTGTATAATACATATAACTTTATACTAAAATGTTATTGGATTAGAGTTTTGAATAAAAAAAAAGTGGTTTAAAATCACAGCTAAAACAGGGTTGTGGATCAATGGTCAAGTGGTAAAGCGTATGACTGGTAAATCAAGGGTTGCAAAGTTGATCCACGCTCTTTCACTAACATTACAAATTGTCTCTCTAAAAATAAAAACGTTTAACCGAGGTCCCATGTATCAGCGCTATACACTGCGCATAGGAAAAACCAGTGGTGTCTCTGGAATGGCTTTCCGTATTTTGCGCTATCCTCTACAACCTCATATTACTAAACACTGCAGGGGCGATTCGGTCGTATGGGCAACTTGTACCGACGAGAGATTAATTCAAATTCGGGCAATGCTGCCAATTCAATTTCTATGTTGCTTTTTAGAAGTGCATTATCCATATTTGTATGTAAATTGCGATATTTTAATTATAACCCTACCTTTAATGTTGTAACCATTGAAAACTAATGAGTTTTTTAATTCAGTCATAAGAAATCATATGCAGATATTTTAATGATAATTAAGTGCTGAAATTACATACTATGCCAATAATATGAAAATCGTCGAGTTTTGGTTATTTTAATTATTATTAAGAATTTATTTTGCTAACTTTCTCGTTTTATCTATATGCTTAACGTTTTATCTATATGCTTAAAATGACATTGATAAACTTCTTATTCCTGTTTTCATATTTATTTTGATTTAGTCGTTGCAGTTAAATGTTGACAAGCAAAACTCCTTTCTTTGCGCTAAAATGGATCCTTTTAAGTGAAGGGGAATAACTGGTAAAAACTGTAAAAATAACAAACGCTCCCCATACCGGTGTCGACACTAGTTTATACGAAGAAAATAAGTCCGCAAACGTCGTTGTGATATTGATAGTGATATAGATGTTCCATTCCCAAATTAAAGGTTATTCTGAACATTTTAATGATGACCCTTGGTGTCAATATACAAAGCAACAGTAAAAGCTCCAACGCGGCGGTGACCTCGTTCTCTCCTCGTGTTTCTTGTGATTGTATATTCCCGCGAGGTAAAAATGGACGTTACAACGGGGAGTGAGCGTATATTTGTTCTACGGCGACCTCTGTCGTAAAAATGCGGCCTGGTTCTCGGCTTTGATTTATAATGTCAAAATTATTACGAGAACAATCGTATTTTTTTGTATTTAATGAGGACGATATGTTAGATAATGTTGGACTTTATATGCATATCTTTCTGGAAACGAATATATGTTTGATAATGGTTTTAGAAAGTTAGCAAAATACATTCTTAATGATAATTCAAATAACTGCATATAAAGTATATTAAATTTATTATAACTCAACGATTTTCATATTATTGGCATAGTAAGCAAATTAAGTGCTTAATTATTATAAAAATATCTGCATATGAATTCTTATGACAGGAGTATAAAAGTCATACTAGTTTTCAATGGTTGCAACATTAATAGTAGTGTTATAATTAAAATATCGCAATTTACATACAAATATGGATAATGCACTTCTAAAAAGCAACATGGGGAATGAATTGGCAGCGTTGAAAAGAAATTGGCATATTGAAATGATAAATGCAATAATGTGTGAAATGGCGGATATTCCCTTTCATACATATAGCTATATTTAATTATTAATAATTGTTGACATTTTAGCTGTTTGGTTAACCAGAAGTGATAAAATTAGTTCGAATTAATATTTGTATACTTTTGCTTGTAGATTTACGTATCCGGTCTTAAAGGTATAATTATAGAAAAAAAAATTCAGAAGGACCTCTTTGTTTTCAAGTGTACGAGTATCTCGTATTTCAACTGCGTATTCTTAACCTATTCAAGTCCTTTGTCGTTAACTGTAAGATTTTCATGTTTTTACAAGTTTTACAGAAAAAATCAGAATCCAACGATTTCAGCTGGTCTCTCTATCACACTATGAGTCCTACGTAATTACTTATACTCAAAGACATCATTAAATTTACTTGATGCATGAAAATGAAATAGTTTTTACAAATTTGATTTTACATACTTACAATTATTATGTAAATGGCGATGAGTTATTCTCCATACTTGAAAAATACTCTTATTTCTAGTCAAACAATTGCTATCGCGGAATAACCAGTTAAGACTTTTCATTTACTGTCAATTCATATGTATAAAAATTATTTATTCTTTACTGAAAGGATTAGGTTCATGTTTGATCATCTCTACTGTCAAATTTTACATTACAAATGTTGTGATCTATCTCATTCATTTAATTCTTTCTGATATAGAAAGGACCTATTGATTTAGAAGACAGAATGTTTCGGTGTTTACATAATACGCAATACTTTCGACCAATATGAAAGACGTTCTATCATTACGAAGGATATTTGACAAACTGATAACTAGATAGGCCAACAAGCTTCACTGTCCATTTGGAAAATCCTGTTTAAAATAGTTTGTCATTGGTACATAGATATAACTTGTTAATTTTCAAAATTATGATAATATTCTTTTATATTTAAAAAAATTTCCTCATACATCCAATGCCTAATTTAATCTACAGTTTCTTACACATAATTGTCGGTTGATGGGTGTATATAGAAGAACTGTAGGGACTGATTTATCATTCACAAAATAGCGTTTTTGTGTGTAATTTTAGTATATACTTAAAAGAAAATTTATCTCAAATTGTAGATGTAAATTTATTATCAAATAAACAAATAAATAAATAAGAAAAAACTTAAATGCATAATTCCAATCAACGCGAACAGAAACCAAACAAAAAATAGTTAGAAACTATTATTCAAAATAATACAATCTATAAATAAAAAAGAAACTTTAATTACAAACCTGTTTATTCCTAGACCCAGTACATTTTTCTGCATGCACACAGAGATATCATCCGAATGCAGTGATACAATATTTTACGAATATATACATGATCCATAAATTGAACAAAGATCCCTTCTACGTCATACCTACTAGGCAATTAATATAAAGACAAAGCGTGGGACAAAAGAAGTAATTTAAAACTAGTCATACAATCAGAAGGTACAAAGCTTGTTCAAACTTCAGAGTATTATGTTTTAAGTAATGTAATACATATTAAACATAAGATAAGCAGCTAAATTCATGTTGAAATGTTTATGATTAACTTCTCCTCATATAAAGTAAAATCGATTGCAAACAGATATAAACAATAGAAATAAAGAACTGTTATTTGTAAACCTTGCGTGCTAATATTCATACAATTGTTAGTTAATAAACATGTTACAGGTGTAAATGTTATGTATACGCTTGACGTCTTCGTAGAAATATTGCACTGTATGTTTCTTAGGTAACTTAGTGTAAAGTTCGGTCTGTATTAGAATAATGTTGATTGAAAAAGTCCCATTTATTCTTTTTATTTATTCTTTTTTTTTTACAAAATCACATAACACATGTAAAAAGATCTTAAACAACAGATTTACGCGTAGCACAAGCGTATTTCTTTTTCCCTTGTATGTAAAAAAAACAAACACAAACATTCACATTGAATGTTGGATCATAAACATTGTATAATGGAAAAGACTGGTTTTGCACAAATTGTACAAAATAAATTGTCAATTATTTCATATCCGACCCGATAAAGGGGGGTCGTATAAATTTTGCTTTATACGGCACATGCTACGTCATCACCGGTGACGTCATGGACTAGTTTTGTGTTTATAAACAATATTATAAATAATCAGAAGGAAGTGATTAAATGGTTGTTATTACAAACAGAGACTACTTGAATAAAAATTAAATATTTCAATATCTAGATCTTATAATATAGCACGATCATTTAAGGAAAAAATATATCGAAATTTTGGAACTATTTTTGTGTATATGTTCACCTGATGGATAACCTTGACATTTGAAACACTTTAAAGATAGGTTTTCAATATCCTAGTAATTTATTGACAAATGCCAGATGTGACAGGATAAATAGAATAATAGGTTAGTGTCTTAAATGAGAAAGTTTATCCGGCTCGGCTGCGGTATTTATCGGGTTCGCCTTCGGCTCACCCGATTCCTACGCCTTGCCAGATAAACTTTCTCATATTAAGACACTTACCTATTATTCTCTATTTCTTTTGTTTTAATATAAAATGGCGGAAAAGGAAAAATTTCCTGGTCGTTACTCGAGTCTTGACTTGCAATACTTGGAAAATGGTTTAATTTTTTGTCAAGGCTTAAAAAGGTCAGTTATGACATGAATAAGTACTTACTAGTAACTTTCAAATTATGAAGGCCTAAACATTGTTTTTTTTAATCGCTTCAAAGACATATGTAAGTCTATCTTCATTAAAGATAACCGTTCTCTTTCCTCAAAATTGAGCTGAAAAACATTAAATACCTCCTCCCAGACTAAGAGCATGTCACATAAAAGTTAAAATCGTATTTACCTTACTTGCCAATTTGAATTATTAATCTAGATTTTGCCTTATTGGTATCTCAATTTAAATCAAACGTCTGTTACGCAAAACGTTTTTTAAGCATTTGATATTCATATTAAAAGCAACAAAGGTATCTCATGGCAAGACATAAACATAAACATTTCGTATAATTAAAAAGACATTAAGTCTAAAATAACTATGTCAAACGCGTGATTTGTATACACAATAGAGCTTATCGTAGCTTTGTCAAAAAGTCTATAGGGTTTTTATTAACTCTCTGTATATTATCACTTCGCACTAAAAACCTGACATTTTAACAAAAAAAAAATAGTTTAGACGTTTGGCAAGCGTTTAAATATGACAAAAATGATCAGATAAAATATTCTTCTATCGTTATATAGTCAAATTAGTATGCAAGTATTACTGAAATATTTTTTTAAACATCGCCGACTATATATCCAATGAAACTTTGCCATCTTTATTTAATTAACGAGATGTGAATTAAATTTGTTCGATATAATGCAGAACAGACTTAGCACTAAGTATAAGACAAGTATGAATAAGGACTGACGAATGTGAGCAGCAGCAAATAAAAATGGGGTTTTATGAAAAAGAATTTCATGTATGGTGGCTGATTTCTGCCTGGTCAAAAATAGCTAATCAATCATGTGTTCGTTTAGCGGCGCGAAAAAGCAAATGTACGGTGGCACAGAGGTGACATGCATCACCTTTTTTTAAAAAAAAAAATGCAATTCTCTCCATTTTTTTGCGTTCCCACGAGTTACTAAGTCATGGGAACGAGATAAAAAAAAATGAGAAGTGCAAATCTGAAAAAAGTTTTGCATCTGAAAAGAATCGTGTTATAAAAAAAAGAAGAGTGTGTCGAGGGAACGACTTACTAACTCGTGAGAACGAGATAGCTACGTCGTGGGAACGACTTAATACTACGTCGTTCCCTCGAGTTAGTATCTCGTGGGAACGAGATAATAAAGAGAGAAGTGCAATTTTAAAAAGAAAGTATTGCCTCGAAAAAAGTTGTAGAAAAATATCTTGCTTTCTCGTTCCCACGACATAGCTAACTCGTTCCCACGAGTAAGTAAGTCATTCCCTCGACATAGCTAACATGCACTGTTCTTGTTTTTTTACAACACGATTCTTTTTTTATATTGCGCTACTCTTTTTCAAATGCGATACTTTTATTCAGATTTGCACTTCTTTTTTTTATCTCGTTCCCACGACTTAGCAACTCGTGGGTACGAGATACTAAGTCGTTCCCTCGAGTTAGTATCTCGTGGGAACCAAATAGAAAAAGAGAAGTGCAATTTAAAAAGGTTTTGCATGTCACTTCTATGAAACCGTTCGAATGCGACAAAGGAGCGTTCTATGTGAAACGTTAGAAACAACTACGGATGCATGTGACTGCGCCTGGTGCCCCGATAAACGAAAATGCGAAAGAACTCCGCCGCGTGTTCGTCTGGCAGGGCAAAACCGCAAAGGTGGAATGCACGGTGAAAAATGATTGGTTCTGATTTCACCTCGTTGGGTGGCGGTGCGAAAATGCAAAAAAAATGAAAGAATAAAAAAGGCAAAATGCAACGGGCATTTCTTTCGCACTGGCGTGTAAACAGATGTCGCGTGACGGTTTGATTTGTTGTGTTTTCGCCCTTTCGCCCTACCAGGTGAATAGGCGAAAACACGGCAAATTGATTATTTTTTCGCCTTTAGTTTAAACATATTTATTAGCAAATATCTGTACATTTTAAACAATTACAAGATTTATTTTAAGGACATGAACGAAAGACAGATCGTCTTATTGAGTTCTTCTCCTAAAAACAATATTACACTTTCAAAATAATGGAATGTGCTTATATTTCTCCAGTACGAACAAGAGCAACAAAATAAACCAAACACTAAGAGATTTATACTACACTTTTAGTTGTTTTATATAATTATAATTATATAGATAATCATAATTATAACGATAATCATGTCATTTTAGTACCTTTAACTTGAATGAGAACAAAAAGGATATAAGAAATAAGTGTTTTAGCAAAAAGAATACTTAAGAGAGGGCACTCAATGTCTTCACTCAATGGATGATTAAGAAAATATTTCACTATCTGTGATAAGGGTTTGCACATTTTTTTTTTAATGAATGCATTTTCCTGATCAGTATAGTTTGGATCGCCAAAGAGAATATCAAGACTAAAGGCATAGTTTTGAAGGCTGTTAAATAGTTTATCCCTGATTGTTAAATACATGCTACATTCAAAAAAGGAATGGAAGCTGGTTTCCATAAGGTCACAGTTGCAAAGAGGTGAGCCAGACAAATTTTTCACGAATAAATGATGTCGTAGAGCGCTACACTTGGTTCGAATGCGTGTATTCGGCGCTTGAAGTTTCTACTGCCTGTGGAATAGAAAGACGGGGAGCGTATTTTATTTCTATTTAAAAAGCTTTTGAAGGATTCTAAAGTTTAGGTTTCTCTAGCTAAGATGGGGAGATTGTTCTAATCTCGTATAGCTAAGATGGGGGGATTGTTCTAATCTCGTATAGCCAGACGTAGAAAGAAAGTATAATAAAGCACCGTTCGTGCCTGAACACTTAGGTTATAGTATAATAAAGCACCGTTCGTGCCTGAACACTTAGGTTATACCGATGTAATAAAGCACCGTTCGTGCCTAAACACTTAGGTTATACCGATGTAATAAAGCACCGTTCGTGCCTGAACACTTAGGTTATACCGATGTAATAAAGCACCGTTCGTGCCTGAACACTTAGGTTATACCGATGGGCTACAGTTGATGGTCGATTTTCCAGAAAAGAAAAAAACGGCAGCGGTACCCGGGTACCTCTTTCTCTCCTTTGTTTTTCTTGCGCCGAGAGAAAGGGAGACTAGGTACCCACAGTAGAAAATTATACCCATGAAGGGGAATAACTCCTTCACGACTCTGCATGTGTGCCAGTACCCACAAAACAACGACACTTGGAAAAAATTTCAGAAAAATACTGCGGCGGTACGCGGGTACATCTTTCTTTCATTCTCTCTTTTTCTTTCGGCAAGACAAGGGGTAAAGTAAATACCCACAAACTTACTGTAGATATGTAGATTTTAGCATGTATGTATACGTGCCAATACCCACAAGTAAGCTACAATTAGAAATTTTTTCTGAAAAAAAAGACAAAGCCAATACCTGGGTACTTATTTTCTTTTTTCTTTCTTTCTTTCTTTTCTGTTTTCCTTTCGCCGAGAGAAGGGTATACTAAATACAGACAGTAGAGAAGAAAAACTGTTTATAAACATTTAGTTTAATATTTTGATAAAATTGTAATAAATAGTGGTATATACCTTTAAAAGTAACCTTGAGTGGTGAATAGGAGTGCCGACTTGTCAGAGGTGTTGTGACGGATGGTAAATTTAGTTGTAATGTACCTAAGGTAGGTAAGAATTATTTAGCTGTATACCTACTTCCGATGTGTTGAGATTGGCGGGAATAAAAGCGTACCTGGGCAGATTTACACAGACGCCATAGAGAGCAGACGCTGCTTCAGTTAGATTCTTGGGTAATTCCCATCCTCACCTTGACCACATAAGGTAATTATCTGAATGCATTTAGAATAGGAAATAACTTCATTGGCGACGAAATGTAGGGGGTTGTTGTTGTTACCTTCACTCACCAAAAGCCTAGACAGTCATCAGTTTTCGAGTTGACATTTGTCATAGGCCGGCTAGACACAATGGCGAAACTATTTTATACTACATAAGGGCAAAGCAGTCTTGAAAGCAGTCTGACGGGTTGAGAAGACTTGTTAATAAATTGCAGACTTTTAGTTTGTTTTATTTAACATATCATCAACAATAAGGTTTGGTCAGCCAGAGAGGAGGAAAAATAAAGCAACGGGGAAACTCGGGTTTCTAATTAAATAATATTCAATTAAAAGCAAGATTAAACTATTTTGTTTAAACCTGGCCATTCCAGTGAAGTCTTTTTGACTCACATTGCCCATTTACAGGTACATACAGATTACATAAGCAGAAAAGATAAGCAGTCTTCTAGACCTATCTAGCTTGAAACACTAACACAATAAAAAGGTTTGTTACAGTTTTTCTCGAATTTCCAACCGTAAAATATTGGTGCATTCTTTGCACTTAATGAGGAACTTAAATATCTGTTTGAGTCTTTGTGACCTTTTTAAATATTTGAGCTAGAGAAGTGTATTTAATACACAAATAATTGACATTAGGACCTAATCTGAGAATATTTCGTGCTTCTAACGTGAAATAGCATTTAAAGGATATACATCAAACGAAATAAAGTGACCATTAGTAATTAATTTATTTTTGAGCATTCTATGTTCTAAATTAAAAACAAAATCAGTAAAAATGAGTATCATTTAGTCTATACAATATACGCCTACTGTGATCAAATTTTGTCCGTCAATCGACATTTGACTGATCGAAAGTATGTCCTTTAATATTAATACTGCAAGCGCGGAGGAATTGCAGAAAACTCCAGGCATTGGACACAAAAAGGCAGAAAAAATTGTCAAATTCCGTCAACAATATGGGTATGTGAGGAAAGATGCCTTGGCGATGGTATTTGCCGGAGATTTACCAGAGAAGGATATCAAATTTCATAGTACCGATATCCGCTGATCAAACATTTGCAGTTAGTGTAACTGTTGGATTGCCAAAACCTGCAAATGTGACTACAACATACTCAAGCACGTCATATGTTGATTTGCTTACTCCAGCGGGGACATCAATCATTGGAGGTGCTATGGGTCCACTTACACCACATAGTCTGCAAGAGATATCCAACCAATATCTTGAAGATGTCCTAGAACAGAATATCTTTAAGTAAGAATATGAACAGAGACATAGCTTTAATGATAGCGGCTTTACCTACACCTTGTTCTTCTAGGGTAGGGTCTAGGTCAG
The DNA here is from genome assembly GCA_012932295.1 of Cyclina sinensis. Classification (NCBI taxonomy): domain Eukaryota; kingdom Metazoa; phylum Mollusca; class Bivalvia; order Venerida; family Veneridae; genus Cyclina; species Cyclina sinensis. The sequence goes on along the minus strand of JAAONU010000007.1, from coordinate 4,420,060 downwards.
CCTCCCCAAAAAAGTGAAGAAACAACCATGGAAAAACAACAAACAACAACAACACCTTGTTCTTCCAGAACAGGATTTAGATCAAATTCTCCAGTCATAAAGAAGGAAGAAACAGCTTTAGTAACTCCTTGTACATCTCTTGAACTTTCTGATAAAGAGGAAGAAAACAATTGAAATGGTTGTTACTAATCGAAATTTATTTTTTTAATTTTTCATACATTCTAAGTCGTTTTAACATGATTAAAAAAATTGGGGGTGGGGATAGAGGGGAAACGCTGAGTTTAGCGGATTTTTTCCAATTTTGGAACCTGGAGATTTTCATTTTTCTCAAATGTTTCCTATGTTTATCAACGAATTTTGTTGAAACTTACAATAATAATGTATGTAACAAAGATACATATCTATGCAAAATATTTTTAAATTCTGATAATAAACAAAGAAAATATGGCGGATTTCCGCTCAATTCCGCTCGATTCCGTTGCCCGCAAGGAAATGGTTGGTTCCTGAGATGTTTAAAACGTATTTTTTAAAATGAAAACGATGGCATATCTTAACACCTTTATGCAAAGTTTCGCTGAAAAATATTCAGTAATTTAGAAATTATTTAACAAAAACCATCGAAAATAAGGGAGAAGCGGGGGGGGGGGGGGGGTGCGTATTCCGCCAATTTCTGAAATTTAGGTTTCTTAAATTGCATTTTATTGGAAAAAAATAATGCAAACATAACAAGAACACAATATTACACATTCTGGAAAATTTTCAGCTTTGTATTTGCATTATTTAGCATAAATCTACACAAAAAACATTTGAAAAAAGAGAATCGCGTTGGTCCAGCAGAAAAAAAATTCTGCCATTCAGCAATTTTTGATTTTTAGATAAATAAAATTAAATGAAAGGGTAGGGACACTTTAAAACACTTAAAAGTGAATAATTAGGAATAATTTCAGCCTTTTATTTGCTATATTTAGCCGCAATGTAAGAAAAACCAATCCCGGGGGTCAACCGCGTAAAGGCGGCGGTGAATAGCCAAAATTGGGAACGCCTTTCCTTGCATTTTCTTTAATATCTTCACATCCGGCCAAGATATTTTGATGAAACACACATATTCTAGGGGAAGTATCGTTTATGAAGTCTGTATAATTTAGAGTCAAAAGATTGAACGAAGAAGGAAAAATAGGAGGGACAGATAATGAATCATAAAATTTCGCATCCTTACCAATGGCTTCGATGTAAAAAAAAATATTAAAAAAAAGAACTAGAGCATGTAGCCCAGAGTATTATAAACATTACTGTGAAATTTGGCTGAAATATTTCAATAAATAAAGATTTTATTGCAGAAAACCAATCAAAGCCGGGAAAAAGCTTCCTGTCAATCCGCTGCTTTCCCTTTTCCCCGGGTTGTGGGGTTAGACCTAGCTTCAGTCTTCTTAAAATTTAAATACAGACACCGAGAACGATAACTTGTAAATACGCCTGCGAAATTTCAATGTCTTGTCGGCGTGTTTCCGGCGGCAATTTACGAAAAACCAATCTCGGAGGTCAACCGCGTAAAGGCGGCGTATTAGTGCTGTATTAGTACTTCTAGTGCTGTTCCCCTTATGATTGCATTCCCTATTTATTGTATTATGGACCATTCCATTGTTATTCCGTACAATATCAGCGAGTACCATTCCCTTATTATTACCGTGTATAATTCGACACTTTTATACAAAAAAAAAAAAATCATTAAAAGACCTTTATCCTAAGCTTTAACAAAAACCAGTACTTTTATCAGCAGAAAGAAAAACTTGGGCGGGGCGAAGATTACCTTGGTGTTGTGTTACGTTCTATAAGTTGTTTCTCCTGTTCAGCCTGGTACCTGGTCCCCCCAGCTGTAAGCTGGCATTATCTGCTTAAGGCAGAGGGTATCATTGGGCACCACCCAACTCATTGTTGCCAGGTTTGGCTTCGGACAGGGGATATCGTTTGAATCCGGTCGGATTTCAGAAATGAATACGTCTTTATATACTTTGGGTATTCCGGGCCATACAGTTAGCAGAGAACCTAATGGAACATAGCTTCTGTATGTGGCGGTCTCCACCATGTATAAATCGACGCTCCTTAGAAATTATTAAGAGACAAAATTGAAAAATTAACCATTAAGTGTAAAGACCTTTATCCTAAGCTCTACCAAAAGGCCAAAAATGAATACGTCTTTATATACCTCGGGTATTCCAGGCCATACAGTTAACAGAGAACCTAATGGAACATAGCTTCAGTATGGGGCGGTCTCCACCATGTATAAATCGACACTCCTAAGAAATTATAAGGAGACAAAAATGAAAAATTAACCATTAAGTGTAAAGACCTTTATCCTAAGCTCTACCAAAAGGCCAAAAATGAATACGTCTTTATATACTTCGGGTATTCCAGGCCATACAGTTAGCAGAAAACCTAATGGAACATAGCTTCTGTATGGGGCGGTCTCCACCATGTATAAATCGACGCCCTTAAGAAATTATAAAGAGACAAAAATGAAAAATTAACCGTTAAGTGTAAAGACCTTTATCCTAAGCTCAAATAAAAGGACAAAAATGAATACGTCTTTATATACTTTAGGTATTCCGGGCCATACAGTAAGCAGAGAACCAAATGGAACATAGCTTCTGTAAGGGGCGGTCTCCACCATGTATAAATTGACGCTCCTTAGAAATTATTAAGAGACAAAATTGAAAAATTAACCATTCAGTGTAAAGACCTTTATCCTAAGCTCAAATAAAAACACAAAAATGAATACGTCTTTATATACTTTGAGTATTCCAGGCCATACAGTTAGCAGAGAACCTAATGGAACATTGCTTCTGTATGGGGCGGTCTCCACCATGTATAAATCGAATATCCTTAGAAATTATAAAGAGACAAAAATGTAAAATTAACCATTAAGAGTAAAAACCTTTATCCTAATCTCAAACAAGATGACAAAAATGAATGTCTTTATATACTTTGGGTATACCGGGCCATACAGTAAGCAGAGAACATAATGGAACATAGCTTCCGTATGGGGCGGTCTCCACCATGTATAAATCGAAGCTCCTTAGAAATTATAAACAGACAAAAATGAAAAATTAACTATTAAGGTTAAAGACATTTATCCTAACCGCAAACAAAATGACCAAAATGAATGTCTTTATATACCTTGGGTATTCCGGGCCATACAGTTAGCAGAGAACCTAATGGAACATAGCCTCTGTATGGGGCGGTCTCCACCATGTACAAATCGACGCTCCATAGAAATCATAAAGAGACAAAAATGAAAAATTAACCATTAAGTGTAAAGACCTTTATCCTAAGCTCTACCAAAAGGACAAAAACGAATACGTCTTTATATACTTCGGGTATTCCAGGCCATACAGTTAGCAGAGAACGTAATGGAACATAGCTTCTGTATGGGGCGGTCTCCACCATGTATAAATCGACGCTCCTTAGAAATCAATAAGAGTCAAAAATGAAAAATTAACCATTCAGTGTAAAGACCTTTATCCTAAGCTCTACCAAAAAACTAAAAATGAATACGTCTTTATATACTTCGAGTATTCCAGGTCATACAGTTAGCAGAGAACCTAACGGAACATAGCTTCTGTATGGGGCGGTCTCCACCATGTATAAATCGACGCCCTTAAGAAATTATAAAGAGACAAAAATGAAAAATAAACCATTAAGTGTAAAGACCTTTATCCTCAGCTCAAATAAAAGGACAAAAATGAATACGTCTTTATATACTTTGGGTATTCCAGGCCATACAGTTAGCAGAGAACATAATGGAACATAGCTTCTGTATGGGGCGGTCTCCACCATGTATAAATCGACGCTCCTTAGAAATCATTAAGAGACAAAAATGAAAAATTAACCATTCAGTGTAAAGACCTTTATCCTAAGCTCTACCAAAAAAGAATACGTCTTTATATACTTCGGGTATTCCAGGCCATACAGTTAGCAGAGAACCTAATGGAGCATAGCTTCTGTATGGGGCGGTCTCCACCATGTATAAATCGACGCTCCTTAGAAATTATTAAGAGACAAAAATGAAAAATCAAACATAAAGTGTAAAGACCTTTGTTATAAGCTCTACCAAAAGGCCAAAAATGAATACGTCTTTATATACTTTGGGTATTCCAGGCCATACAGTTAGCAGAGAACCTAATGGAACATAGCTTCTGTATGGGGCGGTCTCCACCATGTATAAATCGACGCCCTTAAGAAATTATAAAGAGACAAAAATGAAAAATTAACCGTTAAGTGTAAAGACCTTTATCCTAAGCTCAAATAAAAGGACAAAAATTAATACGTCTTTATATACTTTAGGTATTCCGGGCCATACAGTAAGCAGAGAACTTAATGGAACATAGCTTCTGTATGGGGCGGTCTCCACCATGTATAAATTGACGCTCCTTAGAAATTATTAAGAGACAAAATTGAAAAAATAACCATTAAGTGTAAAGACCTTTATCCTAAGCTCAAATAAAAGGACAAAAATGAATACGTCTTTATATACTTTGGGTTTTCCAGGCCATACAGTTAGCAGAGAACATAATGGAACATAGCTTCTGTATGGGGCGGTCTCCACCATGTATAAATCGACGCTCCTTAGAAATCATTAAGAGACAAAAATGAAAAATTAACCATTCAGTGTAAAGACCTTTATCCTAAGCTCTACCAAAAAACCAAAAAAAAATACGTCTTTATATACTTCGGGTATTCCAGGCCATACAGTTAGCAGAGAACCTAATGGAGCATAGCTTCTGTATGGGGCGGTCTCCACCATGTATAAATCGACGCTCCTTAGAAATTATTAAGAGATAAAAATGAAAAATCAACCATAAAGTGTAAAGACCTTTATTATAAGCTCTACCAAAAGGCCAAAATGAATACGTCTTTATATACTTTGGGTATTCCAGGCCATACAGTTAACAGAGAACCTAATGGAACATAGCTTCTGTATGGGGCGGTCTCCACCATGTACAAATCGACGCCCTTAAGAAATTATAAACAGCCAAAAATGAAAAATTAACCGTTAAGTGTAATGACCTTTATCCTAAGCTCAAATAAAAGGACAAAAATTAATACGTCTTTATATACTTTAGGTATTCCGGGCCATACAGTAAGCAGAGAACCTAATGGAACATAGCTTCTGTATGGGGCGGTCTCCACCATGTATAAATTGACGCTCCTTAGAAATTATTAAGAGACAAAATTGAAAAAATAACCATTAAGTGTAAAGACCTTTATCCTAAGCTCTACCAAAAAACCAAAAATGAATGTCTTTATATACTTTGAGTATTCCAGGCCATACAGTTAGCAGAGAACCTAATGGAACATTGCTTCTGTATGGGGCGGTCTCCACCATGTATAAATCGAATATCCTTAGAAATTATAAAGAGAAAAAAATGTAAAATTAACCATTAAGAGTAAAAACCTTTATCCTAATCTTAAACAAGATGACAAAAATGAATGTCTTTATATACCTTGGGTATACCGGGCCATACAGTAAGCAGAGAACATAATGGAACATAGCTTCCGTATGGGGCGGTCTCCACCATGTATAAATAGAAGCTCCTTAAAAATTATAAACAGACAAAAATGAAAAATTAACTATTAAGGTTAAAGACATTTATCCTAACCGCAAACAAAATGACCAAAATGAATGTCTTTATATACCTTGGGTATTCCGGGCCATACAGTTAGCAGAGAACCTAATGGAACATAGCCTCTGTATGGGGCGGTCTCCACCATGTACAAATCGACGCTTCATAGAAATCATAAAGAGACAAAAATGAAAAATTAACCATTAAGTGTAAAGACCTTTATCCTAAGCTCTACCAAAAGGACAAAAATGAATACGTCTTTATATACTTCGGGTATTCCAGGCCATACAGTTAGCAAAGAACATAATGGAACATAGCTTCTGTATGGGGCGGTCTCCACCATGTATAAATCGACGCTCCTTAGAAATCAATAAGAGTCAAAAATGAAAAATTAACCATTCAGTGTAAAGACCTTTATCCTAAGCTCTACCAAAAAACTAAAAATGAATACGTCTTTATATACTTCGAGTATTCCAGGTCATACAGTTAGCAGAGAACCTAACGGAACATAGCTATGGGGCGGTCTCCACCATGTATAAATCGACGCCCTTAAGAAATTATAAAGACACAAAAATGAAAAATAAACCATTAAGTGTAAAGACCTTTATCCTCAGCTCAAATAAAAGGACAAAAATGAATACGTCTTTATATACTTTGGGTATTCCAGGCCATACAGTTAGCAGAGAACATAATGGAACATAGCTTCTGTATGGGGCGGTCTCCACCATGTATAAATCGACGCCCTTAAGAAATTATAAAGACACAAAAATGAAAAATAAACCATTAAGTGTAAAGACCTTTATCCTCAGCTCAAATAAAAGGACAAAAATGAATACGTCTTTATATACTTTGGGTATTCCAGGCCATACAGTTAGCAGAGAACATAATGGAACATAGCTTCTGTATGGGGCGGTCTCCACCATGTATAAATCGACGCTCCTTAGAAATCATTAAGAGACAAAAATGAAAAATTAACCATTCAGTGTAAAGACCTTTATCCTAAGCTCTACCAAAAAAGAATACGTCTTTATATACTTCGGGTATTCCAGGCCATACAGTTAGCAGAGAACCTAATGGAGCATAGCTTCTGTATGGGGCGGTCTCCACCATGTATAAATCGACGCTCCTTAGAAATTATTAAGAGACAAAAATGAAAAATCAAACATAAAGTGTAAAGACCTTTGTTATAAGCTCTACCAAAAGGCCAAAAATGAATACGTCTTTATATACTTTGGGTATTCCAGGCCATACAGTTAGCAGAGAACCTAATGGAACATAGCTTCTGTATGGGGCGGTCTCCACCATGTATAAATCGACGCCCTTAAGAAGTTATAAAGAGACAAAAATGAAAAATTAACCGTTAAGTGTAAAGACCTTTATCCTAAGCTCAAATAAAAGGACAAAAATTAATACGTCTTTATATACTTTAGGTATTCCGGGCCATACAGTAAGCAGAGAACTTAATGGAACATGGCTTCTGTATGGGGCGGTCTCCACCATGTATAAATTGACGCTCCTTAGAAATTATTAAGAGACAAAATTGAAAAAATAACCATTAAGTGTAAAGACCTTTATCCTAAGCTCAAACAAAAGGACAAAAATGAATACGTCTTTATATACTTTGGGTTTTTCCAGGCCATACAGTTAGCAGAGAACATAATGGAACATTGCTTCTGTATGGGGCGGTCTCCACCATGTATAAATCGACGCTCCTTACAAATCATTAAGAGACAAAAATGAAAAATTAACCATTCAGTGTAAAGACCTTTATCCTAAGCTCTACCAAAAAACCAAAAAAGAATACGTCTTTATATACTTCGGGTATTCCAGGCCATACAGTTAGCAGAGAACCTAATGGAGCATAGCTTCTGTATGGGGCGGCCTCCACCATGTATAAATCGACGCTCCTTAGAAATTATTAAGAGAAAAAAATGAAAAATCAACCATAAAGTGTAAAGACCTTTATTATAAGCTCTACCAAAAGGCCAAAATGAATACGTCTTTATATACTTTGGGTATTCCAGGCCATACAGTTAACAGAGAACCTAATGGAACATAGCTTCTGTATGGGGCGGTCTCCACCATGTACAAATCGACGCCCTTAAGAAATTATAAACAGCCAAAAATGAAAAATTAACCGTTAAGTGTAATGACCTTTATCCTAAGCTCAAATAAAAGGACAAAAATTAATACGTCTTTATATACTTTAGGTATTCCGGGCCATACAGTAAGCAGAGAACCTAATGGAACATAGCTTCTGTATGGGGCGGTCTCCACCATGTATAAATTGACGCTCCTTAGAAATTATTAAGAGACAAAATTGAAAAAATAACCATTAAGTGTAAAGACCTTTATCCTAAGCTCTACCAAAAAAAACAAAAATGAATACGTCTTTATATACTTCGAGTATTCCAGGCAATACAGTTAGCAGAGAACCTAATGGAACATAGCTTCTGTATGGGGCGGTCTCCACCATGTATAAATCGAAGCTCCTTAGAAATTATAAACTGACAAAAATGAAAAATTAACTATTAAGGATAAAGACTTTTATCCCAACCTCAAACAAAATGACAAAAATGAATGTCTTTATATACCTTGGGTATTCCGGGCCATACAGTTAGCAGAGAACCTAATGGAACATAGCCTCTGTATGGGGCGGTCTCCACCATGTATAAATCGACGCCCTTAAGAAATTATAAAGAGACAAAAATGAAAAATTAACCATTCAGTGTAAAGACCTTTATCCTAAGCTCTACCAAAAAACCAAAAAAGAATACGTCTTTATATACTTTGGGTATTCTGGGCCATACAGTAAGCAGAGAACCTAATGGAGCATAGCTTCTGTATGGGGCGGTCTCCACCATGTATAAATTGACGCTCCTTAGAAATTATTAAGAGACAAAATTGAAAAATTAACCATTAAGAGTTAAGGCCTTTATCCTAAGCTCAAATAAAAGGACAAAAATGAATACGTCTTTATATACTTCGAGTATTCCAGGCCATACAGTTAGCAGAGAATGGAACATAGCTTCTGTATGGGGCGGTCTCCACCATGTATAAGTCGAATATCCTTAGAAAGTGTAAAGACCTTTAGCCTAAGCTCAAATACAATGACAAAAATGAATACGTCTTTATATACTTTAGGTATTCCGGGCCATACAGTTAGCAGAGAACCTAATGTAACATAGCAATTGTATGCCCCACCATGTATAAATCGACTCTTCTTAAAAATTTAGAAAGACAAAAGAATAAAATTAACAAAATAGTACAAGTACTTTATCCTAAGCTTAAACAAAATGACAAAAATGAATACATCTTTATATACTTTGGGTATCCCGGGCCATACAGTTAGCAGAGAACCTAATAGAGCATAGCCTCTGTATGGGGCGGTCTCCACCATGTATAAATCGAATATCCTTAGAAATTATAAAGAGAAAAAAATGTAAAATTAACCATTAAGAGTAAAAACCTTTATCCTAATCTCAAGCAAGATGACAAAAATGAATGTCTTTATATACTTTGGGTATACCGGGCCATACAGTAAGCAGAGAACATAATGGAACATAGCTTCCGTATGGGGCGGTCTCCACCATGTATAAATCGACTCTTCTGAGAAATTATAAAGAGACAAAAATGTAAAATTAATTATTAAGTGTAAATGTTTGAGTCTTTATTTGTTCTGGAATCTAAAGGTACTGTCTTCTTTGCCAGTTGAACTGTCCCCTGTAAGGGATTTCGAATTATGGAATTTGTGTAATTTGTACAGAGCTTCTTTTGACGTTTTTACGTTGTACCATTTTTTCTCCTTTAGGTATTTGTCGACGGACTCCTTAAACTTTTCGGGATACTGCAAGCGTCTCAGTGCTGTAAAAGTATCTTCTGCACGGCTTTTGTTTCTGCTGTAATTCACATAGGAGGAGAATCTTTTATACAATAATTCTTTCTCAGCAGGCGTGATTGAAATCCGTAATTCCTCTAGAAATTTGTCAAATTCGGCACGGGTCGGTGTAGCTGTATCAACTTTCACTGTGCCTTGTTTAGCTTTTAGTTTATCAAACATTGTCAGCTTCGCACCGGGGTCGGAAAGAGAAGAAGAGGAGGATCCGGATGTCACACTACTTTCCGAGGGCACGGGGCTTGCTCTTTGTTCTTCCTCGGCCTCTGTGGCATGGACAGGTGCAGCATCGAGTGTCTTTGACCTATCGAGGTAGCTGTATATGTTGAGTAAGGTGTCTTTATCCTTGGAGCTTACATTTTTCGTCAAACCATCACTTTCTTTAATGTAACTGTTTACAGATTTGCCAAGCTTAGCGTTGCACACATTCAACAGTTCTCCAAGGATCGGTATTCCAAGTTTATGAGGGACGGCTTCGTCGTTCCCTAACAAGTAATGCCTGTTAGCCGTTGCCTCGGAATGAGTCAGCATCCCGTGTAGAATTCTCTGTTGGTCATTAGGCATAAAATTTTTGCTCAATGTTATGACGAGCTTTCGGAACTCCGTGTTGTTCATCGAGAGTTTGGGGTCGAATTTTTTTATTGCTCTGTCGAGATCGTTAGTGGGACTGTGTATTCTACGCCCGTTGTTGTTAATAAATAGGTAGTCGTTGTGGTCCTTCAATGGTGACGGCCTGACATATTTCTTGTAGGTGTTCAGCATTTCCATGAGTTCCTCGCTTAAATATATATAGGCTACGAATTGTCCCCCCGTCTTGTGTTCGGCTGTAGCTAAGAAGTAATAAGTGTTTCCGTCGCCGTCGGTTTTTGGAGAATTTTTAGCGCGTTTCAATACATCCTTCTTCATGAATTGAAAGACCTTGGGCCGGTTGCCACATGTTAGATTATGGAGGTTGAAGAATCCATTCACTTGAGTTATTTCAGCTTTAGTTAATGGGTTTGTTTTTGCCTGTTCTATAAGTTTCTTTGCTTCAACTTTAGCCTTTTCGTACACTTCAAACACACGCACGTATTTATCTTGAAATTGTCTTATATCAGTATACATGTCTTTTGAATATTTTTCAAATCTGCCTTTGCTAATGTTCTTGGCATTGAATTTTGATAACGAAGTTACTTTTGCCATTATAGTTTCTCGAATCTTTGAAGAGTCTGGGTGGCTCATATAATAAGAATCATCAGACACCATTGCCAATGCCATATTTCTAATTGTCTTAAAGAAATTGCCAATAGTACTTGGAGCAAGATGAATACGGTCCCTCAGTACAGTTACTAGGCTTTCTACTTTGGCTCCAGTCAAATGATACCAACGGAAATTTTCAAGTACATTGTTGGGGGCACAAAATTTCATTATTTTGCAGGCAATAGACATGTTGTTTTCAATTGTATTTTTCACGGTTACCTTACTTGTATCAGATGAACGCATTGACTCGAAATGCCGTCTCAGTACTTTCAAGGGGGTAAGTTTTTCGAAAGCTTCATCACGTTCCGTGATCGAAACAAACATTTTCTCCGCCATATACAATTCATTGATTTTTTTTTGGGACGACGGTTCCTTCGGAACGTCATCCGAGACCTTGGAAGAATTGCTGCTATCCAAGTCAGCTAAGTCAGGGGCGTAACTTGACTCAGACGCAGTGTCTGATGGCAATAGAGGACGTAAACGCTTAGCTGGGCGAACTACTTCTTCTCCGTCAGAGTCCGGCTCTGAAACATGACTGGTTCCAAGCACTTCATCATCAGAAGGCTCCACTGGCTCTTCCTGCGGCTCCCCTTGCTCAGCTTCCTCTGACTCCTTCTCTGACCCCTCCTCTGCTTCCGTGACCTCCATTAAAACGTCTTCTGATCCCGTTGTCTTTTCCTGTCTCTCACTGGTCCTTACAAGGCCGGGCAAAGTTGGCAAAGAGAAGGTGACCGCCATCGATGTGGAAGCGGAACTTTCCGGTCTAGGTGGTTGCACCTCAGTCGCCGTGGGTTCATGCTGTCTAGGCTGTAGCCTCCGTAGGATGCGAGGCATTGTATATCCGTCCGAAATCCAACCCTTTATCTGATCAATGTTCACATGCTGCACTATGTTATTGCTCTCCCGTACAAAGACAGGCAGGTGGGACTTAACCATCATAAGAGCAACCTCCAGAAAGTCGGTCGGGGCAGTACACTGCAAATCAACAAGGTCAAATGACATCTCGCCAGCCTCCCTACAACGTGTCAGTTCCTCTTTCTGCAGCCGCAGACAATCTCCCACGGAATGCGTGCCTGAATGCTTTTGGCTCATGTGCTTGCCCACCCTTGTGAATCTATGCCTGCATACAGGGCAGGATGTCAGTGTTCTGAAATCGTTATATTGGAAGATTTACGTCTTCTTTAATAGCTTATTTTCGCTTAGAGAATAAAGTAATGATATAAAACCTGCAAACATTCAACTCTATTTAAAAAAGTAAAATTCTATTGAATGTTAGTAATTTATGGTTCATGTTAAAGTGGACAGACAGTCGGACAGACAGACAAACTGCTTTTCATTTATTGACACATCTTGCAGTAACGTTTTAGCACGGTTTTTATATATATTTACGTAACATTTACAGCTGTTTGTCAATTGATTTTGAAATATATTAATGCTAAGTAACTGTTTATAATAATGACGGAAAATTTCCTAAATTGGAACCTACGTGTAATCAAGCTCTGCAATCATTTTAAGATACGTTTGTTGACTTGTACATTCTTATGAACAGTCAGAAGAAACCTAACATTAACGGTTTTACATATTGGCCTAACTATTATCTGATATGGAGAAGAACAAATACGGTGATGAATGAAACCCTGGTTTCATTAACAGGAATATGACAAAGTGTATGTAAATGTATTCAATTCTTATTAACTGTCGGAAGAAAAACATAAATGGTTTCACATATTTGCCTAATTATTAGTAGTTTTAATAATCTGATAACAGTGACTATTTCATGATATAGAGAAGAACAAATACGGTGATAAATGAACAGAAAATTTAACGAATGTATATAAATGTATCAAAATCTTAAAGTGAAGTATTGCTTACAATGTAGTATACTTATGAACACAAAAGTAAACAAAGTGACACAGAAAATTGTATGAAATGAACAAAACAAATCGTAAATGAAGTAGTCTTGTATATAATTGATTTTACATACAGCAGACAGACGGACAGACAGACAAACTGGATTTCACTAACTGCAAATCTTGCATTGATGTATAAGCACGGTTTTTATATTTATTTTGGAACAATTTACAGCGGTTCATCAAGTGATCTTGAAATATATTAATGTAAAGTAACGGTTCTTAATAAATTTCCAAAAATGGAATAAATCTGATAGCACTGACTATTTTATGATATAGAGAAGAACAAATACGGATGGATGAATGATACCCTAGTTTTAAACAGGAATATGATTAAAGGTATGTAAATGTATCAAAATCTCATCGTGAAGTATTGCTTACAATCTAGTATAAGTATGAACACAACAGTAAACAAAGTGACACAGAAAATTGTATGAAATGATATAGTCTTATATATAGTTGATTTTACATACAGCAGACAGACGGACAGACAAACTGCATTTCACTAACTGCAAACCTTGCATTGATGTTTGAGCACGGTTTTTAAATATATTTGCGAACGATTTACAGCTGTTCATCAAGTTATTTTGAAAAATATTAATGTAAAGTAATGGTTCTAGATAATGACGGAAAATTTCCTAAATTAGAACCTACGTGGAATCAAGCCCCACAATCGGTATCAGATACGTTTGTTGACTTTTTTAAAAGTGTATTCTTATGAACAGTCAGAAGAAATAAGACGTTAAAAGTTTTACATATTTGCCTACTTATAAGTCGTTTTTTTAATCTGATGGCAGTGAATAGGATAGAGAATAACAAATACGGTGATGAATGAAACATAGAATATGGTTACATGTATGCAAATGTATTCAATTTTTAAAAACAGTCAGAAGAAATAAAAGAATAATGCTTTTACATATTTGCCTAATTATAAGTCATTTTTCTAATCTGATAGCACTGACTATTTTATGATAGAGAAGAACAAATACGCATGAATGAATGATCTGCAAATCTTGCATTGATGTTTAAGCACGGTTTTTAAATATATTTACGAACAATTTACAACGGTTCATCAAGGTATTTTGAAAAATATTAATGTGAAGAAACGGTTCTTAATAATGAAGGAAAATTTCCAAAAATGGAACCTACGTGGAGTCCAGCCCTACAATCAGTATCAGATACGTTTGTTGACTTTTTAAATAACTGTATTCTTATGAGCAGTCAGAAGAAATAGGACGTCCATAGTTTTACATATATGCCCACTTATTAGTCGCTTTTTTAATCGAATAGCAGTGACTATTTTATGATATAGAGAAGAACAAATACGGTGATGAATGAAACATAGAATATGGTAACATGTATGCAAATGTATTCAATTCTTAAAAACAGTCAGAAGAAATAAAACATGGTATTAATTTTTTGCCTAATTATAATTCGTTTTTATAATCTGATAGCACTGACTATTTTATGATACAGAGAAGAACAAATACGGATAAATGAATATACCCTAGTTTTAAACCGGAATATGATTAAAGGTATGTTAATGTATTAAAATCTTATCGTGAAGTATTGCTTACAATCTAGTATAATTATGAACACAAGTAAACAAAGTGACACAGAAAATTGTATGAAATGAATTTATTTGCGAACGATTTACAGCTTATTTTGAAATATATTAATATAGAGTAACAGTTGTTAATATAAACAAATTGACACAGAAAATTGTATGAAATCGAATCGAATCGTAAATGAAGTATTCTTATATATAATTGATTTTACATACAGCAGACAGACGGACATTAATGGTTTTACATATTGGCGTAACTATTTTCTGATATGGACAATAACAAATACGGTGATGAATGAAACTCTTTTTTTTTAAATTGGAATATGACAAAATGTATGTAAATGTATTCAATTCTTATGAACAGTCAAAAGTAAGACGTAAATAGTTTTACATATTTGCCCATTTATTAGACGTTTTTTTTTAATCTGATAGAAGTGATTATTTTATGATATAGAGAAGAACAAATACGGTCATAAATGAAACATAGAATATGGTAACATGTATGCAAATGTATTCAATTCTTAAAAACAGTCAGAAGAAATAAAACATTAATGGTTTTACATATTTGCCTAATTATAAGTCGTTTTTATAATCTGATAGCGCTGACTATTTTATGATATAGAGAAAAACAAATACGGATGAATGAATGAGCTTTAGGGACGATACGGACCATGGGACAATCGGACCAGACGATATGGACCATATTTTGGGACGATACGGACCATATTTTGGGACGATACGGACCATTTTTAAAACAATTATTTTCTACTGAAAAATGTATTTTGATAACAAATGATCTGACATGTTTTACTAGTATTTTGACTGAGTTGAGTATTTTACGTTTAATTAATATGACCATTTAAATATGAATGATACCCTAGTTTTAAACAGGAATACCCTATAATATGGTTAAATGTATGTAAATGTATTCAATTCTTATTAACAGTCAGAGAAAAATAAGACATTAAGTGTTTTAATTAGTTGCCTAATTATAAGACGTTTTTATAATCTGATAGCACTGACTTTTTTATGATAGAGAAAAACAAATACGGATGAATGAATGATACCCTAGTCGTGAAGTATTGCTTACAATCGAGTATAATCATGAACACAAAAGTAAACACAAAGAAAATGTAACGATTCGCCACAATAACGATTCGCCACTAACGATTCGCCACAGGTTCATATAACGATTCACCACAGAGTAATAACGACTTGTCACACAGTAATAAAACAAAATATTTTTGTTGTATTTATGTGTTTCATTTATATTTGTTTGGTAATTTGATGAAAATAATATTTGGAAAAAGAAATTTTGGTTTGTATTTGCTTCATTATTTAATGTGATTTTTCGATTAATTTGAAATAAGTTTTAATATTTGCTAGTAGTGGAATTGGCAGTTGGAAATTTCATTACGTTTTAAAAGTATTGTCAACTTTGCTCAGTGGAACAATATATTTTGACTTTAGTATATTTTCATGCAGCTACTGAAAATGTTTCATATATCATTTGGAATGAGGTTATATTCCGATTTTAACTATTTATTATTTTGCTATCGATTAATTCAATCAAAATCAAACATGGTAAATTACTAAAAGACAATATGAACTCTTTGTGAGAAGTTTTATGGAAACTTTGTATTAAACAATCATAAAATAAAATGTTTAGTAAGTGTATGTGTTCTGTTTTTAATAGGCTTGACAACATCACAAAAAAAAACACAAAATAAAATAACGTTATATAGAATTGTATATATAATATTAATTATAAGATTTTCTTAATAATTAATGCACATATTGATTTAAATTGTGTGTGTGTGTGTGTGTGTGTGTGTGTGTGTGTGTGTGTGTGTGATTTTTTGATGATGATGTTTGATACTGTTTTTATTTGAAGGGAAGTAAATCAAACAAACATCCTTGTCATTTATAAAGGTGTTATTTGGTATTGTATTTTTCTGTACTTTATCTTTATTACTCGTGAAATGTCACGATTATATTTCTATTTGAAAGACCCTAAGCTGATTAAATAACCATGTCATTAATATAGGCGTTGATTGGACATTGTTTATTAAATGTGACATATAACAGTAGTAACGCACGCAAGGTGTGTTTAATCCATCTTAAGATCAAAGCTAATAATTATATATAATCGGTAATCATTTATTTTTTGTTTTGATAATGAACAAAAGAAACCCTACGTGCAAGAAATAAGGATTGAAAGATTATAAAATTAATGTTAAATCTATATGATACTTATGTGGCATCAATTTTACATTATTTTTGTGAGGTATGGGGATTTGATAGGGCAGAAAATATAGAAAGAGGCATACCGTCTGGGGGAAATTCAGACCAGTGACCTCTTGAAAAGTATATATATATATATACGGGCCAGTTTGAGTGATCTTAAAAAAAGTGATGTGTTTTGTAAAAAATGTATATTTACTTAAAAATGTGTAAAAGTTATATGCAGTAAAGGTATTTAAAAAAAATATGAATGTAGAAATAAAATATTATAAAAGCATCGAAGAGTCGACTTTTCCCATTACTTGATAAAGTCAATTGATTGTTCACCTTGTATGTATCTGTGTAGACATGTCATCCATCGATGAGTTTAAGGGGTAAAACGTGATCAATTTATGAACATGTTTTTTCTGCATTAGAAAAAAGGGAGAGTTTCTTAAAAGATAACTTGCATTTTTCATGTAAACTAAGAAAACAAAGCAATTCATTTTTTTTAACATAAATATAATATAATACATTTGCACACAACTGTGACAAAGTAAATTGCATATGACACACATCTACAAATTCATCAATTTGTAATTATTTTTCAATTTTGAAAACTGTGATGTAATTATAATACTTTGTGGCAAGTCGTTAATCGTTTAAAATGTGTATTCCTTACACTTTTAAAAAAACTTTGGCGAATCGTTAACACTTTGTGGCGAATCGTTAACTGATTTGGGGTGTGCTTAAAGTACGTAATGTATACTTTTTGGCGTAAAGAGGCGTAAAGTATTATGAACTGGGCGTAAAGTATTAAATAGAATGAAGAAATACAGATTAAAGTTTCATTTTATTAGTTCTATACATTTTTACTTAAAAAAATAATTACAAATGGATTTTAAAATGTAAACAAGGTCCAGAATTTCAAATATGTTTTTGTAAATAAGTATTATAAACGCGGCGTAAAGTATCAAGAACCCGGCGTAAAGTATTAAATAGAATGACGAAATACAGATTAAAGTTTCATTTTATTAGTTATATACATTTTTACTCAAAAAATAATTTAAAATGCATTTTAAAATGTAAACAAAGTCCAGATTTTCAAATAATTTTCGCAAATAAGTATTATAAACGCGGCGTAAAGTATTATGAACTCGGCGTAAAGTAGATTGAACCCGGCGTAAAGTATTGAATAGGATGAAGAAATACAGATTAAAGTTTCATTTCATTAGTAATATGCATTTTTACTGCAATAAAAGGTAACTAAAAATGGATTTTAAAATATAAACAAGGCCCAGACTTGCAAATATTTTTCGTGGCGTAAAGTATTATGAACTCGGCGTAAAGTATTATGAACTCGGCATTAAGTATTAAATAGAATGACGAAATACCGATTAAAGTTAATTTCATTAGTTATATGCATTTTTACTTAAGAAAATTAAAGTACAGATTTTCAGATTTTCCAAAATGTTTCGCAAGTAAGTATTATAAACGCGGCGTAAAGTATTATGAACTCGGCGTAATGTATATTGAACCCGGCGTAAAGTGTTGAATAGAATGAAGAAATACAGATTAAAGTTTCATTTCATTAGTTATATGCATTTTTACTGCAATAAAAGGTAACTACAAATGGATTTTGAAATATAAACAAAGACCAGACTTGCAAATATTTTTCATGGCGTAAAGTATTATGAACTCGGCGTAAAGTATATTGAACCCGGCGTAGAGTATTAAAATATAAACAAGGTCCAGAATTGCAGGCCTAATTTGGTGCAATCTTTCCTGCAGGAACCACATGGAAATTCCTTCTTACGTGACTTTCCTTGCGCCATTATTTAACACATTACACAACGCTGAAACACTAGGTTTTAACTGATGAATTCAAAATATTTTAACACCTTTATAATACTTTACGGCTCTTTACGCCAAAAAGTATACTTTACGTACTCCGACTGACTTATGGTGAATCGTAAATTTCTATCGCGAATCGTTATTGTGGCGAATCGTTACTGTGGCGAATCGTTACATATTCAACACAAAGTCCCAGAAAAAATTTTATGAAATGAACAAAAAGTCGCGTAAATGAGGGAGCATTACATATAATTTTACATACAGCAGACAGACGGACAGACAGAAAAACTGCATTTCATTTACTGACCGATCTTACATTGATGTTTAAGTACAGTTTATATATTTATTTGCTAACGATTTACAGCGGTTTATCAAGTGATTTTGAAATTTATCAATTTTTAAGTTACTGTTCTTAACAATGACGGAAAATTTCCTTAATTACAACCTACGTGTCAAACCGCACAGAATAGTCAGATACGTTATTTCATTTTATATTAAGCAGTTGTATTGTTAAAAACAAACATCAAAAATGAAAAAATGGAATTAAAATAATGGTATTTGAAGGCAGTCATCACACAAAAATAGACAACGTAATTATCGCCGTTCCTGGACGGCGATATATACAATTAACAAGATTTGAACAGTTTTGCCTGTACACCGCCTGCCTTTAGCCAATCAAAGCAAAGCATTTCATATCACATGATAACAAAATGGACGTCAAAATTCTTCAGCAAGGGGTGCGTAATGGACTCGCCCAACCGCCATGTTTGTCGGGTTACTTATTCTTACAACTGAAAAATACCATCATCAATGTACGATCTCAGTACCAGTCTTCAGGCTCGTGTTGGATAAATACAGAATAATCGCAATATTTTTTGCTATATGTCATTTTTAACTAGAGAATGTAGTCTAAATAAGAGTATGGTTTGTTTGTTTTTTCCAAAACTTGCACTTAAGAAAAAAATAAATGCTTGCTTCCGGGCGATTCTAATCAGGATTCAAACTCCCTGCCGGGGTTACTTCCCCTGATTAGTACAGTAAAAGTAGCAAAGCGTGACGTAACCGGTGCGAGGAGTTTGATCAGGATTTTTCCGTGTTTTATATATGCTTGATAAGGGTCAGGGCAATATCGTATTTTTTACCTAAAATTTATTCTGTTTGAAGTTGTACACATAATATTCTTATGGTTTTGAAGAACTGTATCTAGCTTTTGTTAAGTATACATTTTTTAGTAATAAATAAAATTAAAAAACTACGCAAATAGTCAATTAATTATGCGTAGACTGGTTTACAACAAAGCAATATTTACAAGGTTTTAATGCTGCAAATTTTAACATGATGTATAAAGATATTGGGATGTTTTTCATAAAGAAGCTAAATCGTCCGCTTTCAAAAATAGTCCAGCTAATATAAAAATTACAATGTGTATTTCATCTACTTTATAATTTCTGTGTGAAAATTATCAAATATAACTTTCGCTTTTCAGTGCAAAGCATGTTGTAAGATTATCAAATTAATGAATGAAGAACAAGAAATACATTCATCTATCGATAAGACGAAATGCATGGCTGAACGGCGATTTCAAGCATTTTTGGAAATGCTAATACTTGTATATATTATATTATATAAATGCCTTACCTTCCATCAGATGCTTTCTTTCCCTCCATCACTAAATAATTATCAAAATATTCCACAAATAATACACTATTTAAATTCAAACACTACAGTTGTTCACAGACGATTAACAGTCACTTAGCACTTAAAAAAAGAAGTAAAACACTTAAAATGCACTATCGTTTTTTTATTAAATAAAAATAAAATTATCCACTGTCAGTCACTGAGAATATTTTAGTCACAGTAATAATTAATTAATAAAATGTGCACAAGCGAGAGATTTTTGCAAAGAAGCAAAAAGCAGATAGATAAGTTTTAATGTAATAAAACTTGATTGTGAAAACTTTGCAGAAGTGGGGGGCTTATATCGAAGAATAATTTTGACACTTTGCAAATTGTCAGTTGACAATAACTTACAGGGGACATGAAATCTGCTTGGGAAAGGGCTCGTGCAGGGT